>JBAIZL010000393.1:1322500-1347500 GCA_036971475.1 Prosapia bicincta
AAACAAGACATTTACTTTTAATGTTTAAGTAGCAGGTTAAATTTAAACTCTCAGTAGACAGTTTTATCGTTTAGGAAACCTTTCTATTATGGAAATTTTGCTTCCATAATATTGCCACTTTCTACGCTTTAGAAATATGTGGTTTATTCTACCTACTTTTCGTCTTGCGTTCTTCAGTTCCATAAAGTATATGGTGATTTCAAATATGCGTTCTGTACAAGATACATAACTCCAGCACTATAATACAGGTTTTGACGATATTTCTGTATTCTTTCAGGAATTTCGCAGAATTAGTTTTAGATTTTATTTTCTCGCTTGTCATTCTGACACAACCACACAACCGGCCCCTAATGGCGATCCTACAAATACTGGTTCTACATTACAGCTGACTGCTTCCTGTATAATTTTGATTACAGAATATAACCCTTGAAAACGTTTGGCATTTATATTTGTTCACTAATACTTTTTTACATTTTATTGTTATTATTCTGTTCAAATAACGAACAATTATTCTAATTTTGCAAGTATAAAGTTTTGTATAAATTTCTTCAGCTTTTGAATACAAACTTTACAGCTTCTGAATTATGTTCTTTAATAAACTATTACTAAGAAAGAAAAAATTTAATTAATGCAAAACCGTTGGCAAGATTTTAATAGAGCGTTCGCTGTTAGACCCTAGCAACAATGGCTATATAAGTATATTTTCTATAAAACACTGGACTACATTATCTCTATTTGTTAATGTTTTGAAAAAAAAACTATAACAAATACATTTAAAATATGTCCAAACAATAAATATTACAATAACAATATTATTATAAAATTAAACCGTAATGTATAGCTACTTTACAAAACAAATTCTAATATAAAAAAATAATTCAAAGTAATCTTAAACAATAATGATAGAAGTAACATTACTATTAATAAAGTAAATTATAACATTAGTAAACTACAGTGGAATGGAAATAACTGAAGAGTCATTACAGATTCAATAAATGTATAAAAATAACAATAACAAAACTTATATAAATATTTTCCTTACAAATTTCTTTATAGACGTATCACAAAAAAAAACATTGTTCTTGAAATGTTTAAAGCCTTTGGAATACGTTTGTATTCGCTGCAAGACTTGTGCGTTAGTAACGCGGATGTATAAATTTATGTATTTTAAATATTTAGTAAATTTTTATGACGTTATTCTAGACAATTATGAAGTTTTCATTTTTCCTGTCTATTTTTCCCGTGTTTCTTTCATATCTCATACACAGCACGGGAATTTCTTGAGCTTATCACCTACTTAACGAATATCCAATTCCTGTGAGTCACCATCTAGATTCTGCAATTTAGATTTCACTTTGATTTAAAATAAGTGAACCGTCTGCTGCATAATTTGGTATTTCCCGCATAGCTATAAGGTCTGGTCGAGTTACAACACAGCTTCTGTCGATGACCTTTAAGATTTACCTCAGTAGGTTATCTTGGACAAAAGATGTTATCCTGGAACGCAATCCGGTCTGCGATATATGATTACTCTTAGCCAAATAGGTTTTGTTCAGTGTGGCAAGTGTTGATCATATGATCAACAGTTCCCACCCTTCTAACTGCTGTGTTAAGGGATTTTTCGTTCATAAATCCCTATTTGTATCCCAAATAATCCATAACATTGCCGCGTTTAAACTTCGATTCTCTAAATGTCGATGTGTTGGATTCTAATTTTTCCTTAAGAGTTGAATTTGTTACTTAAATTATAAACAATTATTGTTTAGCAGTCATGTAGAGCTTTTCTACGAGTCGGTATCACTTATATTTCCATTTCCACTTTTATATAATATTCCACTTTCGATAATATTTAAAAAGTATCAGAGACAAAATCATCATATTCTATTTCTGAGATTATAATGAAAAATATTGTAAAAATTTGTAGATAAATGTGTCTCTCGTACGTTTTCTTATATTAACTAGGTATATTTTCATTGCCTTGGTTGATAGACTTTTTATTACAAGTCTTTATATATATATATATATATATATATATATATATATATATATATATATATATATATATATATATATATACAATACTTCATGACAAGTAAGTAAGTATAGTAAGGCTACCACGAAGTGATTATTTAACCAGAAAACATTATTAACTATACATAAGAGAAGTGTTTAAGTTTGTAATTTGGGAAACCCAAAGAAACAAACGACGCGTCATTGAAAATGACAGTTTTTTCAGACAAAACAAGTAGAATTTAAAGGCGAAACTTATAACTATATTCATAAACAGTAGAATCGTCATGCCTCTTTGTAAAAATTATGTTTTTAATCATAGAATATCTATAATTATATTTTTTTTATGTTTATAAATATAATCCTTAGACATTAATTTCGTCCTTAAATTCGAAATGTTTCATGTGTAAAACGGTGGCATTTCCAGTAACGCTACAATGTTTTTTTTTTTTGAAATATTTAATAACATTTATTATTATTATTATTTGGATAATAAATGAAAAAAATCATTTTACTGAAATTTAATTAATATAAATTAATTATAAGTGAATGACAATTGATATATTTCTTTAGATATAAATCGATAAACAATTATAAACGTAATTTTCCTGTGCTATTTCTTTGAAGTAAACAAAAAAATCCTCCAAGAGAACTGTTACTGTAGAAATAAGTTACTTGATAATTGATATATAATTTATTTCGATGCTCATAAATTATAATGATATAGCTATTAATTCTTAAACGTGTATACATTTTGCGACCAAAATAATTTTCAATGATTAGAAATAGTTGAATATTTTTTCAATTTATTTAGTTAACATTTTATCAAGAAAAATATCTTATTAAAACACGTAAATTGTTAAAGGACAAATGTTATTAAATTTACTGTATAGGCATATATGAATTTAACCTTTTGATCTATATAAAATATTTATGTACAAACTTAAAATATTGCTAAGGGCTTTAAATCGATAGGCTCAATATATTATTTGTATTTTAAAAAGAATTAATTTATTAGTAACGTAACTAATATGAACTTTGAGAAATAATTATTTCTTAGACTAAACAACAAAAATTGTATTCTATTTGAGAAACGTATTGGTTAAAATTATGCATTGTAGGCGTACACGTTTTTTTTACAGTATATTCTGAATGTACTCGTAGACCCTCAATTCTCTCCTTTTATTCAATTACAACCTATAAAAACAATTCTCAAGTTGGAACCTATTTATTCGCTCACTGTGGGTGTTATCATTTTTTTGCCGTTTTGTATAACATATTTTAAATTAAACACTTGAATTTATATCATTATGTCACATTTGATTACAGAGGCACTTCCTTTCTTTGCTACTTACGTTCCCTTGCCTCTTAGGCAAGTGTGACATAATAATGTACGTGCAAGTGTTAAGTACAAACTAGTAGCTTCGAACTGAACATGAAAACAAATGAGACAAACTTTATATAAACTCGTACAGAATCAACTCACTGCAAACACCTGCGCCTTCCAATTTTATTAAAACTTCTAACAGTTATTATTCAGGTCTTATTCAAACTTCTGTTTACTTTTAATAGGCAATTATGTAGCCCAGCGCAACACATTACGCGTAATTAACATTTTATCACTGAATGTGAAATGGGTTTTTCTGGTCTTTTTTAAGTTAAACAAAAACTTTTATGTGAAGAATTTGAAAAAAATAGGAATTACAGTGATTTAGTTAATAATAGTTAGATAAGAAAATATTAAATATATATATATATCGCTGTATTTCTAAGTTTTACATTTATAAATATACGCGCGCACTGATAGACAATACCAAATATACCCACCTAAATATACAAGCACTTATTCCAGCACAAAGCACATTCTCACCGAACCCGTATTGTCGTATCAGCGTCTACACGCTAAGGCCGGACGCAGCGTCTCGACGTCACAAACTACCGTCAACTACTAACAATCTGGGCCAACAATCGGCGCTGCGCGGGTGGGGGAGGGCTCGGGCCGGCGCGCTGTTCCCCTCATTGGCTAATCAACCCCCGTCCCTCTTCATTCCGTCTCTTTTTACTTTTCCTCAATAATTCAGCTCCGAATCGCTCGGCCGTTTCCAGTAATTATGACTGATAAAGTGTTTAAATGAAACCTTCGACGTCGAGAACTACCTGACCGCAACGCCATGCGATTGAACAATACGTAAATTGTCAGCACGCTAAATTTTACTTGGACTATTGTCTAACTAATATAAGGAATTTACAAACGTAATGCGCACTAACACAAAACGATCGTAATTGATTAGGAATGATTTTATATTTTTATATTGCTCTCTGTAGTTTTAAACTTAAATTTATCACAGATGAAAAAATCAAGAATTATTTTGAATCATAGATATATTTCTAGAATACCAATTATCTCCAAACAGGTGTCGTAAAAAATGTTTTAACCTAATGAACTCAACGTCCTAACGCCAAGTTCACCACACCTCTCCATTCTCATCGTTTGCAACCCCATCCAATTAAGGACCTTATTTCTCCAATGAATTCGTCGTAAAACAATTAACTCTCCTGGGTCTCTTGGGTGACGTAGTAGGCATTCTGAAAAGGTCTATCAACTTTAAACCTTTCGAACAAAAACATCTTGTATAAAACGTCCGGAGAGAAAAGCTTTGTACAAGGCACCGTGGAGAAGTCACGAAAGCCAGATTGTTCGGAACAAATTTGCTCTGCGTAAATGACTCATTGGGAGGAATTCTTACTTACATACTTAACTTTAGCCAACGCCCGTCCGTAGACAAAGAGATCTGCTCAGAACTTGAGGTGTTCGGCGTTCATTGTGCCATTCAAGCAGAGAGGGCAGGTGGGGTCATCTGCTTGGCGAATGCGGTGCAGGTGCTCTTGCAGGTAGTCATGGCCAGTGAGTAGACGGAAACTGGCGACCGATTTAGAGCGCTCTAAATTACTGGGAAGCGGTCCCTTAGAGGCTAAAACCTCCCATTTTTTGTTTTTTGCCAGGTTCGCCATCTCGTTTAAGGTATAGGTGTTGACTACGCCATTTACGTTATTTTTGGCAGTGTTGAGTGAGATGAGGATTGCTGGCTGATGTGCTTCCGCGCCTTTTTTTGCCAGTTCATCAGCCATTTCGTTTCCTATTACGCCTTACGCCCACATGAGTAGAGATCCATTGGGGTTTGACCTTCCATCCTTTTATTATGAGCCTCTCAATTGCCTGGCGGCAGCTGATTGTACTTATGCATTCGTACCCGACAGCGGAGAAACCCTCAAACTCCGTACAGAACCATCCTGCTCCTGTTCCTTTGACTGTTGGGTTGTACGAGCCATCCGTGAATATTTGAAACCACTCATTGGGAGGAATTGATTAGGACATCTTGACAGAGTAACATAAAATATGTTTCATAATAACCATGTCGTCCAGCAGAGACGAATCTGGCTACAGACCAGATAGTGCCAGCATGAACGCAAAGGAGACTCTTGTGCAATACGCTCGACTGGTGACGCCTTCACGATAGACATGGCAAGGACGAGGTTAAATCGGATCACCTCGTACCCCATTGGTCATTTATCTCCGTTAATTCAATGATACACCAAAACTCATACATCACCCAAAGAGGTCAGACAAACCCTGACAAACACACACACACACACACACACACACACACACACACACACACACACACACACACACACACACACACACACACACAGAAACACACACGCACGCACATACAAACACACACACACAAACACACACACACAAACACACACACAAGCACGCACACATACACACACACAAACATACACACGCGCGCGCGCGCACACACACACACACACACACACACACACACACACACACACACACACACACACACACACACACACACACATACATACACACACACACACACACACACACACACACGCGCGCGCGCGTAAACACACACACATACACACACACAGAAACACACACACAAAAACACACACACACAAAAACACACACACACGCACATACAAACACACACACACAAACACACACACGCACACATACACACACACAAACATACACACACACACACATACATACACACACACACACACCCATATATATATATATATATATATATATATATATATATATATATATATATATATATATATATCGAATATAGGAGGTATTTACCTCTTCGTATATAATCCTGTCATTAAAACAGGTATATTTACCGTTATTATAGAAATTATATTTACATATATTTGCAATAGTGTCAAACTTTCGTAATTTTCTTCATCAATAGAGTTTTCCTAAACAAACATATATTTATGTTTATTTTTGAAAAACTACTTAGTTCGAGCTAGCATTTCACCAACCTCACCCTATAAGAAATGTAAATCGAGCAACGACAGCTATATATTATACCTTATACCTCATTGCAATAATATGTTCATATATAAACACACTCTGCCGACTTACAAATACCTTTCTAATTTTAATACCATATATTATATGTTTTATTAATGAGCAATTCCTTAAAACATCCTGTTTCACAAAAAGCAACTTCTTATAGACCATAGCAGTGTATATTCAGTATTGTATTAATTCCACTACTCTTCTCCGATGTGTTTTAAAGACAATTTTAAATCTCAAGTAAACAATTTTTATAAAAGTTCATTTGTTTATTCAGATATTTCAGTATTAATTAGTCTTAAAATTGAAGAAACAACAGAATTGGACAGTGCATGGATACAAATAGAATGGACAGATTTAAACTACATATTTACCATAAATATAAAATCTATTCAGTTTTTTTTTATTTAAAAAATTATGAAGCCTAATTTAAACTATGTATCCGAATTCACAAAAACCTATTCACGCGACCCCTTCAATCAGATTCCTGTCCTTGAATATCCGCTCTGTTTTTATCCTAACGCTGAATATCAACTTAAATGCAGAATATCTGTTGATGCAGAATATCAACGTAAAGCATTCATACTACGTACAGCCTGCTTGAATTTTATGCTCTACTTGTCACTTTCTACTTCATTGTTTAACATAAACTTGACATTTCCTGGCCCACTTTTCCCAACCTAAAAGCGCTGAGCTATAAGGGTGAAAATATTTTTCCATAAAATATGTAGAGATTGTGTTTTTTAAAACAACAACTTTTATTCTTAACGACAGTAATGCGTCTAAAGGAGCCTAATTAGATTTTTAAAGAAATAAATGTTATTTTGGGTGTTTAAACACTTTTTCAAAACAAAAGTTTTATTAAAATGGAAAATTATTTTCAAACTAGCAAAGATCAATAAAAGAATGTCTTAATTTGTATATAATTTTTAATATAAAACCTTAAATTATTTTTTTTTTTAGTTTTTATTGTTCAGGTTTCATTCCCCTAAAACTGTATAATCAGACATTATAGGAACATAAAAAATACTCATTAGCAGCCTAAAATATTTCCAACACTTTAAAACAACCAAAATCAAAATGTGTTTTTTTTGTAAAAAGTTTTTTATCTTGAGAAACAACTATGTTCCTAACCAACCCTAAATCACCGTATTAAATGATTCTTCCCGAACCCTTAATTCTGAAAACAACAAAATCGACAGAAAAGTCTGACTTCCTCTAGTTTTCATAAAGATATAACGAAGACTCAATAAAACCATTTCAATACTTTCAATATAGAACAGGGAATACACATATCATCCGCGATAAATAAATATCCGAACATCTCACTTTCACAAGACCTTTTCGCCCTAATAGAACATATTCTGTATATATACGTACATATGTAAGACATCTAGAAAAATATCATCTAGAATTTAGTTATAAAATTTGCCTGTACTAACAAGGAATGTCATTGTCGACATAGTCCCCTTGCTCTTCAACGATTTTGGTCCATCGTTGTACAACCTTCCTGATGCCCTCATAAAAGGCTACGAGCCAGAAATGCACCACTTCCTTCAGGCGAGGCAAATCGACGCCCGAGGCAATCGGTTCACCCGAGGCAAATCGACACCGCCTTACCTCGTCTTTTAGTGGACCAAACAAGGAAATGTTAGGAGGCGCAAGATCGGGACTATATGGAGGATGAGCCAGTAGTTCAAAATTTAGTTTTTTGAGCGTTTCAGCAGTATGCAGACGTATTGTGCAACAACACAACAATTTTTGACAGCAGTCCTCGGCGTTACCTTCGAATTGCAGAACGTTACATCTTACTGTAACGTACACTGCTTATTCTTGTGTCACTTGCCTCAACAGTAATGTTTCAATGCGGGAATGATCCTGTCTAAGAAGTCTTGTTCGTTACCATAGGGATTCAAACGTTTTTAGCAGAAGTCCAAGCACGTTTGTTTATGCAATTGTGCGAGTTGATTTTGGGACTCATCTTGCAAAAACCTTATGAAATCAAGTCTGTTGTGGACGATTTGCCGACGATGTGACACTGCGTCAATACTCGCCTGCCTAAGAGAACCATTTCAAGTAAACGCTCAATGTTATCCTCTTTGTGGCGGTAAACAGCTTAACACAGGCCTAAACCTAACAAAAAGTAAACAAAGCTTTCATCACTAACACAACAGTACTACCAAGATAAAAAAATATAATTAATTTGCAGATAGTTGACCTACCCATACACACACACACACACACACACACACACACACACACACACACACACACACACACACACACACACACCTTCACACACACACACACACACACACACACACACACACACTGCAACGGACCATCACCCAGCTCGCTCACCGCCAAACAAACTCGACCTGCCTTAAACCTGTCGACATTTGCCTAACTCGTAACTGCAAGAGCATGTAACTAAATCCCATTTAAAAATACACCCTGGGGCTCTTGTCTATTAAAATTATTAAAAGTCATGGTAAGGTCAGTGATCTGTCATATGGTGTTAATATGGGTTAGCTGAAAACACATAGAAAAATATCACAAACTAAAAATACCTTACCATGCTTTGTAGACCTCTTTACTCCATGCTCCTGCTCTCATGAGATCCGTGCAAGATAAAATCTTACCATATCCTCCTTAAGGAGGTCCTGTGTATTATATGGTAAACTCTGCCAGTGAGTATCAACTCCTGGACTTTAAAATAAAACCAACTAGTGTTGTGGCTAGCTCAAAATTGATTCTGTTATTTAATTTATTTCTTTGGGGGGGTTACTCGATTATTTTTAGGTGCACTGTGATCCTTTATTATTTATACTTTAGTAAAATAAATGACTCTAATAGGCTTGCTGATACTACTTTAAAAGCTTTCATTGATTTAATTTGATAATTTACTAGCTGGGAAAACATTAATTTTATTATTCAGCACACAGGATTGATTTAATAAATTTTACTCTATCAATGGTTTGACATATGAATTTAATAAAAATTGAAATGGATAGATTGAACAAAATGAGTATATTCCTTTAACATAATAATTTCTTGAATTCTTATATATACCATAACATAAATTAAATTCCCCTTAATACATAAAATACATTTACATTGATCGCAGGGAGGTTGAATGAGCCTATATCAATTCTATACACAAATTTAATTTAGGGCTGATTTTGTGCCAGCATTTATATCACATTTTATCAATTTATATATGAAAGTATTTGAAAATAAAATTGTTACTAAAACTATTTATCAAAGGCATGAATATATTTACCAGTTTTTGAACATATACATTTACATTAAAATTCTAATAAACTGATTCCTGATTTAATTAATCCTTTATGAAATACAAACAATTTATAAATGATTTTATGTTACTAATTTCTGGGTACGAAATTATTCAGATCTTATACAAGTTAACATTCATAATATTTCATCTCAGTTTATTGGCGTACTGATTGTAACAATTTTACTGCATTGTCATAAATATTACTGATTCAATTAATTTATAATTGTATGACAATTTCTACTCATCTTTGTGCTTGTGCTTTACTAGATTTATCTTTTGAAACATTAAAACAGTTATCACTTCCAAATTTATCTATCATTTAACATTTTCACATAAATTTTAATAAATTGAATACTTTAATAAATTTCATATTTTAATTTATTTGTCAAGGAAATAAAGCCATTATTTATCTTTTTTAACATTTGAGCATTCTTTTAAAACTTTATAAATTTTCAAAAATAAATCCTATTTAAAATTGTATAGAAATCATGACTTGCCCAACTCGCACTTTCCTGGATCCATCCCTTAGGTCCTAGGTGATGATTTCCTTGCTTCCAGACTGGTGGTTCTTCTGGTCTGAAAACATGTTCGTGCAGGCTGCGGGAACAGGCGAATTTGGCGAAGCCATCTTCTTGACAATTGAAATTTAACCGGGATTCTGCATATTCGATGACTAGCTTTCACTAGACATTAGCATAAGACATACTACAACAATTTTCCGCACTACGCGGCCTCGATTGAAAAACTTAGAGTTCCATTATGATGTTTTTTAAGTTTAATAAAAACTGCGACCTTTCCGGTCTGTGGCCTACATGCGAGAGTGGGCTTAACCCCAACGAAAGCAATCGTTGCCTTCCCCCACTACTTGATTTTCCTGTACAGGTTTGATTTTCAGGTTTATTTCTTGTCTTTAAGTGATTATTATAAAATCTGTAGCAACTTGATTTTTGTCGTAGCACACAAAGCACTCGCGATGTCATGATTTGTGTACATTACAATTCATTTTAAACTTATCCAACTAACAATTGACCTTAATGGCTTAGCAAATTTAATTAAAATTATTTTATAAAAATTGATATTTTTAAAATTTTTTGTTTAATTGTTACGGGACCAATTTTTCCCGTTACAACACACACACACACACACACACACACACACACACACACACACACACATATATATATATATATATATATATATACTCACGAATAAAAGAAAAACATTTGTTTTTAAATGTTTGGTCTAAATCAAAGTTAATTTGAAAGTTATCTTTGAAATTACAAAACCTTTATTACAAAAAGCATTTATAGTATAATATTGTATTGAATAAAATATCTCTTAAAACGAAAACGAAATGGGAACTGCAGTATAGAAGACGGATTACATAATATCATAAGCGAGTGTTCATTCGTATCCCTAGAACCGCATGTTCTATATAAGTCCCTCGTCAACTCAACATAGGTTACTTGTTAGTATCTTCTCAGCCACTCATATATTCCTCATACGTCTCTCAATAATTCAGTTTCTGTCCATGGCCCAACCTCTATAAATTCCTCAGCAGTCCCTTGTTAAGCCTTCCTCAAACATATGCCTCCTTAGAACCTCTCTAATAATCGAAAGCAACTTAGATCCTAAATATTTACATAGGGTGGTCCCAAAAAGGTATTATGAAGATATAATACAAATGTTGGCATTTACCACAATGACATTTCTTTCGTCCTTCTTCCCCTGCAATACTTATACCTATTCGTCAGGTTTCAAGTCTAGTTCATGCTCTTCAGGTCTTCAGTTCATATCAGGACTTCTGTTAAAAAAAACGGAAATTATTTACAGCCCGGAATGAAACTAAATAACCCAACGAATCCAGCCTCAAAACCATGACTCAGGTGGTCTTATTAAGCTCAATTTCAGTATGCTTGTTGTCTCGAGTCGATTGTATGAGAATATAAGAGTCCAAAAGCCTTATCTTAAAGTACCTACAGGGACCGAGATGATTCCTCTTACCAAAGCCTGCTAAATACCCGGGAACACTAGAACTTTTTGTGTTTGATAGGTTCGTCAGGTATAAAACAAATAGACTGGTTCCAGTTCAAAATAGTCTTACTTAAGACTGGACTGAACAAGTTAATTCACCTACCGGACACGACCCAACAATGAAACTTTGTTGTTATGAATAATGTAGTTGAATAACATACCCAATATATGAATAATGTAGTTGAATAACATACCCAATATATGAATAATTTAGTTGAATAACATACCCAATATATGAATTATTTAGTTGAATCTATTTGTTTGAAAATAATGTCAACGCCTGCTTTGATTGCACTAGAATATTCATGGAATGGCTTAAGGACGAGTTCCGTACAACGGGCAAGTCTGGAGTAAGTAAACCACCAAAGATTCATTGCAAATGACTCCGTTATCCCTCTGTCAGATATTTAGGTTGTTCAAATAAAATCGTTCAAATTTTATTTACGAAAATAGTTTAAATACTGCGACTTCTCCAGATCCACCACACCCCCACCTGTTTCCTAGTATTTATGCTCAAATGCTGTGGGTGCACAAAACTCTTCTACAAACTCCAGTAAAGCCATGTGAGGGTCTGCTAAAGTAGCCTTCGAGTATCTACAATGCAGTAAAAAGCTAGACATCCCTTTGCGTATGGAAATACCACAAAATGAAATTATCTTTGAGATATTAGTTTTGGGCGGACTGATAAAAAACTATACAATAAACATTATGCATTAAAAAAATTACAACTAAGATGGATTTGACAATTATATGATAAGAAAATAATTTAATCATACGAATTAGATCTAGATCTCAAAAACATTGTACGTACTTCAATATTAATAATGTGTATGTTACGCTATTTGACATGGATTCAACAGACGCTATTCCCGGTAAATACTATTTTAATTTAAAAAAGCTTCTTTGTGCTTTCAATAATTGTTATATAAACACAATTTGGGTATAATATAGAAAAACAATTATTATTCAAGTAGCAAGATAACGTGAAGTTTCACTCATTAATAATGGCAATAAAATTTCCCGAAATTTCCAGACAATTCATCTTTAAACTTTTATTTTTTTTCCTTTAAAAAAAATCTCCTTCATTTTTGTTTTAAATTCTCACCCCTTAGAACGACTTACAATGAATATTAAAGTAGAATACTTTATCGACCAAGAATAAGAGAAAGACAAGTCGTTAAAGTTTCTGTATGACATCCGGCTGCGAGTATCGACGAATTCATCAGCTTTATTCTGAACCAAATAAAAAAAGAAAGAATTTTTCACAAAAAGGAAATTAAACTTTGTCAGATGCTCTAAATACAAAAAACCAAACAATTATAATAATATAGAAGGTAAGTGGACAAGTTTTTTGCTACTGACCTAAAGGTTTTACGTTAGATTTCCTGTTACGCTTGAGAATATTTGTTGACTTTTCAGTCCTAAGGTCACCTCAACCTGTGGAAGAAGCTAGAGTAGCAAGGAATTGTTAAAGCTTAGTGCTGACCATAGCTTCCTTGATTACCGTAAATCCTAAGTAAGGCAAAGGTAAATTTACCTTGGCTTCTATACCATGTTTATGGTAGAGAAAGAGTCGTTAATACTATAAATATAATACTTATAAATGTTTTAAAAATCTATGTTATCTTTTCTGTACAAAATATTTTTATATTTACGGATTGTATTTGTCCTTCAACATCACAATTATAAACGATTTTACTTTTAAAACTTTCTACAAATACAGTTGAGTCTCAAAATTCCGAGACCCAATATTTTGATCTTCCGTTGAGTTAGAGCCTATTTTGTATTCGAGCCTACTTAGTAATTTTAAAAGAAAATGATAAGTCTATCTTTCAAAAAATGTTTATAGTCAAACGGAATGTAAAGGAAATGAGTCCGGCTTCCGAAAAATGTTTATATCAATAACCTATGCTAAGGAAATGAGTAGGCTTCCTAGAAATGTTCATATCGATTCATGTAAGATATGCAAAGGAAATGAATCAGTCTTCCAAAAAATGTTTATAGGCATATGTTATGTTATGGAAATGAATCGAGCTTCCAAGAAATGTTATATCAATACGGTATGCATAGGCAATATCAAGCTTTCAGGAAACGTTTATATCAACACAGTATCCACAGGAAATGAATCGTGCTTTAACAAAATAATTATAACCATATGGTATAAATAGAAAGTGAATCGAGCTTCCAAGAAATGTTTTTATAAATACGGCATGCAAAGAAAATGAATTGGGCTTCCAAGAAATGCTTATAGCCATAAGGTATGTTAAGGAACTGAGTCGGGCTTCCAAGAAATGTTCATGTAAAGTTCTAATGCACAGGAACGTGTTTCCGTGTAATCCGAATTTTCGGTAATTCGAGGGGCTTTCGGTCCCATCTATTTCGAATTATTGAGACTCTACTGTATATTGAAATCTCCCAACGTCAACACATGACGTTAAAACAATGACAGAATAACAAGTAAAACTGACCTCATGACATAAATATATTACCTGTATGATTTGTAAGTGAGTTGTTAAATGTTAAAGGAGTTTGACCGACGAGTCAAAAACGAGTATCTTTATGTATCTATATGCTCGAGGAAAGGGACAAATAATTCGACATAAAACGAGTACATTCTAAAAATTGTAACTTAATACCATGCGTTAATAAAAGGATCCTGAGCGTGTCATGGATAGGCAAAAGGATGAACAAAACAATCATCAGAAGAATAGGTGAACAAATGGATCGTATCATATCCGTGATAAAAGCAAATGTTTGAAACTTTGATCACGTTATTAGAAGGTTGAGGGACGCTCTATTACTAGTGTTTATGTAAAAAACTTCTAGGATTAGTGAGGGGCGAATTACGATGGAGTTACAATTAAGCCTGGTTTAAACCTGCAACAAATGAAATTTATAAAGCAATCACGACTACTATCAAGGTAAGATGAACGCCTTAATTTCTTGGTATCAATGGAATCTATGGAAAATTGAAATTTGTCATACTTCTCCAGCTATTTTTAAGCTAACGAAAAGAAAATGTTTAAAGTAACAAGTTATTTATAAATCGTTTAAATTACTCGATAAAAAAAATGATGACTTAGATAAGAAGAAGTTTAGGTCTGACTTTTTTACAGAAACACTTAAATCAAGGCCTTTTAAAAAAACAGATAATTAGAAATTGAAATAAAAATTTAAAAAAAACAATGTTCTGTATACTGAAAGCTTTTTTATTCATCTGTAACCCTGGTCAATGTACCCTGTTATAGTTTACCTACACCTATTAAAAAAAATTAAAATACAATGTAACAATTTCTTAAAAATTACTTGTACAGAGATGAGTAACTATAATGAACTATAAGAAGTCACCTGCAAAACAGATTGAGACGCAGAATCCTCTAAATACAATTTTAGAGTACACACACAAACAACAAAGGTGTATTGAGGAAGGAAGAAGATGCACACATAACAACAATTACTATTATTTAATGTCGAGCCGCTTGAAGTGGATTTTCTTTGTCAACATGTGAGTGTGTTTCAATGCGATAAATATTTGAATATGTGCTTCCACTGTGAGATTGTCGAGGCAAATACATTACGAATGGTTTGTTTAAACTCAGCAGGTAGTGAATCAAGAGTCAGTTCAGAGTCTGACACATTTTATAATCACTATATATAAAGTCAACTAAAATCGGTGAACGTAGAAGCTGTAAGGCTATATATAGCCTACGCCGTGAAAAAGTTATATATATATATAATGTAACACTCTTAAAAATAAGGTGTTACATATAAATTCATTTATATATTTGATTTTTATTCAATAATTATATCGTTCCAATATAAAAGAAAATTTTTGTTTTATTCGTGCTCATTGTGAAGTTAGCATAGATGGTAGCACCCCTAGCGGGTAAAAATGTAAAATATCGTACGAGTTGGTAGCTTAACTAAAAAAAACTCACATCACCTCATGTGACGTAACATGGTCTGATATCGCATGATCTGACGGACCAATCAAAATATTCAAAATAATAACCAAGGGTGGGAAAGTTCCGCTGGCTTGTACCTTCAGAAAACCCACTTCTCAAAAGGTCTCCGAACGAGACGCACGTGATGGCATTTCGGACGTAATTTAGAAATTTGTAAGCTTCTATTATTCAAAATTTAAGATGTCAAGGCCGGTACCAAATTTTATTAACGCAACAAAAGAAGAAGTCAGAAGCGAATATTCATATGTTTCAATTAAATAAATGTTTATATAATTTTTGTTTAAGTGCGCGGATTTGCAAGAGCGATGTGTTAAATGTTCAGTGATTCCAAAAGCCATGGGCAATCTTTAATATGTTTTAAAATGTTTTATTAGTGCAAAACCAGGTACGTTTTAGCTATAAAGAAAATGTATTTTAATGTTAACTAAGTTGAATTTTAAATGATAAACGGTTAACACATGAACGGTAGAAATTGTCCTTTGAATATTCATTTCTAAAAATTCAATGGAAAATATTAAGTTACTATCTTGTCGATATATATAAATTTTAAAGTTCAATAAGTAATTCAAATGTATGGAATAACTAGCAGTAATTAAAAGATAATTACTCGACACATTGCTGTCTTTTGTTCTACTGTAATTTGTCACTGATTAATAAAATGTATAACGTTGTATTTTAAAACTTTATATTTTCATTTCCCAAGTAACCTAGTCCGTTACAAATGCGCAACTCTGCTGGTTTAAATTACTGCTGTTTTTTGTTGTTCTCTAAAATGTAATACACATACTCCGCTAGTTTTCAAAAAATATATTAATTAAAAAGTTGAATGATAATTGCTGCTTAATTTAAATTAATTAAAATTTAAATAATGATTACTGCTAACGAATTCCAAGGATTAATGCCATTCATGTGTTAATTATTTAAGTTGTGCAGCCCTCCTTAAAAATACTCCTCAGTGTGTAGTAAAGTTATTTTCAAATAAATAAAATGTATAGCGATTTAAAAATAAATAAGTTAGTAAAAGACGAGTTAATTTTCGAACAAAAAAATTATAAATGTAAAGTTTAAAACGGACAGTACAGTGTATGTAATAAGAAAGATAGCCAAAGACAAAAATTTGTAAAGCCGATCCTGTTAATTTAATGTATTGGATAAGTAAAGTTTCTCAGAGAAATTCAAAGTAAATGTTTAAAAATCATTTTAAGTTAAAGAAGGAAACAAAATTGTTATGGTACTTACAATAAAAATTGAATTAAGTAGTCAAATAAATTAATTCTTGTAAAGTCAAATAAAATTCAAATAAGTTGTAATGTTTTATTGGACACTGGAGGTTCAATAAATATAATAAAAGAAGAATTTGTTTTTAAACATTGTCAAAATTAAAGTTACATAGTAAAAAAGATTTTTTTATAGCAAGTAAAGTTTTTAATAGCAGAATGTTTGGATTGTAAAATGTCAGACGACCTAAATGATTTTTTAAAAGGATAAAAAATTTTAAAGAACATTTAATAATAATGATTTGAATAAAGTCTTTTTTTTTTGTTGTGAACAATTAGCTGTATGTAATTCCTAAATTAAAGTATGGGATTTAATTTAAGAATAAAGTTAGTGAATTTTCAAAGTATGGGATTTGAAATTCAGAAAGGGTTAAGATGTACTGAAGATGTATAAGATAACAAAGATGTTATAAGACAATGGTACAGGCTTAAAATTTTGCCAAGTGAGTGTAAAAATTGTATAGACAAAAGTGTCGTGAAACAATGAACTCAGGGGCAAATATGGTAATTAGGTGGCTTACAAGAAGTGAGCAGGTTTATGCAGCTAGATTAGAGGTTAGGATTGTTCACATAATGTAAGACAAATTCAAATAAAATTTAAGTAAAAGATATTTCAAAGAACTCATGTTATTTTAATTTCAAACCAAATGTGAAAGTAGCATTAAACAGTGTAAAGAGCTGTATGGTTAATAATTTAAACTCAAACGAAATTCAAATTGGTTGTGAGGAAGCCAAAAAAGACATAGAAAAATTAGTAAAAAGTTATCCTAATGTTTTCACAGATAAAATTGGCAAAGCATTAAATTTTGAATTTGAATTAAAGGTTAAAAGTGAAGAAATAGTAAAATTAAAACCATACCCATTAAGTCCGCCAAAAATGGCAATTTTAAAGAAAATATTAGATGAACTTTTAGAACAAAAAATTATAGAACATTCGACTAGTCCATATTTAAGTCCTTCGTTTTTAGTATCAAAAAAGGACAAACATAGGCTAGTAGTTAATTATGGAAAATTAAACCAAATAATAGAGAGAGTTTCACATCCAATAGGAGATATGTCTGATTGTTATCAATACTTAAGTGGTGCAAAATATTTTACTTGTATAGATTTGTGTAATTCTTTTCATCAGATTCCATTATCCGAAAGCAGCAAAAAATATACTGCTTTCAGTACTCCTTTTAGTCAATACAATTACACGCGAATTCCTTATGGTCTCCATGTTGGGAGCGGAATATTGAGTGCGTATGTAGAACGAATTTTTTCCGATATAAAGTATAAATTCATGATAAATTTTGTTGATGACATCATTATTTATAGTAAATCTTTAAAAGAATATATTCAACATGTAACTGAAGTAGTCAATAGATTAAGTGAAAATAATTTAACTGTTAATTTGTCAAAGGCAAAGTTTGCTTGTACAGAGATAACTTTTTTAGGCAACAAAATAAGCGAAAATGTAATTAAGATAGATCCAGATAGAACTAATTCTATTAAAGAATTTCCAAGACCTAAAAACTCAAAAGATGTATCAAGATTTATTGGCATGGTATCTTTCTTTAGTACCTTTATAAAAGATTATGCTAAAATTGCTAGCCCATTAAACGAGCTACGCAAAAAGAGAGTAAAATTCAATTGGAATCAAGAATGCGAAAATAGTTTTGTTAAATTAAAAAATTGTATAATGAACCCGCCTTGTCTAAACATTGCTAATTATGATAAACCATTTTATTTAATGACAGACGCCAGTGAACATGGTATAGGTTCATGTTTGATGCAAAAAGATAACAACGATAAACATAAACCTATAGCATTTTATTCTAAAAAATTTACAGATTCTGAACGCAACTTATCAGTGTATGAAAAGGAAACTTTAGCGATAGTGTTAAGTATCGAAAAGTTTTACAAATATTTAGAAGTAATGCCATTTTATTTAATAACTGACAATCAAGCGCTGTCATGGTCTTTAAGTCACTTCAGAAAGCTAGGAAAAATTGGGCGTTGGCTTGAGCGCATATTAAGTTTACCTTTCAAAATATTCCATGTAAAGGGTAGGGACAACCCTGTAGCTGATGCCTTAAGCAGAATTCATACCGAATGTAGTGACATAGAAATCGAAATAATAGAAGTAGAATCAAAAGATGAAATTCTTAACATTAACAAAATAAGTAAAAAAAATAGATGGGTCAATAATAAATTGTTAAATGTAAATGTAATCTCTCAAATACCCTTAAGTTTTATAGATATAATGGAACACCAAAGAAATGATCCAGAAGTTAATACGATAATTCAAAGTGTACAAAACGGAACTAATAATAAAAAATTTTATTTGAATAAAGGAGTTTTAATGTTTAAAATTAAGGAGAAATCCAAAGCACAGATTTATTTACCAAAATTGTTAATAGATATGTTATTCCAATATTATCATAACTCTATGATGGGAGGCCATTTAAGTCAAGTGAGAACATTCGCAAAAATAAATGAATATTTTTATAGACCTAATTTAAAGAACATTATTTTGGAAAAAGTGAAAAACTGTGAAATTTGTATTAAATCCAAACAAGCTCCGAGAGTGTATTATGGACCATTAATAAGTAAGACAGCCAATAAACCGATGGAAAAATTGTATATTGATATTTTGGGGCCTCTCGTTCGTAGTAAAAAGGGTAATAATTATTTGTTAATCTGTGTGGACGATTTATCAAAATTTTGTTTTGTTATACCGTTAAGAAGAGCTACCTCTGTAAATGTCATCAACAAAATGCAGGATATTATTTTTGCTAATTTCGGAGTACCACAATGTGTTGTTTCTGATCAAGGTCCGTGCTTTAAATCAACAGAATTTAAAAATTTTATGTTCAATAATGGTATCAAACATACAAAAATTATCCCCTATATGCCTTGTGAAAATCGCGCTGAGCGATATATTAAAAACGTTAAAAACATGTTAAGAGCATACTTCCATAACAAACAAACATCTTGGGACGAAGGAATAAGCCTTTTGCAGAGGAGTTTAAATTCTGCTCTAAATGAATCTACTGGATATTCCGCATTCGAATTACTGTTTAACTATAAACCGAATGATCCTTTAAGCAACATGTGGGGCTTAAATGATATAATAGAGAACAAGTGTTCGAAGGGGGAATGGATAGAAAAGATTGGTAGAGCAGTTGAAAATTTAAAAAAATCTTCAAAACGCAACGAAAGATACGGAAAATATGTTAAAGAGAAAAATAAACATCCGTTTAAAATAGGGGATGAGGTTTATGTTAGATGCCATTATTTATCGAAAAAGGTTGATAATTTTCAAAGTAAATTGGCTATGAAATATGAAGGTCCGTATAAAATATTGTATTTATTTAATCCTGTGTCTGTACTGATCCAACAAAGTAATAACCTCAATAATATAAGAAGAGCTCATATAAGTCAATTAAAATTGAAACAGGGACATACTGAAAGATAAATTCCTTATAAAAAGGAAAGGGGTAGGAAAAATGTCATAGGGTATACAAGTAAAGGTATATACGATTATATGCAATTGCATACACAACACGACAACAATATATATGTCATGCCCGCATGGTATATAGCCCACACAAATACACGAGGCTGACTGACTTATAGCTTCTATTACATTTAACACAACACGATTCCAATACGACTAGGAATCCAGACTTTACACGACAGACCGACCAAATTGTGTACAATCTAAATATACCACTTGAGTATGCGTTTACAAGCAAGAGTTACTATTGATTATCCTTTGTGCATATGTAAAAAAAAGGAAAAAGAATTTTAAGGTATGGGACTTAAAATTTCAAAAGTTTACAAATTCATAACATACGCCGTACAAGTTGTAATATAATAACATAAGGTTGTTAAAACAATGAAGTGCTAACGAAACCTAAGAATATTAGTTTAAAGATAAGGACTTGAAATTCAAGGTTTGTGAAGTGTGTAAAAAGAGTTTGCAAAATAATATTGTAAATATGGTTAGTCAACGGTAGGCCCGTGAGAGCTTACGTGAGAAGCGGATGTACATCCGTAGGGGGAATCCCGAACATTCCATAGTGGAGACTGTAGGTAAACAAAAACATCCGTTATTGAATAGATTGTTTACACTTTTACTATAGTACGTTAGAGCTCTATATAGTGTAAGTTTTCTTCAATTGTAAAAGGGGACTGCACACACTCATGTATAAAATGTTGAAGTAGAAATAAGATGTAATGTCGAACAAACATTTTCTTTTCAGGTCGACAAGAGAAAATGTAACACTCTTAAAAATAAGGTGTTACATATAAATTCATTTATATATTTGATTTTTATTCAATAATTATATCGTTCCAATATAAAAGAAAATTTTTGTTTTATTCGTGCTCATTGTGAAGTTAGCATAGATGGTAGCACCCCTAGCGGGTAAAAATGTAAAATATCGTACGAGTTGGTAGCTTAACTAAAAAAAACTCACATCACCTCATGTGACGTAACATGGTCTGATATCGCATGATCTGACGGACCAATCAAAATATTCAAAATAATAACCAAGGGTGGGAAAGTTCCGCTGGCTTGTACCTTCAGAAAACCCACTTCTCAAAAGGTCTCCGAACGAGACGCACGTGATGGCATTTCGGACGTAATTTAGAAATTTGTAAGCTTCTATTATTCAAAATTTAAGATGTCAAGGCCGGTACCAAATTTTATTAACGCAACAAAAGAAGAAGTCAGAAGCGAATATTCATATGTTTCAATTAAATAAATGTTTATATAATTTTTGTTTAAGTGCGCGGATTTGCAAGAGCGATGTGTTAAATGTTCAGTGATTCCAAAAGCCATGGGCAATCTTTAATATGTTTTAAAATGTTTTATTAGTGCAAAACCAGGTACGTTTTAGCTATAAAGAAAATGTATTTTAATGTTAACTAAGTTGAATTTTAAATGATAAACGGTTAACACATGAACGGTAGAAATTGTCCTTTGAATATTCATTTCTAAAAATTCAATGGAAAATATTAAGTTACTATCTTGTCGATATATATAAATTTTAAAGTTCAATAAGTAATTCAAATGTATGGAATAACTAGCAGTAATTAAAAGATAATTACTCGACACATTGCTGTCTTTTGTTCTACTGTAATTTGTCACTGATTAATAAAATGTATAACGTTGTATTTTAAAACTTTATATTTTCATTTCCCAAGTAACCTCAACTGTTACAATATATATATATATATATATATATATATATATATATATATATATATATATATATATATATAAGAACTAAGTCAAAATACAAATACAAGAACTATAATTGAATTTACAATTCAAAGCTTTTCGTTGGGTAACAGTACCAACATCATCAGGAATATTAAATAATTCTGCAATGGAATTAACAATCAGGAATTTCACATATTGCGATATTTATATATATATATATGTGTGTGTGTGTGTGTGTGTGTGTGTTTGTGTGTGTGTGTGTGTGTAAACGGAAAAACAATAAAGATATCTTTAAACTATATTATATTATAACAAGAGTAGGAAATCTATAACCTAATTTCTGTAAATTGTTACAAGATTTAACATAGAATGTAACGGACACAAATTAAAAACGACAACCTCGAGAGTAAAGACAATATTAACTGTAACCATGAAAAGAAAACGGTAAGAAAAATTGGCAATTATTGCCCAAGGAGATACCTCAATCATGATCGACTGACGTCTAGATCCGTTATTCCCAAATTACACTATGCTTATCACAACATGCATTATCAGCTGTATCGAGAGGTAATTACCTTGTTGATTAATGCAGCATACAAAGAGTGTGGTAAATAGCTGCTTTCAATGCTATTGCTTGTTGGCATGGATTTAGAACATATTTGTTAAAAGCTATTCTCCAAATTAAATGTTCATAATATTAAATGTAAAATAAGAAAACCTTAGTTATATATATATATATATATATATATATATATATATATATATATATATATATATATATATTCAAAATAGGTGATAAAATAAAAGAGATATTTATTAATTTTTATTGCAAGCTTTTTGTTGATAAACTTCATCAACATCATCAGGAATGAATAATACAATAATGCACTATATAAAGCACATGATAAATTAGAAGAGAGAGAAATATAGATAAATTACATTGACATTATTCTTGTTATTTGACATTCAGTAAGTAGTTCCAGGTGTAACTAAGCGGTCAGTGTTTCTCTCCTAAGTCTAACACCAGAAAACATGCACACTAAAAAGCAATGCCTATATACAGAATAACTTGTTTTAATTTTAAGCACGATCACCCTGAAAAAAGACATTGATTTTCTTCCAAATTCGAGACAAAAGTAGTTAGAGAGAAAGACAATAAGAGAAGAATGTTCCCCTTGTTGTATCCTTTATAACGTGCCATCCCTTGGGATACCTTTAACAAACGTGTAAACGGTTCATACGTAGGAATTTAATTCCTGTTATTTATTTTGCTAACTTGATTTCAAGGTAGTGACAATCATTTTTGTTTCTTTTCGTACTTAAATGATTAAATTATCAAGAGGTTTGAACGAAACCAAAAGATACAAAATTTTCAAAAACATCAAGTTTCCAAAATCTAATTAAATTGTAATTAATTAAGGAAATCAAAACAATTTCAGAAAATATATACATATTTTTATTTTACACAATTGTGCTTCTTGAAAACTTAGAAGATTTATTTAAATATGCTATTTACATCATATACAGTAGAAACTTTAGGAATACATTTTTCCCAGTAGGCCTACTACAATACCATTATAAATCAATCAAGTTCATAATAAAAAACCTCTTTTTATAGCGTAAGTGGTAAAAATAAAGCCAAGCATGTAAGCCCTTTAGTTCCTTTGGCTGGAAATATTCGCAGCGCAGCGGGCGAAATAAACGCGGCGATCAAATGATCGGGCGTGATTAACGAGCGACCGTGGGCCACAAATATTGGCGACCCTGCCACTTAGCTCCGTGATTTACTGTATTACTGGGGTAACCGTTTCTCTTCATTTCCTGTTCCTCCCGCAACCAATCAACCAATTAAAGACACGTAATCAACTTGGGAAACTTTCTTTCGGATTCCTATTGGTTTACCTTTTTGTAGTTGTAAAACGCATAGAAACGTTCTATATAACGAAATGAGCGCTGGTATTTTTAACAATAAAGACAAAAAGAGTAGAAACAGAAAAAAGCAGAATAGAGTAGAAACAAAATAGAATTTTTATCAGTAAGATTGTTTGTTTTAATTTTTCAGCCCTTTGGTTAAATATACAAACTTTATAGGATTGTGAAAAATACTTCACAAGTAGTAGAATTGTTTATTTTTATGTAAAATGAGACGAATTTATAACATACAATCAAAAATAACTAAACCTTTATCCTACTACAAAACCGTTTTAAAAATAGTACGTACATTTCGGTTACGATGGAACCATCTTTAGAGACAATAAGAAAACCACCGAGATATTTTGTGGTTTTGTGGATGGTTTCCTTGAAAGTGAAATGTACAATGGATTGTATGTTAATATAAATAATTAGAAAAAAATGCTTCAATATTTTTTGGAATTTTAGGAGTAATTTTATTACTGTTTACGAGTCCTCTTTTCATGTTCATATCCATCGGTCAATTTTCCTTCTAATCAAACCCAAACACAATTATTACAACCAAAGAATAAGGTTATTTTTTAAATGAAAAAAGCTCACGTGTGTTTTAATTGACAGTAAAATTGCTTGTAATTTTTAAATTAGTTACCATCTCGAATTTATGAATAATTTCTTTTATTACCACTAATCTTAGACCAAAATATACAAACTCCGATAACTAGTTTTAAAACATTGTTGTTTTCTATTAAAGAGGAATCCTCGTTAGAAGCTAACAATTACTTAAAATACCATCGATTAAACGCCTCATTAATTCACAACTTGTAGACAACAACAACAAAGAAAATAACAATACACATTGATATTTGATTTTATTTAATGACG
>JBAIZL010000393.1:1350000-1395000 GCA_036971475.1 Prosapia bicincta
TGTGTGTGTGTGTGTGTGTGTGTGTGTGTGTGTGTGTGTGTGTGTGTGTGTGTGTGTGTGTGTGTGTGTGTGTGTGTGTGTGTGTGTGTGTGTGTGTGTGTGTGTGTGTGTGTGTGTGTGTGTGTGTGTGTGTGTGTGTGTGTGTGTGTGTGTGTGTGTGTGTGTGTGTGTGTGTGTGTGTGTGTGTGTGTGTGTGTGTGTGTGTGTGTGTGTGTGTGTGTGTGTGTGTGTGTGACTGACAAAAGCGAATGGGACACGAGCAAGTAATATGCCCAAATACTATCACCCGGTGCTGCACAGGTACAGTTATGTAATTAACACGCCAAGTAACATGCCAGGTCATGATTCCTGTTTGCACTCGGCGCATCAGTGTCCCCAACCTAACTATTTACCCATCTTAGCCTCAAAGTCAATACGAAGTGATTTAATTAACTGACATTCCGCTAGATGTCGGGGCTGCTACCAACTTTATCCATAGCAACGTAAAACGTATATCTGTAAGAGTGTACGTCATAGCTTTCGTTTGGATAAATACGAGAAAGTAGTTTGGTGTACACGGACTCCAGCTACAGTGCCTTCACCAAATACCAATCAGCAAATGAAGAACGTGTGATTTTAAAATAATAAAGAATTTCAATATTACCTTTAAAGTATATATATGAATATCTATAGGTTAAAATTCATACATTAATTTGTAAATAGCTCAATTACTATTGTATAACTGAAATTTGAAACCCCAAAAATTAAATTTAATAAAAATTGGTTATAAGTAATAATTAATAAGCCTCAACCCCCAATAAATAACTAAGTAATATGCAATATTAAAACCACAGTGGTAAGAAATATTACAATAAAAATATTGCAAAAAAATTCAACACCACAAAAATCATTGGGGAAAGTCATTGGAGTTCTATTTAGACTTTTAGCAGTAAAATTACAATAAAAAGCATATTAACTGTTGAAAAAACGTAGTCCTCAGTTGATATAAATGTAAAAAGCTGTTATCTATTTAATTTTAAAGTAAAATAATTTCTTCCAATTACCAAGACCTTAACGGGCATCTATAATTAAGCGAAAGCCTGAACAGAAACTTGTCCTTAGCGATGACAAAGAGACTGAACATATTCAAACATTTATCGTTCGCAGACACACTCGAATGTTGACAAAGTAAATCCACTTTAAACGGCTCGACAAGAGGCCACAGAGTTAAGCTGCGCACTTGCTGATTCCTAGCTCACGTGAGATACAAAGCTGCACCCGTTCATTTTAGTCGAGGAATATTTAGCATATATCCCTATTTGCGCAAAGCACATGAATGTTATAATTTATTTTACACACACACACACACACACACACACACACACACACACACACACACACATACACACCCACACACACATACACATACACACACACACACACACACACACACATATATATATATATATATATATATATATATATATATATATATATATATATATATACGTAATAATATCCATATGATGATATATGAAACCTAATAATAAAATATAAATTAAACGAATATAAAAAAAATAATATGCATGAAAAAAGTGGTGCTTATAAAATATAAAGTGAAAGCGGTAATAAAACTTACATAGATCAAACCAAGAAAAATTAAAAGAGATAAAAAAACATTTAAATGCTTATAATAAACCAGAAATATAAAAGTCAAATTTTGCAAATCATTGTATTATTAATAGCTACGAATTTCCAATTACAGTATATATGAAACTTATAAAACAAATTAATAAAGGATTGTGGATAAACGTATATGAATCATTCTAAATACAGAATGATTTAGAAATCGTATAAATACATTCTAAATTTAATACTATATTCAAATCCATATTAATTCGACACCAAGATAAACTTGGCAATATGTAATAAATTTGGAAACCATCATATTTCTAATTTAACACATACGCACACATTCATATATATATATATATATATATATATATATATATATATATATATATATATATATATATATATATATATACGTAATAATATCCATATAATGATATATGAAACCTAATAATAAAATATAAATTAAACGAATATAAAAAAAATAATATGCATGAAAAAAGTGGTGTTTATAAAATATAAAGTGAAAGCGGTAATAAAACTTACATAGATCAAACCAAGAAAAATTAAAAGAGATAAAAAACATTTAAATGCTTATAATAAACCAGAAATATAAAAGTCAAATTTTGCAAATCATTGTATTAATAATAGCTACGAATTTCCAAATACAGTATATATGAAACTTATAAAACAAATTAATAAAGGATTGTGGATAAACGTATATGAATCATTCTAAATACAGAATGATTTAGAAATCGTATAAATACATTCTAAATTTAATACTATATTCAAATCCATATTAATTCGGCACCAAGATAAACTTGGCAATATGTAATAAATTTGGAAATCATCATATTTCTAATTTAACACATACGCACACATTCATATATATATATATATATATATATATATATATATATATATATATATATATATATATTGTAGCCTATATCTTGCATTATTGTTTTATTCATTCCTGATCATGTTGGTACTGCTTACCAACGAAAATCTTTGAATAAAAATTAATAATTAAAACTTGTATTTGAATAACCTCGGTCGTTTTCATTATTTTACAAAAAAACTTATTACATATATATATATATATATATATATATATATATATATATATATAATTAATATTTTTATTATTATCTTATATACATATTAGTATTAAACAAGCTAGGTTTCCGATAAGGAAAACTTTGACAACTTTAATCAAGTCGTTATGTTTTTGTTGTTTTTTTTGCTTTTATGTTGTTGTTCTAGTTTTGTTATTTTATTTGATATTTTTATAATTAAAACTTTATCCGCAAGAGTAAAGGGTGTTAAGTTTACAAAGAAAAGGAAAAATAAATTGTCTTTTTTCTAGAACAGAAACTAGGTTGCTGATAAGTAAATATGTAAGAAAATGTGGAAAAATATCAGGATGAATAATATTTAGATAAACTTTTAAAATAGTTTGTATTTCATATTTTTTTACGATATAGTTGTAATCCAGCAACCTTGGATTTCTGGTTATAAAGATTTGTAAAAATACTACAATAACAACATACAAGTTTTATAAATATTAACACTTGTTTATACCTCAGTATGTACATATGTCATATAGGAAGTTCTTTTTTCACACGTTACCAAGAACACTAAAAGTTCTCACAAAACATTAACTCAAATTTTCAAATCCCCTAATATCCACGACCCTCAACTACACAAACATAGTATGAAATTTACAAATTATATATAAAATAAGTAAACAAAAACTGAATTTACATAAATGACCAGTACGAATAACTCAAACATTTCCAGCTACATGAAATATATATCCTGAATGCCCAAGAAAATTTATATCACGATTTATTTGACATTATAATGCCAAAAACTGTCTCATAAACGGCCTATTATCGTTATCCAAACCCCATCCCAATCTTTTCCTATCCCCACCCAAACATAACTTAACAGAGGTTAGCTACAGTCCGAGTTCACAATCGAACACATTCCGGAAACGCGTGTACTTATTAATCAAAAAGTAAGTGCTACTATAGGCAAATATGCATAATAATATTCGCTCAGATTATATATGCCCAAGTGTATAACTTTAAAATATTACATGAAGTTTTAACTGAGAGTTCCTGTTTGCACAGTGGTAAAATAAACCGATTCTCAGTAACAGCGAGTCATTACCTTCTTAATCATATCTAGTTCCATAAACTTGTCCTTATACGTCTTGAAGAAAGAAACAAGTAATATTCCTACTTAAGTCAACAAAGAAATATTTTGTTTTAGTTTCTTTTATTTCAAAATTACAACTAATATAAATGTGTATATACATATGTCACAATAGCAATATTAAGTGCAAAATAGAAAGTAATTTTTTTTTGCAATTTTTTCATTTTCTTTTCTATATATGATTTTGGACGATTATTTTTGTTTGTTACTATTTATATACTTGGATTATGTTGTAGTTTCTTTTCACTTTCTTTTCGCATTGTCTATTTGTGAAGCAAGGTTCGATACCGTTAATCCAGATTGTTTGTTTATTTTATTATTTTCATTCATTTTCAAATCTTGAGCACTATTTATGATATTCTTGGGTAACTATGGGCATAATTTAAGGTTTAATTAAATTTTCGATAACAATCTGTTGGAAGCAAAATAAAAATTCATATACTTCTTTGAGAAATACACTTCTAGCTATGTAAATGTTGGCTCAGTGCCAAAAGCGGTAGACTTTGCTTATAAAGATACTCGGTTTTAATCTGACCGGGATCCCCAAATTTTTATAAATTATTTATTGAATAAGTGTTTGGAAAGATTGTGCTAACATCAATTGTCATACAGTACAAAATTTTAAAAAAATATTTGATAGTGGTTGCATGAATAACAATGTATTTTACTAACGATTAAAAATTTGTACAAGATAAATATAAGAAGACTGTGAACTAATAGAGGGAATTTAATAGTAAGCCGGGTAGACCCCTCTTTATGGTCCTGATGTGAGTCAGTGCAGTATTGATTTGCCACTTAGGATAGCTATCCCATCGAAATAAGTATGGTAATAAACATTTTTAAATATATTTTAATAGTTAATTTAATTAAGTGTATAGTAGAGTAACTGGTTTTTACAAGCCTAAATCTGATCTCTAATACAATAATTACTTCATAGAAAAAAAAAATCTTTTTATGGCCTATGAAAAATGAAAACTATAACGAATTCCAAGGGACCCTAACGTAGAGAAATATAGTTCTCGGGACTGACAATGAGGACGATTATGACTTCCTTTAGTTCAATCAAAATACAAAGACGAGTCTAGCAATTGCATCCCTCTCAAGTAGGAACTAACTATAAAACATTTTTGTTTATATTACTTACTTATAAGACATACTTTTAAACAAAAGCTATCATACAGCGTTTAAAGCTTTCAAATTCATAATTCATGAATCCAATATCCAATTACATCTAGATCTATGAGAACGTGACTGTATTGAATTATTTTTTATATTGATAACATCCACATTACCATTATTGTATTTTAGCAATAATGTTGCTTTATTGTAGCTGTCTCTATATTACAAACAGCCATCCTTAATTCTGTCATCAAGTGCAATGGGTTCAGTGAGAACATATTTAGAACTAGGTAGAAATAAGAACTGGCAGTCGATATCACAAGGCGACAGATGTGATGGAGCACTTCGGTTGAGTTGGCACTTAGGAACCAATCAGCTTGGTTTAGACTTGTCTCTAATATCTTGTAAAAGTTATTTACAGACTAATGTCTAAATTATTTGTGTACACACTCATAACTTTTAATATCAACAAAATAAGTTTCATATATGAGTCAATTACCCTTTATTCTAATAAAACGATATTTTTTTGTCAAGTAATTTGCTATCGTTTACAGTACCTAATCAGTATTTCTCTGGCATAAGCTTTGTGTTTCTTCTATACGAGTTGTCACTCAATTATCAGCTGCGAGTACACAAAGGTGCAGCTACATTTCAGCGCCAGAGTTAAAATATCTTAAAACTCAACAACACCGTCCTACGATTATAAAACGAAACATAACCTCAAAGAAACAGATTTGCAAACAGAAACAAAAAAGGTGACACCTTGTGGACAAGAAACATAAAACTCGTGAGATCAGCTGATTTCTTACAGGCTGAAGAAGATAATGAATTAACTATCGAAACGTCGTTGTTTGATCGAAATAAATAATAAATGACGAAATTTTAAAATCCGTTATTATAAAACAATTATGTATTTAAATTATTATGAAGCAAGATAATTAGAAATATTCTTCTATAAAAAAAACGTTACGTCCAGAAATATTTCTTTGCGGCCAATACCCAACTACTGTGAGCAATTATGCTTCCATCTTTAGAACTAGAAATGATTCGGGGCCGTACGTTAGTTGTACCTATAATTAAATATACCCCTCCCTTATCACTTTCTAAATAAGCCGATCAAAAATAAAATATTCCAAAAGTAAATACCGCTGGTACATTTACTTTCCTCATACAATTCAAAAATATTCATCCAAAGCTCCCCAACTTGCAGAAAGAAAAGACGAATTACTGAAACTACGATTATTCATTCAAAAATAAATACATGAAATTCATAAAATATTATCTATTGCACAGCAAAATTACACAGATGTTTGGTGTGTTTCTTGTTTATCTGTCTGTAAATAATATATTTACTTCTGGATAAAAGCCAACTGTTTTTTTTCAAAACAATAAACACTGGATATTTTTGTTTCATTGGCGTGTTGTAGCAATTCCCGATCAAAGGCTCATTTCGATCCAGTTCATCAAAGACTTATCGCATTTAACTTTTTTTAGAGTGTTCAAATAAACAAATAGAAAAATGTACGTAGATAAAGCTATTTAAAATAATGGGAATAAGTTGTTTCTTTGGATGGCGAGAAGCTTAGGGCGACCACATCAAGCTTCTTTCAGTAGAAATGATATACGGACAGAGAAATAAGGAATGGAAAGTTAGAATAATAAGTTAAAGATGATTGTAAATATTAGTACAAAGTAAGTCTTTGCAACGTGTTGCAAAGAAACGTGCTGAAGACTAAAAAAGCAAACTAACCATCAGACCAGAGTACGTACTAACTTCTGGTCCTCTGTAACACCAGAAGTTCTACAGTAAGAGCAATAATAATTTTACTTATGGCGGTATCAAAAAAATCTACTTAATATTTAAAAACTGTAACTTATAGTGTGAAAACAGTTATATAAAGCCTATACTCTACACATGTTTCGGTCACTAACACTGTATCTTCTAGTACACAATATCAAGAGCACAGTGGTACAATATACTAAAATGAAAATATTGGAAAAAACCCCAATACCACAAAAGTTGGTAACGCCATCTTTTAGTTTGTAACATCTTGTTTGCTAGATTGTCATTTTGTAATACGACCCTCTGATGATGATGGCATGGTCATCGAAATGTACATAAGGGTTTAATCTTAAGTAACCTGTTTTATTTGTTTTTTTATATTATTTTTGTGGTATTGGGGTTCTTTCCAATAATTTCATTGTAATATCTTCTAGTAGCTAATACATGAAATATCATAACCCAATAATAGCCAGATAAGTTATATTGTTGTTTCCCATTTTGAACTACAGCTACAAGTATTCACCTGCTTAAGCGTATACGTAAAGTTTAAGGTACAATAACAGGATATGTACGACTCAAAGCCAGACTTTTAATGGTAAATTAAGACGGTCGTTTCGGGTGAACCTTTATCAGAGTTGACAATAAATATATCTCCATAAATATCCGTACTCATTCAACCTCAAATGTAACTGTTACTATGTACCCGTTATACGTGTTTAAGTTTTACCTAATCCCGTGTAGTTTATTTCTTTAGATATTGTTGTTTATTCTGTTTATGTTTAGGATTTTGGGATTTTACTGATTACTTGACTTTAATATGGACTATCTTTGGCTTGGTATGATTGTAGTCAGATAAATTTTCAAATGAATACTTCTTATAAAGCATCTTACCTAGACCATATATATGCTGTACACAACTATTTTACTTTAAACTAAGTGATAGCATATAACTTCATACAACAGCTAATTTCATTGTATAGGTTTCGTTTAAGAACAACTGTTTTAACAAGGTTGCTACTTTCTTTATTATACATTATTAAATTAAAATCTTACTATTCAGTATTTTTTATCAGTTAATAAATATATTAACCAATCTTAATAAAATTATTTGAATAATGATGAGTTATTATATTTTTGACGAAATTTTTTTTCATGAAAACTTCCTTAGGTTCAACACTTTTAAAAAACGTATTTCAATTAAATTCCTTAAATAAAATTCTTATTTCTACTACAGTCTATAATGATAGCTACAATAAATACATTCTATTAAAGTCTCTATTATATAATTTCTCAAATAAAATATTTACCCCTGTTGTCGACCAATGCATATGGCTGTCAAATTCAGATTATTTTTTATCTTTAACTTCATTAAACTCCTTATTACGTTAAAGAAAAGAAATTATATTTTTGTTTTTGTTAGAAAATCTGTGAAAATACAATAAAAAGAATTGTATATAATTTACTTTTATATTGTCTATGGTATAAGTATTTCCTGTTTGTCTCCCAGACTTTTGGGTGCGTTCGGAGAGAAATGTGTTTCTCGTCTTGCTTGGAGGCAAAAGGTCACGCATCTTAAGTTTACTTTCCGCATATGGCATATTTAGTCTTTATTTAGCAGGATGGTAAAGTCATCGTAGCACCAACAAATGAAATTAAATATGTATAACACAAAATCAGCTGTTGCATAAAGTCACATGTTATTCACAAAGGTATCATTTTATTCACTTACAGGTAACTCTTGGCGTAAACTGATGGATATTACTGTCGGGAAATTGTATGTTTATGTCCATCCAATAGGTTTTTGTAGGCGTTGCTGCAGACGTTTTCACTAGTTAAAATTTAAACTATAAAAGAAGCAAAATAAACAAATCATAAATAGATTTAGCTCTATTAAATCCTTTCAAGTGGCCACCAACTAGACAAACAAGTTCCTCGGCCGCTGATTTATCACCGTGAACGGCTGAAAATTTGGAAAACTCGATAACAGGAAAATTCAGAAAGAAAATGAGAAATACATCGTTGACTTAATTGGAATCACATCTTTGATAAAATAGTAGCCTATCTTCTACAAAACAAAGTTTAAAACTAGTATATGATTTAAAAATATTTACCATAACCTAGAAATCCTACACATCAACAAAAAAGGACCACATCTCAACACACTACAACAATATTATATTTACAGGCACACAAAAATACAAAGTACAAATATATTAAACGAACAAACACAATACAAATCACACAAAAACCTGCCTTTAAATCCGTCACCGCTTGACCCAACATCTCCAAGCAGAAGACACTGATGAAGATCGGCACATAGCGATCGAAAACGTTCTGTCTCAGTACGTTTTAACAAACTTACTAAATTTAAAGTTGGAATAGTCATAAACTATTGTTTAAGTGATTATTTCACAATATCCCTCTCTTTTCGAGCACTCGTCCCCCAGTGTTTTGACTATGTTCCCTATGGCATGCCAGGGTTCTTACTGCTCATGATACCACGAAAAATATTACAATTGTTAATTATACAAAAGAAGGAAATATCTAAAGGTTTCTATGCAAGGCAAGAGTTATTTTATAAATCTTTTATTCGCCGACTTACCAGTAACATTAAGGCGAAATGACCTATGTCCTTCACAAGTGTAGGCTACTAATTATTAAAAACGTATTATATAGTTTCAGTTCCATCAATATAAGGTAAAAAAATACCATTAAGTAGTTCTAGTCTTGAAACGTTCACTACAAAATTACTATATTAATTTACCTACTACATACAAGGCATCAATAACACAATTATTTTTATAAAATGAAATCAACAGCTATAGCCTAATGGCATCATACACAGAGACCTAAGAATAAACTGAAATGCAATACTGATGAAAAACTATTCTGCCATTTCAACCAACCAGTAATATAAACAAAAATGTTTAAAGTCAATTCTTACTTAGGTCATCAAAGACAAATTTTATTTGAGTTTCTTATTATTAAAAAAGTACATTTAATACAAATAAAGTAACATAAGCTATGCGATAAAAACACTGTTCTACCGTTATGTGGTAGAATAGCGTTATGTAACATAGAATCAGCTGTTTTATGAAATAATGTTATCATGTTATCATTTATGCCAAGCCAAATGGAACGAAATAACTGTATTGCAAACCTTGCCTTTTAGTAAGACTTTTTTCTCCCATAAAATTAAAATAATCAATTTAAATTTTTATTTAAAAAAACTGTATTAACATCAAGTGTTATTTACTACAAGATTTAAAAAAGTGTATTTGAACTCGAGTGGATGAATAAAAAGTATGTTGTTAACGATTAAACATGTTAACAATATATATATATATATATATATATATATATATATATATATATATATATATATATATATATATATATATAAGGAGAGTGTGAACTAATAAAAGGAACTAAAAAATATATAACTTTCAACTCATTTTTATAACTATTGCCAATTGTTATTGTGAAGTTTAAATTATTAGGTTAGATTTTATAAACGTAGTTGTACATTAAAATGTTCATCAGCGTAAACAATATTGTTTGTCAGACTAATAAGCGATGACTAGGTAGAGGGGAAAAACTAGGCTAGAACGTCTGTTGATATTAGAGGGCGACAGGTGTTCCGCTACTCGCAGCAAATGGCGTCAAGTTCTCAGTTACTTCAGTCGAGCAGCCAAGTGTTTATAAAGAAATTACGCTGTCATCTGTCACTACAATTTACACTATAAAAGTTGTTTCAATTTATAACTCACTTTGGTAGTATAGTAGTGAACATAACCTAGATTTTGTTAGAACTTTCTTTTTAATTGTCTTGAAATAATTCAATATTCCTCTTCCTGTTGGTTAAAGAGACTGATTAATAGAATCCAAATTTAAAATTTATTTGTATTAAGTTGTTTTATTCTACATAAATACATTGCTTATCTGTTTGGATTAATTCTTTGTTTTACAGGATAAATTATTTGACTTAGAGGAACACTTTAACCAAATATAAAATAAACGTCACTAATATGAAGGGGGTAAAAGTAATTACGAGAGACAAACTATTAGCTTGGAAACAATAACCTTGATCAGATTACCTTTACTAGTAATACTGCTTCACGGGTTTCGGACATTGGCCATTATTGAAAGTTTACTTCATAGCTTCACTGCGATTTCTGTAATTGTTCTTCTTGTAAAAGTGTACAGACAACACTATTGATGGACTGTTGAGGGCAGCCGCAAAATAACTGTTACAAAAATGTTTCTAAATCTTTCCCCAACAGTTGGCAATGTATTAGCTGAACATTTTCCCAAGAACCACCGTTACCGAAATGCTAGTAAACTTTGAGCTAAACATATAGCTTTCAATAACGATTGCTGTCGGAAACCCGTGAAGCAGTATTACCGGTAGGCTAGAGATGATTTAATTGTACTCCCAGTAACTGACCACGATTCACCAAAAGAATAAAATTGGTTATGGCAGTTATTCCTTATGTTCTAGCTGTAATAGTTATTTTAAAATTATAAAAGGAGCACGTTACAACCTCTACGTGTTTTTGAAGTGTTCAACAGTTTAGAATTTTGACATTCAATACAATAAGGTGTAAAATATTAAATAGGGCATAATAATTATTACATTTTAATCACGTAATAGGAAAAAGTTTAAACCTCAAACAAATTTGTTAAGAGATTTGATTTAGAGGATGAAGGAAAAATAAAAGGGTTGCCGTTATATGTAGAGACTAAACAAGTTAAATACATAAAAAAGATTGAAGAAAATGTTAAATAACTTATAATGTTGAAGAGTTTGGGGAAGCCCTTTGTATTCCACCCTGTACGAGTAGTTCTAGATCGATTGGACGGTTGAAACTGATAATGTTGACAGTAGGAATGGAATATAACAATTCACTGTTATCATGTGAAGTTTGTACTAGCCAATGTGTAAATTAACACTCGATGGCACTACAAATCTGCAGCAAAATATGTCAAGCGCCTAAAACGTTACACAAGTAAGTTGTGTGATCGAGGTTTAGTCGTTAAGTTTAGTCTATATATGTCATGTGACACCAAACTTGTCCACTACAGTAAACTAAGACTCACATCCTGGCAAGGTATTGTATGATTCTGTATAAAGTGTGACTAAGAATATTAAAAATAAAGTAAGAAAATAATACTAGTAGGCTATGCGGCCAATCAAAATAAACGACAATGAGAATGGTTTGTAATTTATCATTTGTTTAAAAGCTCCAATTCTTTGTCTGAAAGCTCAAATGTTTATGTCAAAATATTTTCCGTTTCGTATTGCCTATAATCAATATAAGAAAAGGTTAGTGACCAGAAACTTATATATTAAAAAATAAATAGAAACTTTCCTTTTCCATTGATCATGGTACACATATTAGTTTCTTTAAATACTTTAAGAGGTAAAAACTGTTAATATTTTAATGCATTTCAATTTAAACTTGGATATTTTATTGAAAATTGTTGTAAAAAATTTTGATAATTTAGTAGTTTTATATTGAAATACAGCTTACTTGTCGTGCGTTGCGATATCAGAAGAAAGAAATGGCAACAAACTTATTAAGATAAAATTCAATTTAAATGGTGTCATGTTTACTGAAAATACAGTAAGTTGATTTACATCAGGAAAATATTTCAGAGGGTCATATTAATTATATTTATTTATTTGAGTGATTCTGGATAATTCCATCTCCAAATTCTTATCATCTATTAGGTATTACAACGAACTGAATTCATGGTATTATTCTAACAATGTAGTTATGATTTCTGTAAAACCTTTATACTCCCCCAATATATATTAAATCATTTGGAATTACAGATAACTAAATAAATTTCAATCGGTATTTCTAAAGTTTAAGGATACAAATAATAATCTAATAATTATCTTCCTCCAAACAAAACAATGTATGCTAATACTATATTCATTACATTCAAATAATACGATAAAACACCAAATTATTATTAATTTTCATTATAATAAAATAATTTAGTAAGGTTAATGTTATATATCACAATTGTAACAAAATTTAAAAGTTGTAAAACCGTAACACTCGACTTAATAATGTATAGAAATACATAATATAAACTACGCGCTAAAACAGCTGTCATGCAAACTTACTTAATCACAAAGGACTATAAACATTGTATAAAATCATGTTTTCACTTACTCAGCTATAGTCATGGCGTTATTGTCGCTATCTATTGATTATTACTTGTATCTATAATAATAGTTCTTAGATTTTAATTTAACTGACTGAATACTAAGTCAGACAAGTAGCAACATTTTTCATTAAAAAAAAAAAATATCGTTGCGCCTCAAATCGGGCTACAAGTGTGCCAGAAACATTCAAGGAGGTGAACTCGAAAACTACCGAAAGTTTCATGTCGATCGGATGAATAGAGTAGTAATGCATATAGGACTGACTTACATAATACATACATATGTATATATATATATATAAACGTTTTCTTGTTTAATAATTTAAAACAACATAGGTTATTCAAATACAGGAATATTTATTAATTTATATCCAAATCTTTTCGTTGGTAAACAGTACCAACATCACCATTCATTGCTGATGATGTTGGTATTGTTTACCAACGAAAAGCTTTGGATATAAATTAATAAATATTCTTGTATTTAATATATATATAGTTATATAATTAATAAATTAAAAATATTTCATAAACAAGAATACTTTTAATAAATATATTTATTCAAAGCTTTTCGCCGATAAAATAGTATCAGCATCTTCAGGAAAATAATTATCTAATAAAATACTTTTACAAAATTAAATCATATCCATATGATATGATTTAATTTTGTAAAAGTATTTTATTAGATAATTATTTTCCTGAAGATGCTGATACTATTTTATCGGTGAAAAGCTTTGAATAAATATATTCATTAAAAGTATTCTTGTTTATGAAATATTTTTAATTTATTAACTATATTACAAGAAAACATTCACCATATTTAATATATATAAATCGCAATATGTATTCTTGTGTATTAATAAAGAACATAAGTCAAAATACAAATACAAGAATTATAATTGAACTATTTTGTCTTATGTTCTTTATATATATATATATATATATATATATATATATATATATATATATATATATATATATTGTATTCATTACTTTATAATTTACATAACGTATACATTAAAGTTATACATTTACCTGCAAATGTATTAGGATCTTATACAAATAATATAGTAGATTAGGTACGTTTAATAATAATGAAATATATTTGTATTAACAAAAATTATTCTGTTGTAATAACTTAAAGAATTTGACCACATACTATTTATCAATGCTGCATATTAAAATATGTGTGCAGGAATATAATTATTTATGTTTTTCAACAATTAGTAAATTGTATTACATATTAGAATAATAATGCAGATAATTATTTAAACACAATATTCCAATCAAAACCCTTTCTCCATTATATCGTGGTTGTTGTTGCTAAATGCTTCAAATAACGCTGTGCCACTAGCAACGTCCTTTTAACCATTATTCTACAACTACTAAATGTAGTGAAATATCCATGATAGCATTGGCATACCAGATATATTTGTGTGTGTGTGTGTGTGTGTGTGTGTGTGTGTGTGTGTGTGTGTTGGTGTGTGTGTGTTGGTGTGTGCTTGTGCGTGTGCGTATGCTTGTGCGTTTGCGTGTGCGTGTGCGTCTGTGTAAGTAATAAATATGGGTCGTGTCAACAACTCTCCGTTCTCAAATCTTCTCACTAAGCATAATAGGAATAACAATTTTTTGTTATTTTAAACTCTTTGAATGCCAGTAATTTTTTTTGAATATATATTTAATTCAATTAGCATAATTTTATTAAGTATCTACTTCATATATTTTTACGTGTAATGTAAATACAGTTTAGATTACTGACAACTATATACTCCTCATTGTGTTCAGATATAATATGTTCATAATGTAGCTATGTGGGAAAATATTGAACTAAATGCATTAAGTGATTTCGACATTTCAGTTTTATTAGGCACGTGTCCGTCCAGACGTAAGAAAATGAAAACGTGAAATCTGCTGCGGAATATGAGACGGAGTATTTTATATAGATCCGCCGTGTGTTGATGACGGCAGGACCCTTCTAACGATCCGAACACCGGCTACCATGATCGAAAATAAATTTCCAAAGAAAACATTTGATAACTTATCACCTGGATCGCTGAAGAAGTAATCTCTATCTTATACAATTCACAAGTTTTCTCTGAAATGAAATCCTTTCGTGTTCCTACGAACGGTATTATGAAAAATATGTTCTATATAATTTGAAGAATGGATTAAAACATCATATACACAGAATCATTTGCAAGATAACAACTGTTATGATATCAGATTTTTTCAATGTGTAATCGAAGTAAATAAAAAAAAGAGTAGACAAAATGTAATACACTTAAAGTAGAACATTCAGATTATAAGTGTATACATGAAGAACAGCAAACTCTCCCACTAGAGACCGTACAAGAAACAAAACACTCAATATGAAACATTGGGTTCAGTTTATACATTATACAAATAAGCATGCCATATACTGCGTAACACAATTTAGAGCTATGACCATTAGAGAAACCGACAGTAAAAAGACTAAAAGCTACAGAACTCAGATTTTTGCTGAGAGGGAATATCCAGAGTGGAAAGCGTTAGCAAAGACAAGATAGATGAAATCTTTACCTTGGGAGTTATAATTGTAGAAGATGTTGAAACCTAAAATCTGAAACCTAAAAGCATTTCCTCTACGTTCTATTCTGCAGAATATCATTTCGTTCCCCTCTATAGCCTGTACCGCTTTAATATCTCTGTACATAAACTGGGAAATTTCTACCTCAATTATAGAATTTCTGGATCATACTGTGCCTCTTCGAAAAGAGCCAAGCTGACGTTTGATTATTCATAATCATTTTCCCTCAAAAAACCAAAAAAAAACTCAGTTTCCAAGTCTATTTGATACTTATCCACAATTGAAAATAGGATTCCTCCGAAAGGCAAATTACTTCCGTTGCGCATGTGAACTTTGTCGATCTTCTATTTACCTCATTCCGACAAAAGATGTTCTTCTAGTTTTCTAATCCAGATGTGAACGGTAAATTCCTTCTCGCCCTCTTTTCCGTAATCTGCCCTTGTAACATTTGCTTCGGAAAACTGTATTTAAACGTTTGTACAATTTGTTAAAAATTTGATGTATTTTATCCTCAAATCTATTTTGTAATTACAAAAATCTTTCACAACAAACTATATTTTCCCATTTATATTGGCTTACTCAAAGAAATGAATCGGAAGGAAATATAATCGAGGGTATAAGGAAATCCGTTGTCACAGCAGTTCTAATAACGTGTCACGAAATTTGCACAAAATGGTGATATAAAATATTGATTCATAACGTTATCTATTTAATTTCAAATAAATCAATATATTGCATAAGTTAGTGATTTATTCCATATGCCATTTGATAAAACCATTGAAGGATTCGTGCTAAACAGATTTTACAATGGACACAACAGGAAATAGGCAAGTTTAAGATCGAACATCAGTTGGAGTGAAAGATGAGTATAACAGATCTAGGTTAGAGAAATGAGAGATTGTTAAACCGAAAGAGGTGGACGAAGGCTTCTACACTATAGAAACTACATCCGTCAACGCTACGAGGAAATTAAAATGTTGATAACTCATTTTGGAGGTTAAATCCCATCATCATAAATTTCAAATCATCCCACATATGCTTAGGAACTGAATTATTCTCATTTCCTGATAGAAACGCAACATTATGATAACCTGAAGATATTCCATGTCGAGAGGGCTTAAGGACCGACCGATTTTCTCGTAGTAGGAAAAAATAACAGTTTTTGCAGACCTCTGATGAGGTTGACATTGTTCGCGAAATGTAGGCCTACATGAAGGTTTTGTAGCTATTTTTAGATCTCAGGATTTTTATTGGTAATTAAAATATCTAATAAACCAATAAGAAGTAGATGAAGGAGGAATGAATATTTATCATCAAAAGGAAGACAAATAACTATTATTCCAAAATTAAATTAACCACACTAAAGGTTCAAATTTTGTATAAATTTCATTACATTTTTAAAACAATTGTTTGTTTTTTTATTGAAAATAATAAAATCAGTTGAGAATATTTGTTCATATTATTTTTATTCTTATTTTAAAACAATTAATTAAAAGCAAAGCCATTTTTATAAGTTTGTTTAAGAATAAAACACTAAAATTGTGTAATATTCCACAGTAAAAAATAAACATAAATTCAATGATGTCGATTTTTTTACAATAAAATATTATTTGAAAAAGACTCAAATTGAGTATTTCCTTAGATTGTATTTTACGTTGATGTGGTAAAATATCATATAGACCATAAGTTCCATTTATATATAGACATTTTATGTATTCGAAATATTATTACTTTCTAATGATGGTGTTTTTGACACTTACTTAAAAATGTAAGAATGCTACGAATTTTTTTCTGTTTTAACAAGTTATTTATTTTTGTATTTTAGCTGCAAATTTTGAAATTTTTGTTCGTGTTTGATGCCAATTGATGTGGTTTCTGAATATTGTAGGCTGATACTTAGGTATATTCAAATTTACAATAAAGTACAGAAAACACTTTATTGAAACCAGTAATTTAGCATTACCATGAAACATTAGAAAAAAATTATTGCTACTCAAGTCAACAAAGAAAAATTTTATTTTAGTTACGTTTTATTAAATAGTTACAATTATTTTGTATAAAAGAACATAACCTATGCGTTAAAACACCTGTTTTATCAAATAACCTCTAGCATAGAATCATCTGTTCTATAAAATCACATGTTTTCTCTAATGTTAAGTTCAATAAGACGAAATACTTATTGCATACCTTGCCCCTTTCATGAAACGTTTTTATTCCATATAAACCTAAAATTAATACACTATCAAGAATAATTCATTTTCATCCATTATAAGAAAAAAAATGTTTTTAAGCCTATGTGGTTGAATAAAAACTATTTTATCAACGACTGAAAATTTTAACAAGATACTTAGTATATAAGGAGAGTGTGAACTAATAAGAATTGAAAAAAAGCGAAATTTATAGTTATCAGTATAACTATATAGTTAATATATAGTTATTTAAGTACGTAATATACAGGAATCCATTAAATAAAATAATATTCTCTGGGTGAATCTCATTTTTATAACTGAAAGAAATTTCACCAAAGTTAATCCACTTTGTAATGGGATGACATTTCTTTGACAAGTTTAACCCAATATGACATAATTACAGACTCGAGGTGACTTTCAGCTCCTGTCTCCTCAGATAGACCTTAAACGTGAACTTTTTGGCTTGTGTTCATTTGTGTTTGCGTTTCATGATATATCGACACGTAGTATTACAGATTCTTAATATATAATACATAAAAAGGTAACTAACTATTGAAACAAAGCAGCAGTTAACAAACTATTAAAAACCATCCTAAGCAAGGATTTAAAGATAGTAACGGATGGCAAAACATCCACTCTTTATTGTAATACATTTTAACAAGAAAATTCTGATAGAATGACTATATAACTCTAAACCAAAATTGACAGTAAAATACATTCGACGAAAGAGATACTTTACAAAATGTACTCAAATATTGACGGTTTATATTTAAAACGAAGATAATTTTATAGACACCGAGAGGGTTACAATTTAACTTAGAGACCCTTTATTGACCCTGTAACCCTTTATTGATCAAAAACAAAACATGTGCCTTCCACAAATTGGTAATGCCCTGTAACAACTGGGACAAGTGACAACTGGTAACAATAGCCTCATTGAATATGGCCTTTTCCATTTCGGCGTCAGCATATTGAAGCTTGAAGTATGGTTTTAAACAAGTAATGTACAAAAATGTTAAGTAAAATCCTACTTAAGTCAACAAAGAAACTTTTTTTTAGTTTCTATTTATTTTATAATTAAAAACAATATAAATATAATAACAAAATGACATATGTCAGAATAACAATATTAGGTGGCGAAATAGAAAGCGAATTCCTTGCAATGTCCCATTTTCCTTTATATGTATGGTGTTGCACTATATTTTTGTTTGCTACTATTTATATGCTTTCTTTTTTTTCGCAGTGTCCGTTTGTGGATCAAAATACATTATCCAGTTTCTTTATCTTATTATTTTCATTCGTTTTTAATTCTAAGGCATTATTTATGATATTGTTTGGTAACCATGGGAACGATTAAAGGCTGTAAAATGGAGGTTTTGACGACACTATGGGAGTGAAAGAAAAATTCATATACAGAATCGAAATACATATTCATATACATATATTCTTACTCGTATTCATATACATATACGCATATAAATATACGTATATGTTCATATTCTTATTCATATTCACATATTGAATTCATATACGGAATTGAATTGGAATTTATATAAAGAATTGGGAGGTACGCTTCTAGCTATTGGAAAGTTAGCCCAATGCTAAAATTGCTCGGCTTTGAACATGATATTACTCAGTTCAAATCTGGTCTAAACCCCCAAATTTTTATAAGCTAATTATTTAATAAATATTTATAATACTAAATGTCAAACAAAGTATTTGAACTGATTGGATGAATAAAAATTTATTTTATCAACGCTTGAAAATTTGTTAAAGATATATAAGGAGAGTGTGAGCTGAAATAAGAAATTTAAAAAGAAGATCATTTTATAAGCCCTGGCAGAGTTACTAATTAACTTAGATACCATGCGTTACCCTTTCATTGAACAAATTTTTTTAAATGTGTTTTCCAGAACTTGGTAATGACCTATAACAGCTGGGAGTTCACAGCAAAACCGTCCTTGCAAAAGAAGACTCGAAACCAGCAAGGAAAATAAGGGAAACTATGGTAAAGTGTACATGGAGAACTGAATGAAACATCGAATAACAGCTAAACATCTGACGTAACGAGTTACTTAGTTGGCCTAATCACATTAGTAGATGGTCATCATCCGGGCATAACACTCTACCTCAAAAGATCTAAAGAGAAACTTAACAATTAGATCTCGAAAGAAATTAATTAATAACATAAACTATATTATATAATAGTTTGTGAAATAATTCCTAATAATGAAATCAATAACAATAACTAGTTTATAGGGATAAAAGTAAATATCCTGTCATTTCAAAATTCTTTAAAATTAAATTTATAAAATAAAAATAGATGTTGTTGTTTGCTGAGTTCGGGTGACTTTTACTTTTAAAAAGGCTACTCCTGTGTACTAACTAAAACAAAACACAAACTCCGCTCTTGCTAACTACTACAGAGAGAAAGGAATAACTTCCAGTTTCACAACTGGAGCTATAATAGACTTAACCGTGCATAACTACGGAAACCTTCAACTATGCTTTGCTTTGCGATGCCATTGTTTTACGTACAAAGTGCCTCCCGCATTCCGACACTTAACATTCCTTTAGTTGGCACAACTTCCGATTGAAAATCACAATAAATAGTTCTGCATTACTGGTTCACTTAATTTAGTATCTTTGTCGCAATACATTTAGTTAATTAAATGTGTAGAAATTAACTCTCTCTCTCTCTCTCTCTCTCTCTCTCTCTCTATATATATATATATATATATATATATATATATATATATATATATATATAAAAATATCGCAGTATGTTTTCTTGTGTATTAATAAAGAACAAAAGTCTAAATACAAATACAAGAATTATAATTGAATTTAGAATTCAAAGCTTTTCGTTGGCTAACAGTACCAACATCATCAGGAATATTAAACAATTCAATTGTTTAATATTCCTGATGATGTTGGTACTGTTAGCCAACGAAAAGCTTTGAATTCTAAATTCAATTAAAATTCTTGTATTTGTATTTAGACTTTTGTTCTTTATATATATATATATATATATATATATATATATATATATATATATATATATATATATATATATATATACTTCACTTTCACTATATGTACTTAAACAAGAATCTTGCTTGGTATTTATGCGAGTTAACTTTCAAAGATTGGTAGTATCTCCATCATCAAGCATCACTGACCAGGGGTCGTAGAAGACTCAGAGTCTACTTGTTTAGGTACACATAGTGAAAGTGATAAGTGAATACAAGAAAACGGTGTTGCAAAGCTACATATATATATAGTTACACACACAATTGTAAGAGGATTAAATAACGAGATAATTATTATAAAAAAATAGAATTTTGATATGCCCCTTTTAAAGAATCGTGACATGTAATCCCCCTGGAGCCGTTGAAGGTGCGTGTATAGACAATTTATATAAGATATAATAGAAATAGATTTGAATTTCTACCTGTTGCGGGTCGTCTTTATATCTATATGTTATCTCGTTCTGCCTACTTGGGAAAAACAGTAAGCTGATTGCAATGTGCTCCCGCAGTCACCAGTTTAATGCCGAAGACCCTTTATGTTTGACTATCACTATACGACTCCTACTTTTCCAGCTTGATTCTTTTAACTAAATAAAGGACCGGAAAATTAAATTTTTATCACAATCATCTGTTTTTTATAGGTCAGCTGAAGAATGCCTGTCTCCCGCGGTGACCATTGAAACAGTCTTTCATTTACTTTTATCGCGGTTTGGCGGTAAAATGAAAAAAACTTATGGATAATAACATGCACTTACAGTGTTGACCTTGACATAACGTGCCCTCTGTGGTACAAATACATGTACTGTATTTACGATGAAATTTTAAACTTCTTTGCATGAAGCTATTGAAACGTATGTTCAAGTTGTTGAACAAGGAAAATTATTTCTACTTTTTCTATCTCCCCTTTTTACTATCTCACTCTCTCTATCCGCCTCTCCTTTCCTTTCTCTTTCTCCCTTCCTCTCACATTTTCTCAGACCCCTAGAACATATTTCTCTCTAAACAGTGAATTGTTCGTTGATCACAATTGTTTTCTGGACGTACAGCCGAGTACAACAGTGTCCACCCGATCGTACGAAAGTCAATGTAAGGTGAGGAATACAATGTTTCAACATAATTGTTTATAACTTTACTTGTTGTAAGTGTCAGGAAAAATAGTCATATTGAATAACTCTACCTTTTACAATTGACATTGTATATTTACAATGTAATAGACAATGTATCAACTTAATACCTTTTGATTTTGTAATAAAGTCTACCAAAAAATCAAGTCATTGCGGCATAGACTTCAGGAGTGATTGTGACCAAATAGTCCAATTTAAGCTCCTGATTGGCAGTCAATACATTACAACAAGAGGTGACTGTATTGTTTCTTCTTTTTTTAATATGATTGCATAATAACATGACGTCATTGGCAAAAGAACCCAATATAAACTGGCATTGAATATCATTTAAAGAATAAATCAGTTAAGTTCTACCTTCTGCATGGCAGTCATTAAATTATCACAAGGGGTGGCTGAACTTTTTCTTATTTCTTTTAAATTTACCGCAAATGAACCGTAAAAATTAAAAAATCCTACTCACTGTATTTGTAAGAAGATTTTCCTACAATCGAGATCTTACCACTAGAGTCTTATCTTCGTAAATTATCCTTTAAAGATATTTTTAAGTTTGGCCAACATTAGTCAAATCAGTCGTAATCGACGCTAAAATCAAAACTCATACCAAAGTATTACATGATTTATAAACTTAAATTCTAAAACGTATCCAGTTTTCTATCAACAGGAACGTATTATGTTAACAGAATATACGACTATTTCATTTTAAACATTTCTGATTTACGAACGCAAAACACATTTTACTGATATTCTATTGCGAGACCTATTTCCTCCGTAAGATGTGAAACTCCAGTCACAGATGGAAATCAACAGATTCGCATGCATCTGTGCGCCGAGTTTGGCCTGTGATAGAATTGCCGTTTTCCTTTCGGCTGAATGGTTCCCTCCCAACTTGGAACGTGATGAGCCATCTTGAGTCTCACAGATCGATAAATTAATCTACGTTCCTGATCTAATCTTTAGTTTGTGAGAAAAGTTTCGGGCGACGCAGAAAAATATTTATTTTATAAATTTGAAATACGTTCATTTTTTTTGAAAATACCAAAAACATCAAAACAACTAAGTTATATAATTGAATAGTGCATAACGGGGCGACGAAGGAATGTAACAAATTAATAAGTTGTTCTTATCACTCCTTACATTCCCTACTACGTGTACAAGTAACTTATACGTTTGTGATATTTCATTGTTGATATGTATCATTAACTATGGGCTAATGAGATCCCATATTATAATTTATTATCAGTTTAGAGATTATTACTTTATAACTTAAATATCTGATTAGGTAATTTATATCGACTTATAATTTATGTCTCGAAATATTTATACAGAAATGAAAGGTGGTTTCTTCCGATGCAACTGTGATTATGAGACACATTACTAGTTCGAGAGAAACATATTGAGTTTTTTTCTTGTCCCCCTAAACCAGCACAGCCCTCGTGGCAGCCAACCTCAAAAGAGCTGCCTCCGTCTTACACGCGCATGCGGTTAGTATCCCTGCCGCCAGTGAAGGAAAAGGCATTGATTTCCCCATGTACCGAACTCATAAGCTCTTTCCATGGAGCATCAGGAAATAGTGAAATGAAACAGTGCGGTAAGTGTCACGCTAAGAGCGGGATGAAAAAACCTGGCAAGAAAGAAACCCTGCCAGGAAAAATCCCGCGACAGGATATGCAGGAACCCTGCGGGCTAGGATATCCTAATGCTAAGAGTAAGGAGGGATATTACATTACAAATACCTTGTTAGTAAAGCTATGGTAGGAATACGTGTTGTTTTTTTTTTTTTTTTACCCGGGTCTGAGCCCCCAAAACCCGCCCAGCCCTGTGAATGAGAAGGGTTTGACCAGTGCAATCTACTGACGAATTTCAGTACTAGGTTTACCGGCATCCAGAACGTAACTTGACAACTTACGTGTCGCCTACCCTTAAGCTTGTACGCATTGATAAAGCGCCAAAGTAGAACAGTATCCCTATATTTCTATACGTCTAGACAACTGGACGGCAGAAAAGGACTTGGCATGAGTACAATTATATAAAACAGCGTGTACATTGTACACATTTATCGCAATAACTGTGAAATTAAATTGGTACCCGTCCAAGGCAACATAATCTAGATCGATTGCTTTTATTTATTTCTTGCGCCTATTTACAAATGGCATCGTTGTAAAACATAATTTACATTTAACTTTAAAGGGAAATTTTTAAGGAAAGCAATAATGTCTGGAGATGATAACTCAATAGATCTCGTGTAAAAGAATTCTAGTTTCAAAGCAATAATATCTGGAGATGATAACTCAATAGATCTCGTGTAAAAGAATTCTAGTTTCAAAGCAATAAAGTCTGGAGATGATAACTCAATAGATCTCGTGTAAAAGAATTCTAGTTTCAAAGAAATAAGTGTTAGGCTCTGTAGTTACATTAGATCAAATGATAATGTTTTATAGTAAAGACTCAGATAAGAATTCCAACAGTGAAACATTCACTGATGATCTTTAACGGAAGAATCTCTTCGAGGACGTTATATTTCTAGTTAGTAAATATATTATCAATCAGAAATAAAAACCTTATCTTGTTTCGACGATTAAATAGGTCTCGTCTCTCCAGACAGTTTGCTTTGATCAGATATTTGAAAATTGATACTAGCACACCCTAATCAAGATTTTAGCCACAGCAAGGAAGTTTCTGCACCTTATCAAAGAAGAATAACATAAACCTTTCTAGACAATGACAAACATTTTTCACAAAAAGTAATTTCTCTTTTACAATTGTTTAATGAAGATCATGTGGTTAAAGAAGACATTTTTTGCTCCCGGAGATGGCACATCTTATAGTTATTGTTTTTTCGAACCTGTATTATCATTATGTAAACCTAATTAAATGGAGAAATCCTCTTCGGAAGAATATCCTCCTAAACAACAAAAAGTGACATGAAAAGTATTCATTACCCAAAAATATAAGTGCTGCTATAGGCCAGTTTATACACGTTTGTATACATGTTAACAGCTACAATAGTATACTATTAGCTCAGTTTTTAAGACTGGTATAAATCAATTGAAAATATTATAGTTTGAAAGAATCCAGTGTAATAATTATGATGGTGTTTTATTGCTATCTTTTAAAATACCCCTATTTCTCACAATCAGGCAAGCAGTTGGTTCTAGGTAGAACTTGTTATGAAATAAAACTTTTTCAAGGGGTAAATTTTAAATTTATGTCTCTTTTAAAAAGTTACATCTTTCAATAAACATTCTATTTTCCGTAGCTTATAACAAAGGTAATTACGAAAAATTATATTGTAATCTTGTACACCAAAAATTCTACAAAATGATCGGGTACAATATTTTTGCTACTTTATGACTGCCTTTATAGCCTATAACATCCAGAAGAATATTCTGAATAACAAACATATGATTGCTTAAAGAAAATTATTTTTGAAAGGTCTAAGATAAGAAGAGGGAGAGAGAGAGGAAGAGACAAAGAAAGCAATGCATTGTTCTTGCCGTAATTTTGTTTATACGTTACATTACAAACGAGAACACATCCTGACATGGCATAGAATAAAGTATTCCAGTAGAAACCATACAATACTAAAAGCACCTGTTAATACCCTTCACTTACTCGTTATTACAACGGTTAGTCGTAGAAAGGTTTTATAAATTCCTCATTTATATTTATAAAAATCGATGTTTTGGGTGATTAACTGAAAGTCAAAGTAGAGCCAAAACTATAAAAGGTAGACTTGGAAATTTTCAAGGTGCATTACATTCATAACATAGAGGCATACTAAGAAAGAATTTAGCAAAATGTTGATTTTAAAGGCTAAAATTGTAAAATTGCAAAAATTTTATTATTATACATGATTGCTTCAATCAACTCTATACAATTACATACATTTTCGATTAAATAATACGATATTATACATTTATATTCCTAGTCCATAATCATTAATAATTCTTAGTTGTTTTTAAGTTTAATAAATTACCATATAAAATGACAGTTAGGTTGGGATAATTTATACAGAAATAATTAATAAAATGTATTGCGATAGAGATACTAAATTAAGTGAACCAGTAATGCAGAACCATTTCTTGTGCGTTTTGATCGGAAGTTGTGCCAACTAAAGGAATGTTAAGTGTCGGAATGCGGGAGGCACTTTGTACGTAAAACAATGGCATCGCAAAGCAAAGCATAGTTGAAAGTTTCCGTAGTTATGCACGGTTAAGTCTATTATAGCTCCAGTTGTGAAACTGAAAGTTGAAAACAGCGTGTTCTCTTTTCCTTTCTCTCTATAAATTTTAGCAGGAACGCGATTTAAGTTTTGATTTAGTTCACATAAGTAGTCTTTCTTAACCAAAGGTTTCTCGACGTCATAAAGCCAAAACCATTTTTGTATTTCTTTTGAACCTTTGGCAACTAATTTCTATCTTGACGTATTTACTAATATTCGTTACGCAGAGTCTAAATCAATATATTTTATTCTATCAAATAACTTTGTTGTTTGAAAAGGTATCGGAATCACTACTAGAGTGCATCACTAGGGCACCGAGCTTCCCTGGTTTTGCGAATAATCACGAAGACACCTAGATGTACAAGATTACCACTGCTTCACACTGACTTAAAAGTGCCTTTCATCAAACAACACCTCCGACACTTAGCAACAAAGTTCTACAAACAGGCTCACGCCCATACAACCTCAACACTCAATTCCTCATTGGGTAGATATGACCCCACCCACGACACACACAGACGGCCGCTGTCCTTACTGACCGCCTAGCTCATACCATATCACCAAAATAAAATATACATACTAATAAATTCTGCTTCACAGTTATGTTCCAGGTAACGCAGGGGCACATCCCAGCTTAGCCCCAACGGAAGTACTAATTTGATGGCATGCCTTTTCAGTTTCGAGTAGGCAGCAGAAGAAGAGGTGCATGTCATTCCTGCCATAGACTCACTAACAAGGTATCTGCAAGGTAATACCTCTCCTTATTCCTTAGCATAAGGTGATCCAAGCCCCCAGGGTTCCTGCATGATCTGTTTCGGGATTTTTCCTGGTAGGGTTTCTTTCTTGTCAGGTTTTTTTCATCCCGCTCTTAGCGCGACACTTTCCGTACTGTTTCATTTCACTATCTCCTGATTATCCATGGAAAGAGCTTATGAGCTTGGTACATGGGCAATCAATCCCGTTTCCTTCACTCGCGGTAGGGATACTAACCGCATGCGCATGTGAGACGGAGGTAGCTCCTAGAGGTTGGCTGCCACGAGGGCTGGGCGGGTTTTGGGGGCTCAGACATGAGTAAAAAAAAAAAAACATCTACAATGCTATACTCCGGACACAACACTTCCCGATCGCTTGGAAGGAGCCCAAGATCTTCCAAGGTCTTCCAAAAAAAACCAGGAAAAGACCACAGCAAATCTGACTTATACAGAACGAAGCTTGTTGAATACGATGTGCAAGGTATTTGAAAAAAAATCCTGCTCAAACGTATCAACAAGCATACCCGACACACACAACGTACCCAGGTCAGAGCAATTTGGCTTTAGGACAAAACACTCGGCCACGCCTCAGCTTATGAGAGATGTGGAGCATGCAACCAAGCGTTTCAATAATTACTACCCGACTGGGGTCGTATACTTCCTGGACATTGAAAAAGCCTTTGGGCACAACGGGCACTTAGTGAAACTCGACACTATGGCTTTCCAGGCGAGCTTATGCACCTAGTTAGCTCATACCTGTTAAACCGCAAGTTCAGGGTTGATGTAGACCAAACTCAATCTACACTACGGACTATACAGACTGGAGTCCCTCAGGGCTCAATTATTTGGCCCGTATTGTTCAACATCTACATCAACGACATTTCGACAACTCTCAACACACAAGTGGCCATATTTGCATATGATACCGCGTTATCCGTTCACTCATAGCAACCACGTCTAATACACTCCAATATACAGGACCACCTTACAATACTAGGATCATAGCTGAGCTACTGAAGAGTTAAAGTGAATATGGCCAAGTACCAGGCTCTAATTCTATCCAAACGTAGGACATAAAAACTCAACACACGACTAAAACTATTAGGCGAGGACATTCACTGGGTGAATTATGTCAAATATCTGGGAGTTCAACTCGACAGAGGCCTCACTTGGTACCATCACATTACCAACACGTTAAAGAAAACAACAATTAGATTAACACAACTATATCCTATGCTTAACAGAACAAGCCCACTTTCACTACTATATACGTACGCTTAATACATACTCACGTACGCTTCACCCGTCTGGGGCCATGCAGGCAACTCACATACACGCAGACTCCAGTTATTCCAAAACAAGGTTTTGCGAATAATCACGAAGACACCTAGATGTACAAGACTGACACGGCTTCTCAATGACTTGAAAGTTCCTTTCATCAAACATCTCCAACACTTAGCAACAAGGCTCTTCAAACAGGTTCACGCACATACAACATCCACACTCATTTCCTCACTGGGTAGATACGACCCCACCCACGACACACACAGACGGCCGCTGTCTTTACTGACCGCCTAGGTCTAGCGGTTATGCAAAAAATAAATATATACATACTAATAGATACATTCTGCTACACAGTTATCTTCCAGGTGACGCAGGGGGCACATCCCCAGGGTCGCAGCTTAGCCCCAACGGAAGTACTAATTTTGATTGCATGCCTTTTCAGTTTCGAGTAGGCAGCAGAAGAAGAGGTGCTTGTCATTCCTGCAATAGACTCACTAACAAGGTATTTGTAAGATAATACCCCTCCTTCTCCTTTACCTAGCCCCCAGGATTCCTGCAATATCTATCGCAGGATTTTTCCTGGGATGGTTTCTTTCTTGTCAGGTTTTTCTCATCCCGCCTTAGCGCGACAGTTACCGTACTGTTTCATTTCACTATCTCTTGATTCTCCATGGAAAGAGCTTATGAGCTTGATATTTAGCCAATCAATCCCGTTTCCTTTATTCACGCTAGGGATACTAACCGTATCACATGTGCATGTGCATGCGAGACGGAGGCTGCTCACTAGAGGTTAGCTCCGAGGTCCAGACACGGTAAAAAAAAACACAGCGGCAATACCACGATCCTTTATGACTGTGAATACTTCTCGTTTTAGTGTTTTTACTAAAACTAACATATTTACAGTTTGTATGTCATTAATTTTAATTATTAAAGAATATTCACTTAAGAGGGTTACGTCTAATCCTGAAAACTAATTTTTGTCTTGATTTCGTTGTTCAGTAATTATTATTGTTGGTTACTAGGAATTATTCGCCAGAGAAATTCTTGATGTTACATAGTATTTAACTACATGATGACGTCCAGTCAAACGCCAATTCTACATTATTTCCACTGTTAAGTGTCAGTAAAACGAATACACCTCTAACGCTTTACTGGATTCTGAACAATTTCTTTCTATTTAACGCCCACTTCTTAGACTTTTCCTTCAAGCTCCGAACATGTATGCACTGGAGCCATGAACCAAGATTTTCTTGTTAGAGATACAAAATTTGTATAGGAAATGATTTATCTAGCCCTCTGTTCGATATTTCATTGCATTAGTATTCAACAAATGTTTAAGGTTCAACAAACGTCAAAGTTGAATCAATTCATATTGATTTTAACAGAGCCCCCCACAATAATTACATCTTACAACTTGTTCTAGTTTCTACATATATTTTACATTGTTCTTTAAATATATGAAATTTCCTTCTCAATTCAACAAAAACCCCCTCTAACGCCACCTTAATAGATATTTTATTATTCAAAACCCAAGAGTCGATCCTGTGTCAATTTCTTACCACCAATGGAAAAAAATTAATAAAGCAGTAAATATGTAAAGTCCTCTTGATTTTTGCAACAATTAATTATTTTAAAACTCTTCCATTTTCTTTTTTTTAATGTAAATCATAACGTGCTCGAAATACAGTAGAACGTCGGTTATCCGAACTAATTGGGACCTGAGGGTGTTCGGATAATCAAATGTTCGGATAATCAAACATAGTTTTAATAATGCCATTTGAGGCGCTTACTGATAGGTAAATTATTGATTAAGCATGTGGAAATTAAAAACACAACATATTTACGTATACATAATACTTTTATTATATTATCAACTCTTTTATGTAATTTTGTACTGAAGTTAATATAATATTCACACATTTTATAAAGAGTAATGTCAAATTTAAAAAAAAATAGAAACATAAAAATATGATAAAGTAACATTTTTAATACTGTAATGTATTGCATTGGAATTACTTTGTAAAATAGTCTTTTATTGTCTTTTGCTTTAAACTTGAGGACCGTTTTTTAGCTGCTAAGTCCCTAAGCCTCTTTAGCAGTAAAAGCTGAGTTGGGCAGCTCTCCTCTTGCTTTTCAAGCCAAGACATCGCAGTATTAAATGCCGAAAAAGCTTCTTCATGACTTGGACGATTCTTGGTGCTTTCTGCAGTATCTGTGTTACAGTCTTCATCGCTGTCATGCTGGGTGGTATCTTCAGCCAGCATCAGAGAAACAATTTCCTCATCATCAATGATCTGGAAGCCTGGGTCATTGTCCATTGTTAGCCAATCTTCAGTATCTTGTATGTCACATTCTGAAAATCCAGGAATTTCTCCATACAACTCCAAAAATTCATCAACATCTTCCTGGTCTGTAACTTCAGGCTCTATGTTTTCACGAGTCTTTTCTAAAATTTTGTTCCAAGCATTTTTTAAGTTGCTTTCTTTCATGGTGCTCCAAGAGTCTGCTATCATGTAAGAACAATCTTTGACATTGAGTTTTTTGGCAAATTGCACAACACTTTCTTCATTGGCATCAGCAAGTAACAAGCGACGAAGAACTTGCTTTTTGTACATCCTTTTAAGCTTTTCTATAACGCCCTGGTCCATGGGCTGAAGTAACGCTGTCAGGTTAGGTGGTAAATAGGTCACTTTAAAGTCCTCGTCGATTGAGTTCAATATTTCAACATCCGGGTGGGTTGGGGCATTGTCTATAACGAGAAGTACTTTCCCCAGCTTATTGTTATCTTTTTTGTACTTTTTGACATCAGGGATAAATTCATTAGTAAACCAGTCTAAAAAAATTTCACAATTCATCCACGCATTCTTTTGTGATTTGTAGGTAAGAAATAAACAAGTCACATTTTTAAAACACCTAGGCTTTTTAGATTTGCTTATCATTAGGAGAGGCAGTGCATGCGTACCAGTAGCGTTTGCTGCAACCATGATTGTTACACGCTCCTTGCTAACCTTAAATCCTGGCGCCGCCTTTTCTCGTTTTGATGCCAATTTACGCGGCAGTGCCTTCCAATTAAGGCCTGTTTCATCAGCATTGTATACCAAATCCAATGAATATCCTTCATCTTTTAACAGTTTGGAAAATGTCTCTTTATATTTTTCTGCAGCGGAAGCGACTGCTGTGAGTGCCGTCTAACGTCTGCTACGTCGCACGGCGGCGCCGACTACCAAAGTCAAACTGACGAGTGTTTATTACGCGGTGACGTTTGGTCTAGTTCAGGTTACACGCAACCTTTTTTCGTGTTCGGATAATTGACGTTTCGGATAATTGACGTTCGGATAACCGACGTTCTACTGTATAATGAAACAATCGAAAATGAATCGAAACAAACTTTTTATGTTATTGGTCTATCTGAGGAGACAGGGGCTGAAAGTTACAGGGGCTGTAATTATGTCATATCGGGTTAAAAGTGTCAAGGAAATGTCATCCTCTTACAAACTAATAAAACAGATTTAGTCTCAGCGAACTTTCTTCCACTTACAAAATTGAGAAGAGTTTATTTTTAAAAAAATCCCAATTAATAAAAATTTAAAAATACCTTTAAATATGAAATTTTCAACAACTTCATCTTCAGTTATGTTAGGAATATTTGTTTAACAGTATTCGAGTACATTTTTCTCCCTTTCCTAACATTACAATATATTTCTTACTGAATGCGTTTCGAGATGACTCCATTTTCAAAACTACAGAAACCTCATTTCAGAAAAATTATTCGAATAATTTACACATTTGTTTAAAGAAAACCATACACACTGATTGACGAAAATAAATAATACAATGAAGATTTTCCATTATGTTAATAGAGAAAGACGTTTGAATATTTTAGAATATTTAGAAATGTATAAAGCAAACTTTAAACAAAGAAAATTTAATAAAAGAACAAATAAAGACAGAGTCGAACGTTATTTTTAAAAGTTTAAAATTATCAATTAGCTAAACGCAAAGAGTCCAGAATAGACGTGTACCAATAGGAAGCGAGGTCTGCAGGGGGTGAAATCGCGGTTAACAGCATATAAAGACAAACTCAAAATTTGAGCGAACAGTAATAATAAAGTTTTGGGAATGAATTCATTCCGAAACGCGTCAATAAAGTAAAATATTGTGATGATAGGAAAGGCAGAAAAATATACTGGAATACATACCTATAAACATTTATTAAATTTTTTAATCTTTATATTTTATTTTAATTTGTATTTTATAGTAAATCAGTTTACCACAAAACTAAAAAAAAACTTTTCATTATTAAACAGTATCTTCTATGCCGCCTCTATATCTTCTTTTCAAACTTGTATAGGGTAAAGCCATTACTGTCTGTAATGGGAGGGAAATGCTTCTTTGGTGTCCGCCTCTAGAAGATATATAAACATTTATCTAGGGTGCGTTGGCAACAATACAAGACTATTTCCTAACGTGAAGTGCTTTACCGCATTGCGAATGTGGGAGTCGATGTCGTAAGTTTTGGATAGTTTACAGGACCGCGACCTATCGATACTTGTAAGTTCTTATACTAACTTGCAATAAAAAGACATACAATTCCACTAAACAAGTTTATTTATATTATGTACCGAACGAACTAATTTCATTAGTTTTATTCGATCCCAAGGTACATTAAATTGTTTTAAATTGAAAAGAGAGTAGTTGGAAAGGATAAAATGTTACTTATCCACGATGGATTAAATGACTACTGTTATACTTAGTATAGTACATCCTAATACCATAGGAGGTTTTCCGCTGATCCCTTCGTAGTGGAATATGGATGTCTTCTACATTTTCTAAACCAAAAGGAATTTTATATGAGCATTCCTTACTTTAGGCATGTCTCCAACCACATACATGTGCGTGTATGAGTGTATGTGGGCTTGTGTATTGCGGCGGGCAATATTCTCTTGGAATACATGCCGCAAAAAGATAACATGTAAAACATAAAGAGTCTAAAGTTCTTGTAAGTAAAACAAACCAAGCCACCGTGGGAAAGGTTTTGAAACTTAAATTTAAGGCCGTTTGCAAGGGGAAGATGGTCAAAATTGGCCTAGAGTTACCATCGACATTTCCAGAGATAAAGCAAGACGAGAAAAATCAAAATTAAAGAATAGTAAAATTCCATCAGAAGCACCCTTAAAGAGTTATACGGCTTGATCGAAAAAATGGATTAAATCGATCGGTCTATCAATTTTGCGAGCCGTTACGCACTAGTACAAAAGAAGTGCGCGCGCCGATCAGGCGACATCGATTTAAGATTCTTATTGGTTGTCAACTCGTGGGAACGGACTGCAGGTGGGGGTGTTTTCCCGGGTGGAGCAGGCCAAGCGTCTTTTGAAGCCCCAGCTAAACCAGGACTCTCGAAGGGTAAGGTCGGTGTCGGGCGTAGCTCCGGTAAAACAATGAACAATAGTTTTGTTACCGTCAATAGTTCAAAAACTATGAGTGGCTAGGGAAAGTTTGTTTCGTTGAGATGTCGTGACGCTGTAGTTTCGTATGGGGCCCTTTCGCATTTCAAGATCGCTGCGAAAGAGGTTCCCATAAATTTCCATCAAATTATGTGCGAGCGTCGTTAAATGTGTGTGTTACAGCCTTACTAGAAAGACAAGGCGATGTGAACAGTGTAACCTAGCAAACAGTTTTAAAAGTGTGAGTCTAAATTTCTAACAAAGTTAAACAAAATCTAACTAAATTGATAAACGTTTTTAAAAGATTTTTCTATTTATTTTCTGTGTTAAGAAATGCCCAAAAACTGTGTTAAAAGAAGGGCTTAAAGTTAAAATTTTACTGGTAACCGTTAAAATTTAAAAGAGGTGCGAATAGCATCGAAGAGAGAAGATGGAAGGATTTCAACCAAAGGGTGAAGCGAGCTGATCTACCTGAGGCCTAGCAGACACACAAAGGGATGGAGGATTTCAAAGATGGCGGCAACGCGTGGGAAGTCATCCAAGTATTCTTACGTGGGAACAAAGCAACAGCCAAGCCGGATTTTCCCCACCCCGTTGGAGGACAAAGGGAGAGACGGAGAAGAGAGGGAGAAGATAGGCAAGCCATGCTTTATGTGGAATCAGGTCAGATCTAAATTGTTTTCCCTTTGCAAATTAAAATTTTAATTTGAAGAAATTTTTCTAAATTGGGAAAATGTTATAAAATTTAAATAAATTTTCAAATCATTAACAGTAAACTTTAAATTTTACAAGTAAATGCTGGTGGCTTTGTTTTAAAGAGTGGGGGGTTTCAAGATGGCGATGCCATAAATGCAGAAATTATGTTGTATTTTATGAATGTAAGGGAAATAGAAATTTTAGATTAGAACTTATGTAAAGGGAAAGGGATTTAAATAAACAAATCAAATAAAGGGATTTAAATTAATTAAAGAGATTAAAATCTTATGAAGGTGTAAAGAATTTAAATAAAAGATGTGTTGAAATAAAGTTAAATATAAATTGCTAAATGTAAATATCCAAGATGGCGGACAAAAGGCCATTGTTTACAACAGCTGATTTGAAGGCTATGCTTTAGTTTCAGGTACTCCTATAAACAGGAGTGTTATTTCAAATAATTAAATTAAACTAAATTGTTATTTTATTTAGAAGGAGTCATTACGACGTTTTTCCATATGAAACAAATTGACATAAATTGTTTTCATTAAAAATAAACAAGGGTTCTAACAAATTGAAGCTTTTTAATGTAAACTTTTGATTTTATAAAGAAAAGGGTGAAATTATATATGTGTATAAAATAAATTGAATCAAACCAAGGTTTGAGTAAGAATAAAGGGAAATGATTTTAATATGGGTAGATTTTAAATTTTTAAAAGGTACAATAAAAGGGTTAAGTTAAACAAGAGATTTTAAATTTGTAAGTGGGTCTAGCTAACCAAATTAATATGTTAATATAAGTTTTCTTTTTTGAATTATAAGTATATATATATATTGTTTATTTCATGATTTATGTGTATTTAAAATAATATCTTGGTGGTAGAGTAACTTAGAAAGAAAATTGAAATTTTTGCAAATTGGTTTAAAAATGTAAGTTCTATAATAAAGGCAAATGGGCTTGTAGTCATTTAGCAAAGGTATACAAAATTTATTAAATATCAATTTCCTTCAGAAATTGCATTGATAAATTTTAAATAAATTTTAATTAAACTTCAGTATGCATAATTGTCATGAAGAAAGGGTTAATTCAAATGATAACCAAAGGGTTACATATTTACATTAAAAGGTTTTAACTATGATTAAATAAGTTGTAAACAAAACTTCAGTATTTAAAATTTTAATGAAGAAAGGGTTAATTCAAATGATAACCAAAGGGTTACATATTTACATTAAAAGGTTTTAACTATGATTAAATAAGTTGTAAACAAAACTTCAGTATTTAAAATTTTAATGAAGAAAGGGTTAACCAAATGATAACTAAAGGGTTTTTTATTTTATATAAAAAGGGTTAAATAAATTTTAAAATTTGTAAATTTCTTTGTAAATGAACAAGGATCAGTTCAAAGGGGTGTAACTAGGTTTTAATAAATATAATTAAATTTCATTATGTGAATTTTCATGCCGAAAGGGTTAATCAAAGAGTAATCAAAGTGTTAAATATTTAATAATCAAAGGGTTAAATGAATATAAATAAATTTGTAGATTTTGTAAATGAGTGAAGATATGTTTGAAAAAGGTTTTAAATATGTTTCAGTAAACATTTTTATTAAAATATGTATTTAAATATTATAATTTCAATATGGGAAGGTGTTTGAATTTATTCAGCAGATGTTTTAAAAACTTTTATAAATTATGATTTGATGTTCAGTAAATATTTTGATAATCTTGTAGGAGATATGGCTATATGTTTTATATGTAATTTTTGTTTTAGTATGTACTTCATAATTGGTTTTTATATAATTTGATATGTTTTATGAAATTGCTTTTAGGTTGTTTGGTAAAATTGATTGAAATTTTACCTGCTAAAGTAAATAGAATTTGAATTTTAAATTGCTCATTTTAAATTGATAAAGATATAGAAAAAATTATATCATTTAAATGGCTATGTAAAATATGGCCATAAATAAAGTAGTGTGTTTAGAAAGTTTAAATAAATTGAACAAAATGTGAAAAGTAGGGATCTTTCGGAGTGTGTTGAAAAGTAAGGCTTTGCTTGAATCAACGAATATTTGTAATTTGTAACAATTAAAATTTTCAGTAAAAAGTTAAGTAAACAAAACCATATATTGACGTTTAAAATCGCAAGGTTGAGAACCTGGGATAATGAAATAAAATTATGACAAGTTGTAAAGGGTTATATTTCCGACAAGTAAGATTGACCGTCAAGTAGAGCGAAGTTTTACGCTTTGGCATACTCTGAATGAAAGAAAATTAAAATCGTAAATTCTTCATTTAAATTTAAATGTCAACTAAAATAAGCAGAGTTGGTTTCTTAACTGTGTTAAGAACCAACACAAAGGATATTTGTTTTTTTTGTCAAATAAATTGCAGACTGTGCATTGTAATATTAAATTTTAAAGTTTTAAAAAATTAAAAAATAAAGATTTTTTAACTAACTTGCAAACAAACTGAGTATTATTTTAAACAAGTTTCTTACACTCTCCTACAGCTGATATGGTCATTTCGCCGTTTAGATGTCTTTCAAAAGAACCCATCCCCCGGGACGACTTACCCGTTAAGGGTAGAATCCGCAGCAAGTTAGGTTTTTTCTTTTTTAAGTCCAGTGACTTGTTCTCTGGCAGATTTTGGCGAGCATTGCACAGCGTTCGTGGTTTCGGCTGCGAGCGGCTCGTTTCAAAATTCTTGCTCTGCAACGGGCTTGCGCGCGCGTGCTGGTCAACGACGGTAGGGTTGACGGCGCCGTTCGTAGGCGCTGGCCGGGTCCGTTGCAGTTAGTAAGATGGCGCCCTAACGAGTGGGACCGACGGGTAAAGTTGCGGACTTTCCCGTATAAATATTTCGGTCTCTATTAAAATCATAAAAAGACATGGCGAAATTCGACCTAGGAAGTGTAAGAAATAAATAATAAAATGTTAAAGAAAAGAGTTAGATTGCAGTTTTAGGTTGAAACACTGGTAAATTAATTTAAAAATAAGGTAAGAAGAGGAAATTAAGAGTTAAATAGTTTAGTATGAGAAATAGTTTTAAAAGAGTTAAGAAAATAAAGTAGGGGTAAATAGTAGTGAGTAGGAAGAAGGAAACACATAGACGAACGCGCGCATAGGAAACACACGCACGACATCCAACGACACTTTTATGTAAAGTAAAGGATTTTATAAAAAAGTTTATAATTTGAAATTAGAAAGAAGGAAAGGATTAAAAACAAAAAGGAGATAAACAGAACAGAAGCCATGGCAACACAAAAGCAGCAGGAAAGAAGTGAAATGGAGAAGCTAATGGCGATGCTAAGGAAAGAAAGAGAACAAGAAAAATTAGAAAGAAAACAGGAAAAAGAACAGGATGAGGCTAAAAAACAGCAAAAGGAAGAACAGGATAGGTTAGAAAGACAGAAGAAGGAAGAGCAAGATGAGGCTAAAAGACAGCAGGAAAAAGAACAGGAGAGATTAGAAAGACAGAAAAAGGAAGAACAGGATAGGTTAGAAAGACAGAAGAAGGAAGAGCAAGATGAGGCTAAAAGACAGCAGGAAAAAGAACAGGAGAGATTAGAAAGACAGAAGGAGAAAGAACAGGATAGGTTAGAAAGGCAAAAGAAGGAAGAGCAAGATGAGGCTAAAAGACAAAGGGAGAAGGAAGAGTGGAGGTTAGAAAGGGAGACAGAAAGGAAGGAGGAAGAGATGAGGAGATATAAAGAGAGAGAACAAGCCGAGTTAAGATGGCAAAATGAAGAAGCGAGAAGGATAAGGGAAGCAGAAGAAAAAGAGGGCAGGAGAAAAAAGAAACAACAAGAGAAAGAACAGGAAAAGAAAGAGCGAGAAGAAAAAGAAAAAAGGGATAGAGAAGAAATGAAACAATTCCAAGAAAGGATGGCGGAAAAGTTTAAAAGTCATAAGGACGACATAGCCCAGCACATGGTGAGCATGGACGCAAGAGTGTCGACTTATGAGAGCAAAGTCGATCAATTACAAGTAAGGATCGAAAAGGAGGAAGAGGAGCAACTGGAGCAGGAAAAGAAAATCGTGGACCTGCAAACAGGCCTGCAGAAAGTGGAAACCAGCGTTAAAAGAGTCGCGGACAAAGTAAGGAGTGCAGGAGCACAAGCGACAAGTGTTAGCTGGATAAAACCACGGGCCTGGGATTATCAGGAGCTTACAGGAGCAAAAAGGATCGAGTATTATGGAAAAGATAATGAAGATCCGGTAGCGTTTATAAAGAGCATGGAGGAGCTCTTTGATGAAGTAGACCCCATGTTAGAAGAGGAGACCAAACTGAAGATGGTGGTCAGAAATTTAAAAGGAACGGCAGAAGCCTGGTGGAAGGCCGTTATGAATCCAGGAGACCAATATGGACAGTTTAAGGCTAAGTTTTTAGCCAGATACTGGGGTTTTGAAGCGCAAGAGAAAATAAGGCGGCAGTTAGACACTGGGAGGTATTATGAGATGGGACCCTACAGCAAGTCCGAATACTTCGTAGTAATGGTTAACAAAGCCAGAAATTTGGACCCGCCGATACCAGAGCGTTACCTCGTGAACAAGGTGATGACGCATTTCGGAAGGGAGGTCCGGAATGCTAGCCTTGGCGTTCATAGGGAGTCAGTGGCCAGTGCCATTGATTTCCTGAACGGCGTGGAGACGGACAACGGAAGCCGGGGTATAAATGGGAGAGAGGTGCCGCCTAGGTACCAACAGAGGCCACCTCCAAATATGAGGCCTCCTCACCCAAGGAACAACACCAATGGGAACCCCAGGCCGGAGAGAGAGACCAGACCACCTCCAAGGCAGAACGTGGAACCAAGAAATAGGACAAGGAGTCCAAAAAACGAGGCGGGAGGGTCTCGTGCGAAATAGAAGAGAACAGACAACATAGAGACAGACAATGGCGAGCAAAAGGAACCGAGACCCGGAACAAAGAAATAAAAAAGAGTATTAGTAGTATAAAGAAGAGTAAAAGGATAGTAAAAGAAAAAGAAAGGCCAAAAGGAGTTACATCTGACAGGGAAGCGAGCAAAAACGTGCTGGAAGGAGAAGGCAAAAGGGAACAGAGTGGAAACAGGGCGATGGGTGGGGCTGAGCCCAAGGATGCTGTAGAACAGCTACCCAGTAACAGTAAAGGAGGAAGAAAGGAAGAGGTTGAGAGAAAAAGTAGGCAGCAGGAAGCTGCAAAACAAGGAGGCCCAAAGAGTTCCAGTGACCTACCCAAGATCCAAGAAGGAAACGGAAATGCAAGCAAACTCGAAGAAACTCGGAATCAGGAAAATAAGGAAGGAGATGAAAAGCCAGAAAAGATAAGAGCCACAGCTCAACAGCCAGACATGGAACAAACAAGGAAGTTAGGAGGTCTCAATATGGAGATACGAGACGACCTGCTCGAGGAGGAAGGTTTGTTGCCCCGACAATCCCAGAATTCTGAGGAATGCCCGGCACTCATAGGCGCTATCTGGCAACAGGTAGTGCGTGTTGAGATTGACACCGGCGCGGACGTGTCCGTTATACAGGGCAACCTGTATAACGAGCTGAAGCGCCAAGGGAAAGAATTCTTGGAATTGCCGGTAAGCAATACGGGCATTATTATGGCGGTGAAGACACCCCAGATAAGAGTCCGTAAGCAGGCCTTTATTCCTCTGAGTATGGGAGGTCATGTAATAGAAAGTAGCTTCATGGTGGTGGAACGCTTACGAGCGGAAATTGTCATGGGTTGCGATCTGTTACATCGACTCAAAGCCCGTATCAACATGGAGAGACGCTTCATGACTTTCGAGGTCGAAGGAGAGATGGCCAGTCTCGACTTCATAAGACCTAAACAAGACCATCCAAACACATCCATTGCTAACTTGGAAGCTCAGGAAGGAGAAGAAGTAAGATCTGCACAAGACCATCCAGGAGAGCTCCAAGAGATTAGTAGAAGAGCAAAAATCGACAAGGTGGGATGGATTGGTACAAGCGAAGAAGAGGGGCTTGTACTGGCGCCAGCCGAACACCAGGCTGACGTCGTTACCCCTATCGAGAACCCGGAGTGGCCGAGTCTCGGGGGGGGATTGGGACATGGATTCCAATCTGAGGGAAATGTTGGAGCAGAAGTGGCAAAGGAGAAACCAAATGCAAAAGTAAAACAGAGAGGTAGTAAACAGGAGGAAAAGGGAAAACCAGAAGGCCAGGAGGCAAAAGAAATAGAACAAAAAGAAAGCAAGAAGGGAGCAGCAGCTGTAAGCAAAAGAAGAGGAGCCGATGGCAAGGCAGACAGAAATGTGCCGGAAGGGAGGAGCAAAGAAGGTCATACACGTGGAACTAGGGCGGTAAAAAGGGCAGAGCCCGAGAAAGCCGAAAGTAGGCACCAAAAGTATAAAGGACAAGAGGAAGAAATAGGAGGAAAAGTACAGAGAGGACAAGGAGGCCCAGAATGTTCCTACGACCATGCGGAAATCCCGGAAGGAAAAAAGGATGCGAGCGAGCCAGAGGACAAGAAAAACAAGCGTAATAGGAAAGAAAAAGGAGGAGAAAAGAGAACTCAGGACAAGGCAAAACGAAGTAGACCCAGATACGGGATGAGGAGGAGATTAGGAGTTGTAAATTGGAAGAGTAGAGTAAAGAGAAAGAAACACAAAAATTTTAAAAATGGCCAAACACTGAAACCACGTCGAGTATACAATGTAAGAAACTTAAGTACAATACAGCAGCAGGATAAAAATAAATCAATTCTCACGAAGACTCAGGAGGAAAGGCTGGAAAAATTAATAGTGGAATACAAAGAGGTATTCAGCGAGACTCCAGGAAGGTACGATGTGAAAGATATAAAATTATACGTAGACTAAATATAAACAAAGAAGCCTGATAGCTGACCTGACTTCAAAACAAAAAATGTATGTTGCCGTACTGCAACAAATATCGATCCAAAGTTGTGTATACAGTAGGAGCATTGACCCAAGCAAAAAATATAAGGAAGTAGCTTTACTACACAAGGTCACAGCTGTGTGGAGCGGCCGACTAATGCGTAGGCAAGATAACGCCAGCTGATAAAAGGGACAGCGCCAGAGAGTGAGAGGGGAATACCTGAACATCGTTCCTCACTCAAGATAAGGAGCGTAAGTAAATAACTGCTGGTAAATTGTAAGAACTTGGTTAGATATTTTGGAGTGTATTTATAAGAAATATAAAATGTTTATATGTATGTAATGAAAAAATAAAATAAAACCACTAACGAGGGTATAAATGTAGGGGAAGTAAGAAATGGAAAGTTTAAGATAAAAATTTTTTTTAATTTTTTAACTTTTAGAAAATAAAGCAAAGAGAAAACAAGATCAGATTTATTGTATCAAGCCTGTGAGTGAACAGTGAGAGTTGTGAGTTTTATAAAAATGTATATACTTAGGGTTGTACTTATTAATATTGTGAAAGTGTTTGAAGTGTTTCAGTGAGAAGAAGTAGAAGAGGACCAAGGACAAATAGATATATAAGTAAGGTAAATTAAGAGTTAGCTAGCACCCACAAATAAAATAGGAAAACAGGTAAATCTCGAAAAATAAATTTTTTTTTTTGTATAAGTAAATTTTTTTTTTTTTTTTGAGATACTTGCAAAAAATTTTTTTTGTCTCAATTTTAAAGGGGGATCTTGCGGCGGGCAATATTCTCTTGGAATACATGCCGCAAAAAGATAACATGTAAAACATAAAGAGTCTAAAGTTCTTGTAAGTAAAACAAACCAAGCCACCGTGGGAAAGGTTTTGAAACTTAAATTTAAGGCCGTTTGCAAGGGGAAGATGGTCAAAATTGGCCTAGAGTTACCATCGACATTTCCAGAGATAAAGCAAGACGAGAAAAATCAAAATTAAAGAATAGTAAAATTCCATCAGAAGCACCCTTAAAGAGTTATACGGCTTGATCGAAAAAATGGATTAAATCGATCGGTCTATCAATTTTGCGAGCCGTTACGCACTAGTACAAAAGAAGTGCGCGCGCCGATCAGGCGACATCGATTTAAGATTCTTATTGGTTGTCAACTCGTGGGAACGGACTGCAGGTGGGGGTGTTTTCCCGGGTGGAGCAGGCCAAGCGTCTTTTGAAGCCCCAGCTAAACCAGGACTCTCGAAGGGTAAGGTCGGTGTCGGGCGTAGCTCCGGTAAAACAATGAACAATAGTTTTGTTACCGTCAATAGTTCAAAAACTATGAGTGGCTAGGGAAAGTTTGTTTCGTTGAGATGTCGTGACGCTGTAGTTTCGTATGGGGCCCTTTCGCATTTCAAGATCGCTGCGAAAGAGGTTCCCATAAATTTCCATCAAATTATGTGCGAGCGTCGTTAAATGTGTGTGTTACAGCCTTACTAGAAAGACAAGGCGATGTGAACAGTGTAACCTAGCAAACAGTTTTAAAAGTGTGAGTCTAAATTTCTAACAAAGTTAAACAAAATCTAACTAAATTGATAAACGTTTTTAAAAGATTTTTCTATTTATTTTCTGTGTTAAGAAATGCCCAAAAACTGTGTTAAAAGAAGGGCTTAAAGTTAAAATTTTACTGGTAACCGTTAAAATTTAAAAGAGGTGCGAATAGCATCGAAGAGAGAAGATGGAAGGATTTCAACCAAAGGGTGAAGCGAGCTGATCTACCTGAGGCCTAGCAGACACACAAAGGGATGGAGGATTTCAAAGATGGCGGCAACGCGTGGGAAGTCATCCAAGTATTCTTACGTGGGAACAAAGCAACAGCCAAGCCGGATTTTCCCCACCCCGTTGGAGGACAAAGGGAGAGACGGAGAAGAGAGGGAGAAGATAGGCAAGCCATGCTTTATGTGGAATCAGGTCAGATCTAAATTGTTTTCCCTTTGCAAATTAAAATTTTAATTTGAAGAAATTTTTCTAAATTGGGAAAATGTTATAAAATTTAAATAAATTTTCAAATCATTAACAGTAAACTTTAAATTTTACAAGTAAATGCTGGTGGCTTTGTTTTAAAGAGTGGGGGGTTTCAAGATGGCGATGCCATAAATGCAGAAATTATGTTGTATTTTATGAATGTAAGGGAAATAGAAATTTTAGATTAGAACTTATGTAAAGGGAAAGGGATTTAAATAAACAAATCAAATAAAGGGATTTAAATTAATTAAAGAGATTAAAATCTTATGAAGGTGTAAAGAATTTAAATAAAAGATGTGTTGAAATAAAGTTAAATATAAATTGCTAAATGTAAATATCCAAGATGGCGGACAAAAGGCCATTGTTTACAACAGCTGATTTGAAGGCTATGCTTTAGTTTCAGGTACTCCTATAAACAGGAGTGTTATTTCAAATAATTAAATTAAACTAAATTGTTATTTTATTTAGAAGGAGTCATTACGACGTTTTTCCATATGAAACAAATTGACATAAATTGTTTTCATTAAAAATAAACAAGGGTTCTAACAAATTGAAGCTTTTTAATGTAAACTTTTGATTTTATAAAGAAAAGGGTGAAATTATATATGTGTATAAAATAAATTGAATCAAACCAAGGTTTGAGTAAGAATAAAGGGAAATGATTTTAATATGGGTAGATTTTAAATTTTTAAAAGGTACAATAAAAGGGTTAAGTTAAACAAGAGATTTTAAATTTGTAAGTGGGTCTAGCTAACCAAATTAATATGTTAATATAAGTTTTCTTTTTTGAATTATAAGTATATATATATATTGTTTATTTCATGATTTATGTGTATTTAAAATAATATCTTGGTGGTAGAGTAACTTAGAAAGAAAATTGAAATTTTTGCAAATTGGTTTAAAAATGTAAGTTCTATAATAAAGGCAAATGGGCTTGTAGTCATTTAGCAAAGGTATACAAAATTTATTAAATATCAATTTCCTTCAGAAATTGCATTGATAAATTTTAAATAAATTTTAATTAAACTTCAGTATGCATAATTGTCATGAAGAAAGGGTTAATTCAAATGATAACCAAAGGGTTACATATTTACATTAAAAGGTTTTAACTATGATTAAATAAGTTGTAAACAAAACTTCAGTATTTAAAATTTTAATGAAGAAAGGGTTAATTCAAATGATAACCAAAGGGTTACATATTTACATTAAAAGGTTTTAACTATGATTAAATAAGTTGTAAACAAAACTTCAGTATTTAAAATTTTAATGAAGAAAGGGTTAACCAAATGATAACTAAAGGGTTTTTTATTTTATATAAAAAGGGTTAAATAAATTTTAAAATTTGTAAATTTCTTTGTAAATGAACAAGGATCAGTTCAAAGGGGTGTAACTAGGTTTTAATAAATATAATTAAATTTCATTATGTGAATTTTCATGCCGAAAGGGTTAATCAAAGAGTAATCAAAGTGTTAAATATTTAATAATCAAAGGGTTAAATGAATATAAATAAATTTGTAGATTTTGTAAATGAGTGAAGATATGTTTGAAAAAGGTTTTAAATATGTTTCAGTAAACATTTTTATTAAAATATGTATTTAAATATTATAATTTCAATATGGGAAGGTGTTTGAATTTATTCAGCAGATGTTTTAAAAACTTTTATAAATTATGATTTGATGTTCAGTAAATATTTTGATAATCTTGTAGGAGATATGGCTATATGTTTTATATGTAATTTTTGTTTTAGTATGTACTTCATAATTGGTTTTTATATAATTTGATATGTTTTATGAAATTGCTTTTAGGTTGTTTGGTAAAATTGATTGAAATTTTACCTGCTAAAGTAAATAGAATTTGAATTTTAAATTGCTCATTTTAAATTGATAAAGATATAGAAAAAATTATATCATTTAAATGGCT
>JBAIZL010000393.1:1400000-1412500 GCA_036971475.1 Prosapia bicincta
AAATGTTATTTCTAGGATATTTTTATTCCTTTTAACTTTAAACTCGTTTTACAAATAAATATAAAAAATGCAAATGATTGTTTTGATAAACATAAAATTTATTTAATTTTAGATGAGGTACGTAAGCTTTAAGCACTTCAGGAATGGATGTCTTACGTAATACTGTAGTTACGCTACGTTAGGAAGTAGGAGGATGGGGTTGTTAACAATAATTTCCTTTGAAGTTACAAAGTTACATCCTTATTATGTATACATGTATCCTCTCTTACGTAACTATTACAACATCATGTTTATGACAGTTTTATCTACATCTACTATTAATTTTAAAACCTCTCTGATAATATTTTTCATTCGCAACCTTAAACAAGTAAAATTCACTTGAAATTATTATTCATTTAAGCGTTGAAATAGATTTTAGTGGAAAATTTGTTTCTATTACTTTCTAATTTGTAATACTTCTATTAATAAACTGTAATTGAGTGTGTGTGTGTGTGTGTGTGTGTGTGTGTGTGTGTGTGTGTGTGTGTGTGTGTGTGTGTTTGAATTATTACTGTACATTCATATACATAATTCTTTATTTCACAGATAGGCCTATATATAATAAATATTTGAATATTTCATACATTTTTATGTTTCACATATATTACATATACCGTATATTTTATAATTTCAATAAAATCTATATATTACTATGATGTATACATTTTATATTACTTTTTATTGTGTTTATTATTTTTATATTAGAAATAACTTTTATTTTTATTTCATACACTCATTGTTTTTTATAAATCAAAATATTCTCTCGAATATTCCTAATACTATTATTTTGAATTACTTTGTTATTTATTATTATTATATTCCATGGCTTATGGAGCCTTATTTCATAACTTATATTTCACCTGGTTTATTTGAAAACGTTCTTTTAATCGGTATTAAAAATCTGTCTTGTATGCTACCCTAGGCCCCTAGTGTCTTGTATGCTACCCCTAGTGTCTTTTGTTTCTTCACCTTAACCTTCCTAAACAGAACTATATATCTTGATCTTTTAGCTAATGCTTTCTTAAAGGCCTTTACCACTTTTTATTGTTGTTGCTGTTATGCTAACGACTTTTGTCTCTTGACTTTGTAGTTATTATTTTCTTCATACGTTTTTAGGATTTGACATTGAATATCAATTTTTCCTAATAGACTATCATATGACTTATTAATAGATGCATTACGATTCTTCTCAACTTCTCACAAACGTATTCATTTATCTAAATCCTAATCCTTATCGTTTTTTCTTGTCTCAAACAGTTGGTAATAGGTTACAAAAATGTGTGATATTGCCTTAAACTCAAGATACATTTACTAATGCTAACTAGATCTGGTGACCGAAATAACACATCTGGAGCTTTCTACATTATCAACGTTTATTATCTTAATGATCGATTGTTTGCTTGAATTTTTTTCTCACAAACATTAGCTTTGATCACTTTTTCTTTTAGAGCGGGGATATTTTGTTGTAGTATACATTTGCTATAGGCCTAACATCAACTCGTATTTTATAACTTCCTGAGTTAAAGGAAAAGCAGTTAAAACAAGTTCACTGTATAATGAACCTTTTGCTACTGTACGGCATTAGATTTTACTTATAAAATATTACCATCAACATGAGCTAAGTCAGATACATGTCGTAGGTTTCGTCAACTATAGGCTAGGCCTGCTATACTAACTGAACTCCAAAACGAAGTTAAACCTACAATACCAATATCGCATTCTGTTGCCTTTTTTTTTCAAAAATATTTTGGTTTAAAATTAAAAAAATTTAAAATATTTATGCAGGGACATAACTTACCAAAAATTTAAAATTATATACTTAAAAATGGTTACCTTCCTCAACGTCTAATGTTATACTGTCGGTGGGTCATTTCTCTATGAAATCTTAGAAATCAGGACTTCTTCATAATACCTCTGCATATGGTAAAAACTAACGATTTCTTTAATTCAGTACACACCTTCGTAACTCTTATGGATTTTCCAGGGTTATTGCCTAAGGTGTCTAACTCATATATAACTACATAACGATGACGTCTCCCAAGGAATGGTCCTTAGCAAACTAAAACCACCCTACCAAAAGGAAAAAGTGGGTTTCGTAATGCTAAAAACTAGTGAGATTAAACACACACACACACACACACACACACACACACAAAATATTATCGTGACAAATAAAACCCAATATGTCTGGAGGTACAAAAGTAGAAAGTTTCTTGGAGTTTGTAATGGTGTCACATTTTGTTAGGTGTAGCAAGAAATTTTATATCTTCTCTCAAACTAATGAAACAATCTTATTTCGCCGAAATTTCTTGTGTCTCATAAAAAGCAGTAAACGTGAAGCCAAGGCCACCTTTCCAAATACAATTTTTTTAAAATTTTAGCTACTTTTGTAAATAATTGCCAAGTAGCAGACATTCAAAATTTTAGTTGAATTAAATTAATCCCCTGAAACGTTAATTTTTTTTTTTTTAATTATGCTCAATAGGAAAAATTTTAAAACATAACAAAACATTATGATGAGACGAAGTATTCGAATTATTGGTTTTTGTTATAACAATTTATATCTTTTTGAGTTATTAAAGTCAAAACGCTTCAAGACATGGAAAAAGTTAAATTAATTTAAGGCTTTAATAAAATAAATAAAACTCTACTAAAGGTTTTAGGTACATTTTAATAAAAGGTACACGAGAAAAGTAATATAGCTTGGCTCTGACACGCCCGCGCCGAGAAACCATCGCCATGTCCTTGGAGGGCCTCCAGTTTCCCCCGAGGGGCTGCCGCCGCCGGATACTGTGGTATCTCTAGGAAAACTGCTCCCCCTCGTAAGGGGAAGTACCGGAACGGCGAGTACAGGGAGGATCCCGCTGTGGGACCGGCTGGAAGAGAGTTTGGCTTCGTCGCCGTCGGCCCAAGACCAAGCCGGTCCGTGTAGAGGAGCTGAAGAAAAGGTATTTCTTCTGGGACTCTGAGGAAGCTGACGATACCTGCACTGAGCTGATCCCGGACGACGAGCTTACGACCTCTTTTCAAAAAACTACTGATCTCGTTCTTGCTCCGGGGGTGAACATCAAGGACAAATATTTCGCCATGAACCACATCCAACTCTACGAAGAAAATATGAGAGATGTTGTGGGAAAGGAGCCCAGGACTAAACGCCAGTGATGGAACAAGCAGCGGGCATGGAGAAGGCGACGACGAAGAGAAGCTGAAGCAGCCTCCCTAGAAAAATAAGCTATTTCTGTATTTTAATAAAATCTTATTTTTTTCTTATTCTTTTTTAAAGATGTATCTTTTGTTTAAAATTTTTTGAAATAATTTTGATAATAAAAATTCTATTAACACGCACAGGTCGTCTCGTTTAGCCTGACCGGTAACCTTGAGATGCACAAAAGCACTTGTGTTGATGTGTGTCGTGGGAGTACCGGCTGAGACGTATCTTGTTGAACGATAAAGCAGTGAACAGGGAAGTGGGATATTATGGTATTCAATCGTGTATTGTTTCCCCTTAGTTGATGTGTGTCGTGGGAGTACCGGCTGAGACGTATCTTGTTAAACGATAAAGCCGTGAACAGGGTAGTGGATATTATGGTATTCAATCGTGTATTGTTTCCCCTGAGTTGATGTGTGTCGTGGGAGTACCGGCTGAGACGTATCTTGTTGAACGATAAAGCAGTGAACAGGGAAGTGGGATATTATGGTATTCAATCGTGTATTGTTTCCCCTGAGTTGATGCGTGTCGTGGGAGTACCGGCTGAGACGTATCTTGTTGAACGATAAAGCAGTGAACAGGGAAGTGGGATATTATGGTATTCAATCGTGTATTGTTTCCCCTGAGTTGATGTGTGTCGTGGGAGTACCGGCTGAGACGTATCTTGTTGAACGATAAAGCAGTGAACAGGGAAGTGGGATATTATGGTATTCAATCGTGTATTGTTTCCCCTGAGTTGATGTGTGTCGTGGGAGTACCGACTGAGACGTATCTTGTTGAACGATAAAGCAGTGAACAGGGTAGTGGATATTATGGTATTCAATCGTGTATTGTTTCCCCTGAGTTAATGTGTGTCGTGGGAGTACCGGCTGAGACGTATCTTGTTGAACGATAAAGCAGTGAACAGGGAAGTGGGATATTATGGTATTCAATCGTGTATTGTTTCCCCTGAGTTGATGTGTGTCGTGGGAGTACCGGCTGAGACGTATCTTGTTGAACGATAAAGCAGTGAACAGGGTAGTGGATATTATGGTATTCAATCGTGTATTGTTTCCACTCCCTCGGTATTAGTTCCCACTTGTGTATATCTGACTTACACTACTACACGTTTCACCAGTCAGGCTAAACCTAACGACCTGTCTAATAACGATCAAAACCTAATAATGATCTAGCTGTGTTATTATTAGTCGTATTAGTTAATGTTGAATTATGATAAATAATAAAAAAATTATTGTAGCAATGAGTCTTACTGTTGTTATTTAAGAATAAACCAAGGAAGAAACGTCCAAGATGTCACAGCTAATTTTTCTTTCTTAAGAAATCAAATAAAATTGTAACCACTATCAACCATAAAATACTGTATAAATTACATACCTCCAGGAAATCTTTATCTTTCTATTAGTTTTTCTCACTTCTCGATTCACTAATATAATAGTAATAACGCGATTCGTGGTGCTCCCATCACCTCGATGTTTCACTGAATACAATAGTAAATATTTGTTTCGGTACCAACCTAACGTTCACTATCAAGTTAGTTCAAGATCACTATAAAATATTTACGTCACTATATAAAGTTACATTTCATCAAATACGAATAAAAGAATTTCACTTCAGTACTACAACAGACATGGCAATGACATATAAAGGAATGTATGTTATATGGCCTTAAAGTGCTTTACGTCTGTATATCGCACTATTTGTAGACAAGTCGGTGTTATTGAGTTAGTGCGCCAGCATCGTGTGAATTTATTTTTAGACAGGAGGTATATATTGCATCGTTTGTAATATTTTATTTATTTTTATTACAGCGGTAATCTCTTAAACTGCTTAATTACTGCCCAAGTGGTATTTTTAAAGTCCTTATTGTTTCATGATTTACTTATAAATAGTTCAGTTAGTTGTTATAAAAGAAATAAAAAATATTTCATCTATTGTTTTTACTTGCTGTTAGGAAATATGGTATAAATTCAATTTTCGATTTATCGAAAGTGTTGTGTTTGTGTTGACAGAAACCATGAAGGTATACAGAGAGTTGCCATTGAAAGCCAGCGTTAAACTCTACAGTCGTGATGTAATAGTGTTCTATACGTGCCGTATGCAGAGGAAGTCTGGATGCTCGAGGCGAATGGTTGCGTAGCCGAAGGCTGAGATTTCTTGGTCGCAGAAAGTGACTTTTGTAAAGATGTTGGATGGGAGGAAAAAGTTATTTTTAATTGAATACTGTGTAAAGGTTACAAAATGGCAATGTCAGAGAAAATTATAAGCTCATTCAGCTAACAACTCAACATATTTGCAAAAAATAGTTCGACGGAGAATTAGCTGATTTTCTAGGACCTGAGAGGTGTCACGGGAGTATTTTTAGGAAGTGTGCTTCTAAACTTTAGTTGGCAATTATGATTCCAACATGAACAGGACGGTGAAGACGGAAAAAGACGTAGAATAATTCTTTTTTAATATCTTGTCTCTACCGCTATTGTGAAAACATTTTTTCAAAAAAAATACTAGGGAGTTTGTTTGAGATTATTATTGAATGCCTAAAATATAATTCCTAAATTTAAATATAAAAGGCCTCATATAAATATAAGATCCTTTGCAACTATATACGGATATTATATATTACAAAATAAACAGGTCATCAAAACAATAACGTGACCCACAGAGTAGAGTTTCTAAACCTATCGTTAAAGTTTGCAAATTCTTTGAAAGTAGTGACATTTACGGCAAAGATTTCAATTTTGTAAAAACTAGAGTTAATTCTTTTGATACATAAATAGATAGATAAAAGTTGTCAGAAGTGTTTGAAGACTAATTAGACTTATCTATGGTTACGTCTTGGGTAATTTATGTTATAGCTCAAAAGCTCACTGAGTTTTATTATATTATCATCAAAAACATTCAAAAAAAATATTTTTTGCAAACATTTCCTTTATCTGTATATTGTGTATAACTAGAGGTTGGCATTCCGTTGAAATCTTCAGTTCTACGGAAACGTCTTTGAATCAATTATAAAACTGTTTCCCCGTTATAGTTTACTCTAATACCTTTGAAAATTACCTTAAGTATTTGGGAAACAAATATATTCGTTGTTTTCAAACGTTATTCATTATTAACGTTTACAAAAGTTTTGAAAAGCACAAACTTGTAATAATAATAATAATAATATGAAAGATAAAATGTATGGTTTAGGTCATTGATAAGTTCACAAAGTAGAGGAACTGTTAAATGAAATTTAATAAATTCGTTTAGAAGTTTAAAACTTTTGAAACAGAGAACATATATGTAGATAAAACAAAACATGATTTTTTTATTGAAGATGAAGACATAATAACCCTAGAAAAAAATTCTAAGCGGAAATGAAGTTTATCCTCCTTTCTCCTTGGAAAAACTAGAGATAAAGTACTATCATGAATGGAAAATTTTATAATTTTTAATTTAAGGTATATGATTATTTATTTTTAGGAATTTCAAAATAATCTAATGCATTTCAAAATCCAGAAAATGCCACTTAAACAGAGAAGGAAACATGTTGAATATTTAATCTGTGTGCAGGGTTGTACGTCAACTGGACATACAGAATGGCGAAGACAAATGTAATTGTGAAAAAACGAACTAAATAGACAAAATACTGAATAAAATATGACAGTAAAGGGTATTGTGATAAGGATAGACGTTTTTCACTGTAGTTGTGTCGAACATTTGTTAGAGAAACTGGATTCACAGGAATATAACAATACGGACATCCTTGAATGGTGAAATACCCTAAGGAAAATCCTTCAATATAAAAAGAGGATACGGGGAAAATAACAATGGGGAAATGACAATGATATAGTGTGACACCTTTGGTTAATAAAACATTATCAAAAGTAAACTAACAATGAGGAAATGAACCTTACAATATTACAAACCTTGGTTCTAAAAAAAAAGATCTAGAGGAAAATAACAATGATGAAATGAAACTGGGAAATTAAATAACCTGGGTTATAGAAACATGATCCAGGGGAAAATAGCAATGACGAAATGAAACTGACAAGGTGACAAGTCTTAACTTAATTACAAGAACAACATAGGAAGAAAATATCAATGGGCAAATGAAACTGACAAAGTGAGAAACATTCATTATAAATACAAGACTTTTAATGTTCCAAATCCCTTTAGTGATAAATACATAATCGAGGGTAAAATTAACGGTATATTACATAAACTTACAGGTATCAGCCTTGGTTATGGAAAGAGCATTGAATGGAAAATTAATAATTAATACATTAAGCCAAGAATACGGTAAGATTACATAAACTTACCGGTATCAACCTTGGTTATGGAAAGAGCATTGAATGGAAAATAATTAATTAATACATTAAGGCAAGAATACGGTAAGATTACATAAACTTACCGGTATCAACCTTGGTTATGGAAAGAGCATTGAATGGAAAATAATTAATTAATACATTAAGGCAAGAATACGGTAAGATTACATAAACTTACCGGTATCAACCTTGGTTATGGAAAGAGCATTGAATGGAAAATAATTAATTAATACATTAAGGCAAGAATACGGTAAGATTACATAAACTTACCGGTATCAACCTTGGTTATGGAAAGAGCATTGAATGGAAAATAATTAATTAATACATTAAGGCAAGAATACGGTAAGATTACATAAACTTACCGGTATTAACCTTGGTTATGGAAAGAGCATTGAATGGAAAATAATTAATTAATACATTAAGGCAAGAATACGGTAAGATTACATAAATTACCGGCATCAACCTTGGTTATGGAAAGAGCATTGAATGGAAAATAATTAATTAATACATTAAGGCAAGAATACGGTAAGATTACATAAACTTACCGGTATCAACCTTGGTTATGGAAAGAGCATTGAATGGAAAATAATTAATTAATACATTAAGGCAAGAATACGGTAAGATTACATAAACTTACCGGCATCTACCTTGGTTATGGAAAGATCATTGAATGGAAAATAATTAATTAATACATTAAGGCAAGAATACGGTAAGATTACATAAGCTTACCGGCATCAAACTTGGTTATGGAAAGAGCATTGAATGGAAAATAATTAATTAATACATTAAGGCAAGAATACGGTAAGATTACATAAACTTACCGGTATCATCCTTGGTTATGGAAAGAGCATTAAATGGAAAATAATTAATTAATACATTAAGGCAAGAATACGGTAAGATTACATAAACTTACCGGTATCAACCTTGGTTATGGAAAGAGCATTAAATGGAAAATAATTAACTAATACATTAAGGCAAGAATACGGTAAGATTACATAAACTTACCGGCATCAACCTTGGTTATGGAAAGAGCATTGAATGGAAAATAATTAATTAATACATTAAGCCAAGAATACGGTAAGATTACATAAACTTACCGGTATCAACCTTGGTTATGGAAAGAGCATTGAATGGAAAATAATTAATTAATACATTAAGGCAAGAATACGGTAAGATTACATAAACTTACCGGTATCAACCTTGGTTATGGAAAGAGCATTGAATGGAAAATAATTAATTAATACATTAAGGCAAGAATACGGTAAGATTACATAAACTTACCGGTATCAACCTTGGTTATGGAAAGAGCATTGAATGGAAAATAATTAACTAATACATTAAGGCAAGAATACGGTAAGATTACATAAACTTACAGGTATCAACCTTGGTTATGGAAAGAGCATTGAATGGAAAATAATTAATTAATACATTAAGGCAAGAATACGGTAAGATTACATAAACTTACCGGCATCAACCTTGGTTATGGAAAGAGCATTGAATGGAAAATAATTAATTAATACATTAAGGCAAGAATACGGTAAGATTACATAAACTTACCGGTATCAACCTTGGTTATGGAAAGAGCATTGAATGGAAAATAATTAATTAATACATTAAGGCAAGAATACGGTAAGATTACATAAACTTACCGGCATCAACCTTGGTTATGGAAAGAGCATTGAATGGAAAATAATTAATTAATACATTAAGGCAAGAATACGGTAAGATTACATAAACTTACCGGCATCAACCTTGGTTGTGGAAAGAGCATTGAATGGAAAATAATTAATTAATACATTAAGGCAAGAATACGGTAAGATTACATAAACTTACCGGTATCAACCTTGGTTATGGAAAGAGCATTGAATGGAAAATAATTAATTAATACATTAAGGCAAGAATACGGTAAGTTACATAAACTTACCGGTATTAACCTTGGTTATGGAAAGAGCATTGAATGGAAAATAATTAATTAATACATTAAGGCAAGAATACGGTAAGATTACATAAACTTACCGGTATTAACCTTGGTTATGGAAAGAGCATTGAATGGAAAATAATTAATTAATACATTAAGCCAAGAATACGGTAAGATTACATAAACTTACCGGTATTAACCTTGGTTATGGAAAGAGCATTGAATGGAAAATAATTAATTAATACATTAAGGCAAGAATACGGTAAGATTACATAAACTTACCGGTATTAACCTTGGTTATGGAAAGAGCATTGAATGGAAAATAATTAATTAATACATTAAGGCAAGAATACGGTAAGATTACATAAACTTACCGGTATCAACCTTTGTTATGGAAAGAGCATTGTATGGAAAATTAATAACTAATACGTTAAGCCAAGAATACGGTAAGATTACATATACTTACCGGTATCAACCTTGGTTATGGAAAGAGCATTGAATGGAAAATAATTAATTAATACATTAAGCCAAGAATACGGTAAGATTACATTAACTTACCGGTATCAACCTTGGTTATGGAAAGAGCATTGAATGGAAAATTAATAATTAATACATTAAGCCAAGAATACGGTAAGATTACATAAACTTACCGGTATCAACCTTGGTTATGGAAAGAGCATTGAATGGAAAATAATTAATTAATACATTAAGGCAAGAATACGGTAAGATTACATAAACTTACCGGCATCAACCTTGGTTATGGAAAGAGCATTGAATGGAAAATAATTAATTAATACATTAAGGCAAGAATACGGTAAGATTACATAAGCTTACCGGTATCAACCTTGGTTATGGAAAGAGCATTGAATGGAAAATAATTAATTAATACATTAAGGCAAGAATACGGTAAGATTACATAAACTTACCGGTATCAACCTTGGTTATGGAAAGAGCATTGAATGGAAAATAATTAACTAATACATTAAGGCAAGAATACGGTAAGATTACATAAACTTACCGGTATCAACCTTGGTTATGGAAAGAGCATTGAATGGAAAATAATTAATTAATACATTAAGGCAAGAATACGGTAAAATTACATAAACTTACCGGTATCAACCTTGGTTACGGAAAGAGCATTGAATGGAAAATAATTAATTAATACATTAAGGCAAGAATACGGTAAGATTACATAAACTTACCGGCATCAACCTTGGTTATGGAAAGAGCATTGAATGGAAAATAATTAATTAATACATTAAGGCAAGAATACGGTAAGATTACATAAACTTACCGGTATCAACCTTGGTTATGGAAAGAGCATTGAATGGAAAATAATTAATTAATACATTAAGCCAAGAATACGGTAAGATTACATAAACTTACCGGTATCAACCTTTGTTATGGAAAGAGCATTGAATGGAAAATTAATAACTAATACGTTAAGCCAAGAATACGGTAAGATTACATATACTTACCGGTATCAACCTTGGTTATGGAAAGAGCATTGAATGGAAAATAATTAATTAATACATTAAGCCAAGAATACGGTAAGATTACATTAACTTACCGGTATCAACCTTGGTTATGGAAAGAGCATTGAATGGAAAATTAATAATTAATACATTAAGCCAAGAATACGGTAAGATTACATAAACTTACCGGTATCAACCTTGGTTATGGAAAGAGCATTGAATGGAAAATAATTAATTAATACATTAAGGCAAGAATACGGTAAGATTACATAAACTTACCGGCATCAACCTTGGTTATGGAAAGAGCATTGAATGGAAAATAATTAATTAATACATTAAGGCAAGAATACGGTAAGATTACATAAGCTTACCGGTATCAACCTTGGTTATGGAAAGAGCATTGAATGGAAAATAATTAATTAATACATTAAGGCAAGAATACGGTAAGATTACATAAACTTACCGGTATCAACCTTGGTTATGGAAAGAGCATTGAATGGAAAATAATTAACTAATACATTAAGGCAAGAATACGGTAAGATTACATAAACTTACCGGTATCAACCTTGGTTATGGAAAGAGCATTGAATGGAAAATAATTAATTAATACATTAAGGCAAGAATACGGTAAGATTACATAAACTTACCGGTATCAACCTTGGTTACGGAAAGAGCATTGAATGGAAAATAATTAATTAATACATTAAGGCAAGAATACGGTAAGATTACATAAACTTACCGGCATCAACCTTGGTTATGGAAAGAGCATTGAATGGAAAATAATTAATTAATACATTAAGGCAAGAATACGGTAAGATTACATAAACTTACCGGCATCAACCTTGGTTACGGAAAGAGCATTGAATGGAAAATAATTAATGAATACATTAAGGCAAGAATACGGTAAGATTACATTAAGGTAAGATATGATGAAAATAAAAATACGTTCTTGTTAAAAAAATCAATGCAAGAAATGAATAGATGGGAATTTGGAAAATATCATTTGAAGATGATGAATATACCACGATTAAACTAATAGGATCGAGGGGACATAACAACAACAGAAGGAAACTGGTATAGTAGGAAATGTAGTTGTGAACATAAAATCGCTAAAATAAAATACTGTCACACACTCAAACTAATGCTTAGTAAAGAAATTAAAGACAACCAGTATTTTCTTAAACTTTAACTAAATAACATCCAAATATTCATAGACTCTGCTACATAAAAAGAGGTATTGGTTCCATAGTTCTTGAAACATGAAACAAGTATGGCACAGGCAGGAGTGTAAACAAAAGCGCTATAAAACTGCTGGTAGAAAAATGCCTCAGCTGACCGATAAGGTTTAACCGTTCATAAATATTTATACTAAAATAGTTGTCCATAGATTTAGTGTCCTCCATACGAACTATTGCTCACAATAACCGTAGACAAAAATGTAAACCTTTTCGTTTTCAGGTTTACCTACAGATCCAGAAGGCTAGGCCTAGGTTCACAGTGTACCTTCTAATTACGCTGGTATAGGTTCATAGTCGAAACTTCACCTATTGCTTTTA
>JBAIZL010000393.1:1417500-1420000 GCA_036971475.1 Prosapia bicincta
CAGGGGCGAAACTGGTGACTGAGGAACAGTGATGGTAAACAAACATTATTTGACTTGTGAAAAATAATGAAGACCCCGATAAGAAAGCAAAATAACCTTATACTTGTATTTAGTAGCATAATTATCGACAGGTTATTTTTCTATTTTATTATCCACTGTAGAAATGGTAGAAAACTCACATAAAACAATGTATATTTAAATTTATAGATCGATTTATTAGTTAATTTTCATTAGTTTCTTATTGCACGCCAGTTGACCTATAGGAAAGATATAAACCTCATACATTACAGAACATAACAATCTTTTCTGGTGTATTTATTATTAACATTCCCGAGTTTACTATTGTAAATTATTGTGCCCCATAGGTAAGCCATATGTCTCAAACAACACAGAACTCAAGATACCCGTATGTGGTATTTAAGGGTAACCTCTAACAGGTATTTTTTTTCGTTTACTAGTGTACATTATGATGTCCTGTAGGAAAGAGATAAACCTCATAAATCACAGAACATAAGACATCCTTTCTGGTGTATTTATTAATTAATTTCCTGAGTTTACTATTGTACATTATTGTGCAATATAGATAAGCCTCATGTATCATACAACACAGAACTCAAGATACCCGTATGTGGTATTTAAAGGTAACCTTTAACAGGTATTTTTTTCCGTTTACTAGTGTACATTATGATGTCCTGTAGGAAAGAGATAAACCTCATAAATCACAGAACATAAGACATCCTTTCTGGTGTATTTATTAATTAATTTCCTGAGTTTACTATTGTACATTATTGTGCAATATAGATAAGCCACATGTCTCATACAACACAGAACTCAAGATACCCGTATGTGGTATTTGAAGGTAACCTTTAACAGGTATTTTTATCGTTTATTATTGTACATTATGATGTCCTGTAGGAAAGAGATAAACCTCATACATCACAGAACATAAGACATCCTTTCTGGTGTATTTATTATTAAATTTCCTGAGTTTACTATTGTACATTATTGTGCCCTATAGATAGCCATATGTCTCATACAATACAGAACTCAAGATAACCGTATGTGGTATTTAAGGGTAACCTTTAACAGGTATTTTTTTTCGTTTATTATTGTACATTATGATGTCTTATAGGAAAGAGATAAACCTCATATATCACAGAACATATGACATCCTTTCTGGTGTATTTATTATTAAATTTCCTGAGTTTACTATTGTACATTATTGTGCCCTATAGATAGCCATATGTCTCATACAATACAGAACTCAAGATAACCGTATGTGGTATTTAAGGGTAACCTTTACAGGTATTTTTTTCGTTTATTATTGTACATTATGATGTCTTATAGGAAAGAGATAAACCTCATATATCACAGAACATATGCCATTCTTTCTGGTGTGTTTATTATTAAATTTCCTGAGTATACTATTGTACATTATTGTGCTCTATAGATAAGCCATATGTCTCATACAACACAGAACTCAAGATACCCGTATGTGGTATTTAAGGGTAACCTTTAACAGGTATTTTTTTCGCTTATTATTGTACATTATGATGTCCTGTAGGAAAGAGATAAACCTCATACATCACAGAACATAAGACATCCTTTCTGGTGTATTTATTATTAAATTTCCTGAGTTTAATATTGTGCATTATTGTGCTCTATAGATAAGCCATATGTCTCATACAACACAGAAATCAAGATACCCATTTGTGGTATTTAATGATAACCTTTAACAGGTATTTTTTTCGTTTATTATTGTACATTATGATGTCCTGTAGGAAAGAGATAAACCTCATACATCACAGAACATATGACATCCTTTCTGGTGTATTTATTATTAAATTTTCTGAGTTTACTATTGTACATTATTGTGCCCTATAGATAGCCATATGTCTCATACAACACAGAACTAAAGATACCCATTTGTGGTATTTAAGGGTAACCTTATGTGTATTTGTTTACTGAGTTTACTATTGTATATTTTGATGTTCTGTAGGAAAGATATAAAACTCATACAATATCGTAGCTATTACTACCTTACATTTGATTATAAATTTATAACTTTATCTCTACATGTATAATTAAGCAAATTTTGTATTTTCATTACATATAATTGAGTATGCTCTGTGAACTGACTTATTTGAAACAGCCTAAATAACTAACGTATTATAAAGTTCTTTTATACCGTTCTATATATTTATCGTGCAATTTGACTGATTTTCAACTTCAAAACTATACCATCACAAATAAAAGTAAACTTAGCATTCTTGTTAGCAAGCGTACATTAGTGCACGTCATATGGTATTTGTACAAGAAGCTTACCTATCGTTAGAGCTGTACATTTCGGCCATTCTTGTTAGCAAGTGTACATTAGTGCACGTCATATGGTATTTGTACAAGAAGGTTACCTATCGTTAGAGCTGTACATTTCGGCCATTCTTGTTAGCAAGCGTACATTAGTGCACGTCATATGGTATTTGTACAAGAAGGTTACCTA
>JBAIZL010000393.1:1425000-1445000 GCA_036971475.1 Prosapia bicincta
CCTCGACCTAACCATAACAAAAAGCTGTACACAAAAATACAGCTTCAACATTTACAGGAAACCCATAACAAAAGACACACTTACCCACGACACCTCAAACCACCCTATCCAACACAAATACGCTGCCTTCAGATCCATGCTCCATAGACTTAAAGGAGTCCCAATGACCACATAAAACATAAACAAAGAACTAGACACCATTAATATTTAGAATACACAAATGGATACAACACCACAATAATAGACAAACTGTGGTACAAAATACAAAAAAAAAACATTAAAATTAACACTACAGACAGGGAAAACAAATACATCACATTACCATACATAAACAAAACAACAAACAAAATAGCCCAAATATTCCAAAAAATAGGATACAAAGTAGCATACAAAACTAATAACAAGTTACAATACAAAATAAAACACAACACCAACAACAAAGACAAACTACAAGCACAGGCGTATACAAACTGAACTGCGACGAATGTAACAAATTATACATTGGAGAAACAGGTCGAAGCTTTAAACAAAGAGTAGAGGAACACAAACAGAACACCAACTCAACATTTTACAATCACATAAAAGAAACAGGGCACAAATACACAGACATTTACCATAACCTAGAAATCCTACATATCAACAAAAAAGAACCACATCTGAACACACTAGAACGATATGAAATTTAGAGACACACAAAAACACAAAATACAAACATATTAAACGAACAAACACAATGCAAAACACATATACTCTTTGATACTATCGAAAATCTACCTTTAAAACCGTCACCGCTTGACCCGACATCTTCAAGCAGACACTGATGAAGATCGCCACATAGCGATCGAAAACGTTCTGCCTCAGTAAGTTACAAAATTTACAAAATTTAAAGTTCGGATAGTCATAAACTATTGTTTAAGTGATTAATTTACTTTTTATTGTAGGGAAAACAAGACGTGGCTTGTAGATGCTTGTGAAATCGTCAGGTGAAGAGCAAACACAAACTGACTAATGAATCATACTACCTCAATCACAGACAGGTAGGAAGAGGGGATTTATCCCCCTATCTTTATCCTAGCTACAAATCTTCTCTATTCTTACATTTAAGAGAAATAGTAGACCTTCTGGTGTACCCTGTAACCTGGTGTGCCCCTCCAAAAAAGTCACCATTCTCCCCTTTCTCTAAAGGAAGACGTCTATTCTAACCTTAGGCTACATTGTAAAATCGTCTATTTTTTACCTAATAACATATTGCATAGCCCTTTTGTGGTTTTCACTTTAAAAAAGTAATTATGATCTTTAAATTGATCCAAAACCGCCTCAGTCCCTATTTAGGTACCTTTTTACTAAACTACTCTTCACGTCTATATCTACAAATAAATATGATAAAGTTGTCAACTTAATATTTGAATCCCTTATTTCAAAATAAAAAGTAATCTGCAAAATGAAACTTACAGACAAAAAGTTTATAGTTTACGAAAAGTTCAAAAACAAATTTGTGTAATGAAGTAGATTTTTAAGCCTACTATATACATCATGTAATTCATTACAGAAAGGATATTTAGTTTAAAACAGGTTTCTATTTTTGTAATGCAACGACTCGTAAGAAGAATTAATCAAATGCTATTTCATTTTAAAAAGAAACATATAATGCTCGAATGTTGCATAAATATTATTACTTGATATTAATTGTGTAGTGTTAAAAGTAAAGCTGTAGCTTTATTGTACCCTAATAAGTCATGAAAGAAGCGACAGAAAGCCATAAATCTATTTGTTCACATTTTATTTTTCAGATTTAAAATAAAAGAATGATTTATAAATGTCAAGCCTAAGTAGAACTAATTGTTGGACTTTATTTAATTTCAACGTTTCCATGCAGACAGTTGACAAATGCGATTTAATTCGCCGTCATTCCTTCCATTGTTGGCTCAGAAAACTTGAATGTCTTTTAATCGGTGTTTATTGTTTACGCAACAATGCGTTCATTTTACAAAACGAAGTCGGTCAATAAAAAAATAAAAAACCGCCTTAATTTTTAAAAAAATAATGTTTTGGGTATTCTGTATTAATATAAATAGAAAAACACAGTCTTTTCTTTGAAAAACTAGTAAAATCGTAACAAATATTACCTACATTCAGAAGACACACCCTTTTAATCTTTTTTCGCAAAATAAATTTTAAATAATAGACTAAAGCCTACAGGTAATAACAGTCTAACTGTGATCTTCACCAAGATAATATTGAGCTAAATAAAATCTGTTTAATAGTATCTAGTCTACTTACACAAGACAAAGTTCGTGACTTCTGTAGAAAAACTTTTATGACAGATTGTTTTTTTTATTTTATTACAACTCAGGATAGGGTAGAGAAGAGGGTCAGGTTTCCTGAACTTGGCAATCAAAGAGGTCATGAAAAGGCGTCTTCTTATTACAAAAGTGTAGAGATAGGATGTGAAACTGTAAACGGGATATAAGTAAGGTACTGAAAAGGAGTTTCCCAATGGGAAAAGTAAACAGTGTCATTAGAAGTTGTCACCTACTAGAAAGTTGTATCGTGATAGGATGTAAAGGATTAAATGGAATTAGGGTAAAATATTGGCAATAAATTTTCTTGGCCTTGGAGACGAAGAGTCACTAGGAGATATCTCCTGCTTACATAAGAGTAGGGAAAGGTGATGAGAAGTGCAAATGGAATCTAAGTAGAAATAAATTATTGATAAGGAGTATTCCTGTCCTGGGAGAAGAAACAGGGTCATTAGAAGGTCACTTCCCACTACACGAGTGTTGGAGAAATATGTAAACATAAGATCCGTCTGAGCTGGTGGTAATACTAAAGATAATTTCTCGAGTGTGAAGGGCCACTTCACTAACTACCGGGAATAGAGAGAGGAGATACGCCAACTATCGCAGTCGTAAAGTGATAGGGTATGGATAAATATGTCGTCGTCGTCGTCGCCGCCGGATACTGTTGCGGTATCCAAGAAAACTGCTGCCCCTCGTAAGAGAAAATAACGCAACACCGAGTACAAGGAGGATTCCGCTGCTGTGGCTAACGGCTGGGACGAGTCTGGCGTCGCCGCCGACGGCCCAAGACCAAGACGGCCAGTGTGGAGGAGCTCGAGAAGAATTATCCCTTCTGGAACTCTGAGGAGGCGGACGAAATCAGCAACATGGTCCCGGACGACGAGCTCTCAACCTCTATTAAGGAAATTACTGAGCTCGTTCTTGCTCCGAGGGTTTACATCGAAGACCAAGATTTCGCTCGGGATCACATCCAACTCTACGAGGAGAATATGAGGGATATCAAGGAAAAGGAGCTCCGCACTAAACGCCGGTGGCGGAACAAGCAGCGGGCATGGCGAAGGCAACGACGCAGAGAAGTGGAAGCAGCCTCCCTAGAATAAGCTATTCTATGTATTCAAATAAATTGTATTTGTTTCCTTATTCTTTCTAAATTTGTATTGTCTTTTTTTATGTCTTTGCAATTAAAGTAGACTTGAGTCGTATGATTCATATAATTACACTTTTCCATATTTACGTGTCTGCTAATATTACCGTGAGTGTTACTGATTCGATGTAACTTACATCCCTGACGTATTCATGTGTATCCAAAGTCTAGGATACATAGTACAGTATCAATCAAGACATATGTTGTCTAGATATATGTATACATCGCCTCGATTTCTAACGTAAATAGTTTTCGTAAAGGATTGAGAAAAAAAGACGAATGCCGACTCGTAGTAACTGTATTTCGACCTACAAACAACACAAATATAGATGTTAAATGGGGAGAATATACACTGCGGCCTATGGGATCAAGCCCCCACAAATCTAACCTCCAACTCCTTACTTCCATCCGGATGAGTAGCGATAGACCAGAGACATAGGGCTTGTTGCCACGACCCGTCACTGGGATGAGACGAGCTTTGAACAGATACTACCGTTTCGACCGCTTTTCCAAAACCACTAGTGTAGAAAAAACAGGGTTTAGTTGCCTTACTTAGGCCATGCGGTATTCAAGGAAGGTTAAATGCTAAATGGGAGAAATCAGGTCCATTCCAGCTTATGGGATCACGCCCCCACAAATCTAACCTCCAACTCCTTACTTCCATCCGGATGACTAGCGATAGACTAGAGACATAGGGTTGTTGCCACGACCCGTCACTGGGATGAGACGAACCCCGAACAGATCCTACCATTTCGACCGTTTTTTCCTAAGCCACTAGTGTGGGAGAGACTGGGTATAGTTACCTTAATTCGTCCATACGGTATGCAAGGAAGATAGTGTGGCCAATACATGTGCTAAAGGAAGGTAATGTGGTCTTCGATAATAATTCCGCTTTAAATTTGAAAAATAGTTCTAACTCTAAAACTAATCCTTGGACCGTTCAAACGTGGAAAGGGAGCTCAAACTTATAAACCATAAGGGAAAGATAGTTAATTTTTTATTCTATTAACAGAAGTTTAGTCTCTGTGGACAAGGAGAAGAATAATGTGTCACGAGTGCAGAACAGTATTCACGCCCGTTCTAATTTATATCGGCTTCATAATGGACTCTCTACCTTTTCCGATTTTTGCAACCGTTACAGAAACCGAAAAGTTTGATCACGTGGCTTACAAAAATATAAGAAATCATAAAGTACATCTATTAAGACCTGCAATTATACTTTTGGGTTAAAAAAGGATGATGTAAGTTTCAATGTAGCGACAAATATATTTTACACTAAAACAGGAAATATCATACTGAGCAACGAGACAGTAAAAGTATTTCGGTAAAGTATTGTTTTAAATACGTCAATGTGAAACGCATCAATGTATTTTCCATCGTAGGGGAAGGGTTTCAGGTTTGAAATTTAAATCGGCTTGATTACGTCTAATTACACACAATAAAGTGTGTTTATCTCTGTTAATAACTATTTAATGTGTTTACGGTTAATAAAGTCTGTTTACCTCTGTTAATAACTATTTAATGTGTTTAAGGTTAATGACAGATCACAGACCCATTCATGGTCTGTGGGTTTTTCGGAAATAAAATCGAAACGAGAGTGTATTTGTAGTAGCATGAATTGTTCTGTGATCTGTTATTAACCTTAAACACACTATAAAGTATGAAAGAACCTCTAATTAGTGTCAATACATTGCTTTATGTGTAGGTTGAAAAGTGATATCTTTTTCAATCCCTAAAAATATAATAACTATTCTATTTTCTTGCCAAACAGTTCATTATTAACAAAAATTATCATATTTAAGTCATGGCCATACATCATATTTAATTTTAAAAGCATCAAGTTAAAATAGTTATATTAAATGGTGCAATAGTTTACAAATACTGTATAAATTAAATAAGATAATTATGTCTTAGAACAAATTATGAGTGCTACAACCCCCAAAAATTCGTTCGAAGCGATCAAAGGCAATGGCCACAGTTGGAAGAGCTTTGTTACTTATTAAAGTTGGTCGTTCCAAACTCACCCTACCATGATATACCCTCTCTTTAAAAACAAAAAGTAACCTTATTACACTTTTGGAATTAACTTGGCAAAAAACCACTACTTACTGACATTTTCAGCAGACGCGATTCGCACTAAGTCAGTGCATTACTCAATGATGTGAGTCACGGACAAGACTGTTGCACAGGTGTCTTGTGATGGTGTGAGTCTGTGGTGTATTGGTGTTCTGTAGTATGCTATTGTTCATAGAGTAGTTGTTAATTATGTGTATTGTAAGTTTGTATTGTCGTTTAGAATGTGTTGTGGATAGTATTTATGGTGTTTGTATATCTCATAGTTTAGGATTTTTAGATTGGTGACTATGTTAGTCTGTGAGTGTAGGGTGTTTTGTATGTTTATGCGTAATATTTGATTTGGGTATTGCCTTTTTTATGTCTTCGTTGTATACTGTGGTAAATGTTCTCCGTGTTTGTTATATGTTAATCTTGGGCAGTTGTTGCATGCAATCTTATATACAACTGCCTTGCCGTGTTTGTTCTGGTATATTTTTCAGCTGTGTAAGCTTAATGTTCCCACGTTTGCTCTCAAGGAATAACAGGATATATATATGCCCGCCTAGAGCTTAGTCTGAGGGTGCGGCCCTTAGGTAATGTCAACTGAAAGTGGTTAAAGCTCAGAGTGCACTACCTGGACGTAATTAAACTAATGGAGTACTGAGGCACGTTTAGAAATTTTAATTAGGACCGAAACTATAGTGTGTGATAGGAGGTAGACTCATCCTAGGGGCGAATCGGTCACCAGTCCCGGTACTACAGTAGGGCCGAAAAGCTCTTACAGACTGTTATCAAGGGTCATGGCACAAATCATCCTCTATGCGCCTGACGACTTCCACTTGGACAGGATCACGAGTTGATATGATGTAGACCCATCCTAGGGGCGAATCGGTCACCAGTCCCGGTACTACAGTAGGGCCGAAAAGCTCTTACAGACTGTTATCAAGGGTCATGGCACCAATCCTCATCCCTGGGACTGACAACTTCCACCTGGACAGGAGTCACGAGTTGATAGGACGTAGACTCATCCTAATGGCGAATCGGTCACCAGTCCCGATGTTACAGTATGGTCGAAATGCTCTTACAGACTGTTATAAATGGTCGTGGCACCAATTCTCCTCTCTGGGCCTGACGACTCCACTTGGACAGGAGTCACGAATTGAGGTCGAGTTAGTGAGGCGTGGTCTTGTACAAGAGAAACAGGAGGTTCTCTATTAAATCTTAAACGTAAATAATTCTCTTAACGTACGAAATATATTCACCTTAAACCCATAAATAACTTCTGCCTTTAAATGTTTACTTCGAAATACATCGTGTATATCACTTAAATATACTTCATCCAAATATTTATTCTTATGCAACCCTAAATCTATTACTTCTAATTAATTTGTTGGAGTTAAAAATGTGATCGGGTAAAACATATAAATGATGTACAAAGTAACACTGATTGATGAAGTCTCAGAGCTTGAATCAAATGGAGTGTTGTGCAAAAGTAATGACGAGGCGAGTCCTACACGCAACTGCTTTGTGAACTTTGTTCCTACGTAAGTAGGGTAAGGTTTCTTGTTACATAGACGTTCTACAAACTTACAAAGACATTTATGGCTCTAAAAAAGATAACGGCATCTTAGTTTGCTATTAAATATGCAGTTTATTTTTTGTACCAAGTTTTAAAACAGTTTTAAACGAATTACTTACTAAGAAACTGACAGGAAAACACAAAATGTAACTTTTTTTACCAGTCAATAAAATAGGCTGCTCTGGATTTTTTACTGTGTGTTTTCTTCATAGAAATGTCATACAAATATATTTATAAATATCGCAGTATGTTTTCTTGTGTATTAATAAAGAACAAAAGTCTAAATACAAATACAAGAAATTCAATTATAATTCTTGTATTTATATTTAGACTTTTGTTCTTTTTTAAATATATATATATATATATATATATATATATATATATATATATATATATTTAAACAACATAGGTTATTCAAATACAAGAATATTTATTAATTTATATTCAAAGCTTTTTGTTGGTAAACAGTTCCAACATCATCAGGAATGAAAATTACAATAATGTATTTGAATAGCCTATGTTGTTTTAAATTATTAAACAAGAAAATTTATTTTATATTTATATATATATATATATATATATATACATATTTACACCTAATCTAAACACATATACATATAAGTTAAAAGATAAACGGAGCCCGGTCCGTATACCGTTACTCGATCCGTCTTCTACGCTTCATAGTCCATTTCCCCAACCAATATCTTCTCCATTCCTCAATCCATTTGCTGCAATAAAACTATCTCCTCTTCTACTAATTTTTTTCAACCTTCCCCTCGACCTCTTAATCCATCTGCTCATATAAATCCATTCCAACATTCCTTTACCTATTTCTTCCACTTTTTGATACATTTCTTCAACTCAATTTATCTCCTCCACTTCTTAATTCTTACTATAATCTTCCCAATTAATTTCCTCAATTCAACCTACCTTTACCACTCTATTGTCCTTCTAATCTATCCCAACACCCCCACGAACTATTTTCTTCACTTCATCTATTCCTTAAGTCAGCTCATTTCCTTCACTTTTTAGTCATTACATTTGTCAATCATTTTAACAAGTTATCCATGCATCAGCTATTTTCTTTTGTTTGACTTTAAATTATTGGCTCAATTTACGTTCGTATTCTTGACATAAATTAAGGCAGATAGATTTCTACAGCTTCACTGACTAATCTTCTTTCTTTCTCAACTTAATTCTTCTCATTTTTCCCAGGATTACATAGAAATCTTATTACTGCAGTTACAGTTGTGATTATATGTTATATAGTCACTTTTACAGGATAACATACATGAAAAATATTCCGCATCACAAAATATTCGCTCCAAGCAAAACAAGTCGCAAAATAAAACCGCATAGAATAGGCTTATTAAGGAAGGCTGTGGGAAAGGATTAAACCTGTGGTTTTGTCTCAGAAGGACAGTGGCGTCGCTAATTTTACGCTCCGAACTCTACTAGATTAAAATAGGAAATATTATTTCTTTCTGTAATTTTCTCGTTATTCTTCCTCCTCAGTTTCTCTCTGATAAGGAATATTCCATACTTTATTGCTTAGTTTTCATGATTTTTCCTTTTAATTTGTTTGTTATTTTATTTTTCTCTATTACGTATTTTATCCACTTACAATGTTTCTATCATTTCCACACATCATTTCCTCCTTGTTCCATGATCCTCCTCTAATCCTTGTTCACTTGAAGTGTTTATTTTTCAGTTTTACTTCATATTTCTATTCTTCTTGCTGTGTTTTCTTAATGACATTATATCTCTTCCTTCTCCCAACTCTCCCATTTGGATAAGTAGTATTATATAAATATATTATAAACTAAAGTTTTAAAACACATAACTTTTAATTTAATACAATTACTACTATTATATGAAATATAATATTTTCATAATGATATTATTATGTTTTTGTCAAACTTAATAAGTTTGTGTAAAATTATAAATATCTTTATAACAAACATACTATCTTTGTTCATAATTATAAGTTTTATATAAAATAGAATAATTAATTACAAATGAATATGCTACTTTCAAAATTGGTATGGTTTTTCAAACTTAAAAGTGCTCTGTAAGACTTTATTAATATAGTTGTAACATAATGTACCAATATCCAATTCCTTCTACTAGTCCACTCTCTCCAAACATCTTATCTCGATAAAGTTTGTATATCTATTTAAAATTTTCAATCGTTGAGAAAATACTTTTTATTCATTCACTCAAGTTCAAATACTTTCCTAACCATTAAGTAGATGAGACTTGATGTTAATATAGTTTTTTCAAATAATAATTCAAAAAATTAAAGGTAACATATTTGAATGAATTGTTTTACTTTTAACAAGAGGAAAAGCTTTTCACGACAGGGGCAAGGTATGCAATATAGATATTTCTTCCCATTTCGTTTAAAATAAGTGAAAACATATTTCATAAAATAGTTGATTTTATGGTATAAGTCATATGGTAGAGCATTGTTTTAACGCGTAGGTTATGTTATTGTTTTTGTATGAATTGTAATTATTTAATAAAAATTAACTAATTTAAAGTTTTTCTTTGTTGACCCAAGTAGGAACTGATTTATGTTTTTTTTAATTATCACTTGTTTTCACTTGACATTTATTATATTTAAAGTTATATAATATTATTTATTTACATAAACCTAATTAGTTGGTTTGGTATATATTACCTTTATATTAAGTTTATGATATTTGTGACAAATGTATTTAATTTATATAAAATCGAATTTGAAAATATCTTCAAAAACGTAGAATATTCACGCAAAGTGCAGGTTGTATTGTGCTTGAAACAAACTTTAAATGTGTAAATGTTCTACTTATCGCATAAACATTTTCGCCTTAAAAGAGAAACATTTTTTAATGTAAATAGGAGTAGCCATAATAGTATTGCAAACAAAGGCATTATAGAAAAGTCTCGTTGGATTTGAGAAACCATTTTAAAAGAAAGAACTATTGTTGTCTTGGAGAGAGGCTGATGGGTTTGGAAACGGTCCAGCTTTACAATAATAGTGATTTTCAGGCAACTTGATACGCTTTTGTGGCAAGAATAGGGGATTAGAGTGGTCCAAGATAATGACAACCGCTGACTTGTTTCATTCCTTATAAAAACTAAAACCTCGTCTTTCTTCAACATTCCAAAACATAATTACAAACAATTTTAATTTATATTCTTACAATATAATTATTAAATTAATTTTTTAATTTTTTTCTTCGCTAAAGTAAATATCATAAATTATTACTTCATCAAATATAGTTTACAAAATAACTTGTAAATTAGTACAATTAAATTAACCAATATGTATATTATATTTTATTTGTGTTATTTCATCGGTTAGGAGGAAATAGCTGTACAGCTTTTTTTGCGAAAGCGTCCTCATCTCTCAGGAGCAAGTCATATTTAGTTGTCCTAAGCATGAGAGATGGTTTCTATCCTTCATACGACCCAACAGTAACGTCTCAGTACCAAAGGCTATTCAAGGTAAACCTTACAGAATTTCACAACGTTATTCCATATCCGTATTCATAGGGCAGCTTGAATGCTTCATGATAAATCCCAAAAAATATTTTATTGTTAATAACCGCTTTTCTAGCGAGTCATCATTAGCTCCCAGTATACTTTAAAAAGTTTTTTCTGCGACTATGTTGTCATCATCGGTGGTGGCCTTACACTAACTTATTTTTATTCGGACGTTAGTTTAAAATAAAATGTAGAGCAAAGTATAAAAAAGTCGGACGAAACAGAGTTTATCTGAATACATTAACAAATATTTTATTAAGAAAAACAAAATAAAACCAACATAAACGAAACAAACACAGAAAACCTTTATGAAAATGACGATGTCTTAAAAAGATTATTTGATATTTGTTCTCTACTAATATCAAGAACAGAAAAAAAAACTTTAAGATAGTATTTTTAACAATAAGCCGTTGTGAGTAAAATTAAAAGCAAACATTTTTTAATATGTTTATAAAATTAAGAAATCAAAACACAAACTAGAATAGTATCTAAGAACATTCCCTTAAACTGCAATAGAACATCCTTTCAGCCTAAGAAATAAGCGTATGCATTGGTAATAAACTTGATTAGTCTGTTAGATTTTTCAAAAGATTCAATAAATTGCAATGAAATTTTGCTCCTAATTAATAGTTATTAATTAACACACTGTTACAGTTGATGTTTACAAAATTCTTACAATCACTCTTTAAATTAGGTTTAATAATAACTACTAAGTACATTTACATTTAACGTGCACTGCCAATGTCGGTCATTAAAGCTTTTATTCCCTTTGCTACACTACCAACACTGACTCTCTTTCACGTTTAACAAACCCTTCATATATCGACTTGCTACTTCTAGTCATTTCTCGTACTGTCTAACCACTTCACTTCTAAGAAAGTTCTAGAATTTACCAGAAAGTTATAACTATTGTGACTATCGCTTAAACGCGAAAAGAGCTGAAACCTTGACAAACTCAGTACCTTATCATGATCTGTAAGGCGATTATTCAGTATGAATAAATTCGCCTCGAAATAAAAGAATATTGTGATGTAAATAGTTTAAGGTAGCATATACTGTTTTACTAACCCTTGCTAACAGATATAGAAAGGAATATTACAAGTACGTGTGCAGGACCTACTTAAACCAGACCTACTCTCTATTGGAGTTATATAGAAATGGCTTAATGTTGGACTTCGTTTAAGAAAGATAAAAGTGGTAGTTAGGATTGTGTAGTAGAGAGGTGCAGAGTGAAGGTGTACAAGGTTTACGGGAAGGACACAATGATCCCCTGGCACTGTGGACAGGTAATATTATACCATCATGTGGGGTGGTTTGCTGGTTTAAAGTATTTCCCACTACCATAAGATATTCTGGAGCAACACCGACAATAAAACAGTACATCTAAAAATGCTTTAAGAAAACATTCGTGAAAATACATAGCAAATTCCACATTATTTATTGGTGTAAAAACCCGTAAAATTTAATAAATATTATCATATATTTTTACTAATCCCCTTTTTTATATTTTTATAAATCTTCCCTACACTGACAAAATATTTGAAACTCCACTAATTTCATTTCACAAATTTATGTAAAACCATTTATGTAAATTGAAAAATAAAATTTGTATGAAAATTAAGAGATTAAATATTGATAAAACTGGCGTTCATATCTTTTCCTCCGTGCAGATATTTTTGTACACCCGGAGTGGAACCAAAAAGAAGCCTTTTACAGTTGACAAAATTTCCTTATATTATTACTGCTTAATCACTGAAGAAGGTAGTGTTTCAGCAAGATTAAATCTTTGAAATTTACATATAAGCTAGTGAGTTGGTCCTAGCTTACGTATTACCAATTAATATGCAAGAATACTACGGTGATCGTAAATCGAATAAATACCAGGTTTAGATGAAACCCTGCGGTCCGTTCCCGCAACACCACACCCACGGGGAAGCGTTTTTGATTTATATTCAAAAGTTTGTTTCCGAAAGGAATTGATCAAATAAATGGCAGGGCGGCCGCTCGTGTTATGGAAATTCTTTTATACCAATGTATACATAACTTAAGAACGTTGCACACCCCAAATAGTACGTTGTCTTTGACTTACTAAAGTTATGTTTTCAGTACTAGTTTTAATAAATGCTTGTGTAATAATTACGTACTATGTGTCTCTTAATATTTTTGAGCACTATTGAATATCCCAAATCTGAATATTACAACCTGAAATGTTACAAGCCTGCCACATAATGTGGAATTTTTACAAACTACAAAAGATGGAAACACGACCATTAGTTATGCAATAAAAAGAGTCCTACGTATTTTTTCCAAAGAACCAAGTAATAAAACTGCTGCCAATGTTTTCTTAAAAAATATAATATGAAAATTTAATAATATATATATATATATATATATATATATATATATATATATATATATATATATATATATATATATATAGCGAGAGAGAGAGAGAGAGAATACTTTAAATAAATATATAAATATAAACAAAATGGAAAAAACAAAAAGAAAATTACAATTGTAAAAAGAGGTAAAATAAACGAAATATTATAACTAAGAAACATCACTATGCAGAAACAAATTTGGATAAATAGAAGAATAAAGAAAGGTTGGTAAATAAAAATAATTAATTGAATTAGGAAAGTTTAGCAAACGCAGACTATGGTTCCCTAGTTAGAGTCTTTCCAGTTTGCTCTAGTTTTGTCATTACAATGGCTAGGAACCACAGTCGTTAGTAAAGTAACTCATCTTATTTCACCAATGAAGGTATTCCAATATCTTTATCTCAAATGTAAACTTGTATTGAATTAATCTAAGACATTAAAATAATGTCATCCATGAAAACGAAAAAGTGTACCATGTATTTTATTGTGCAGGACTATCGGCAAAATGTATACGTTAGGATTAATTACCGAGTTACCGAGTTTATGGTTGAAACAAATTTTTAGAAAAACCTACTGACATATGGTTTTATCGTCGCCAGTGTCTCACCAGTAAGAGACTGCCGAGTTTTGCCTAAGGTAGAGACGGCAAACCAAGGCCCCCAGAACTTTAAGGGATCTAAGAGGCTCTTTTAGGTAATGAAGTATTAAAGTACTACAAAAAAAAAAATAACATTAGGGTGAGTAGTGGTAAGGGTAAGTAGAAATGACAATAACAACTATTATTTATGGAACTCAGCCCCGATGAATAAGTGTTCGTTAGGGTAAGTAGCGATGACGATGATAAGCTTATTTGATTTTTCCAAGAAAAAAGAAAAAATAATATTAATATTGTATTATTAATTGGTATTAATAATATCGTATAGTAGTTTCTGCCCCGCAATCTGCTCTTTCTATAACTAACGGCACTGCATGAAATGAAGGTTAAATGACCATGTCCAAAAGAAATTAAAAGCGCTATATCTCAATAAGTTTTTAATAAATGTATTTATTGACTTAAGCCTATTTATTGTCTCTCTAGCTTGATTAGCTGTTCTATTCGCGTGAATATTATTTGAAAATTTCTGGAGTGTTTAAGGTGATATACTTTTGAAGGTATTGAGGTGACGACAATCACGTGCAGTCCAGCAGCGCAGACGTGGGAAGTTTGTAGGGAAGTCTCTAGGGAAACTGTCTTGGTTTGGAAATAAAAGTTCGTTTGGCAAGAGCGGTCGCATTGTGACACGTGTCAGAACAATTTTAGATGTTTTTTTAGTTTTTGTAAGTACTTGATTGTCTCCACATTAAAGTTATTTAATAGTTAATATCTAGTGCGTTCACATTAGGATATTATTTATAACTCAAGATCTCTATCAATATCTTAGTATACAAAGTTTCGTTTATTTTCTTGTTTTAACAATATTTTTTTCAACATAACGTAATGCTCGTGTTTATTTGGAAGAAGAAATCTTTGTTCAAACTCCATATTCTATTCTTAATTTTTCTGATTAACTACAGGAAAACATGTAAATTATAACGTAACATTTGTCTCAAAGTTTTTGTGAAAAGTTAGAACTAAGCTACACAAATGAATTTGGACTGCTAATTCTAAAGAGTTTTTTATCTAAAACATTTTTCCTAAATGTCGTTACTTGCTACCTTCAATAACATGATAAACTTAGCGGAAATAATTTTAATTTTACTATTACATCTGAATTATTCCTACTGTATTGAAATTCATTATATGTACAATTTAGACATAACTTTCGACATTACGTCCCATTGAACATTCTCTCCTTTGCCGTTACAATATCTACTTCAATGAATTGAGCTTCAAAACACTTATGACATTAATTTACAGTAACAGATTACTCTTATACTGAATATACTAAGAATAATTCAACTGGGGACAATCATTTGGCGTAAGTGCGGTTTACAGCACAAATACCTACGCAACACAAATTTCAATTTATAACCACGAATAAAAATAGTCTCAATATAAGCACGGCTATCCAGAGGGTTATATTCGCATCCAATAAAATTTTTAAATAAATTCAAGTTCTTAATGATTTCAAATACAAATAAGAAAGCACTGATAACGACCTGACTGAGGGGTGATATTGTTAAAATTTCGACTTGGTTTTATATTGACAAATGTTTTGAATATTTTTAAAGAAATCATATCTTGAATTCTCAAGTCGTCCGATTATTAGCTACGATCCTGATTCTCTCTGTCCGAAACATCCTCCCCTGGTCATGTCCCTGATTCAATTATACAGGCCAATAGCCGAGCCTATCTCACAATAATTTTCTGGACGGTTATATAGTAAGGAATTTTGGTTTTCATGTGACTGGGGAAGGAGAGGATAAAATGTATCTTTTTTATTATTCGTGGGAAAATATAGATCGCCAAAACATAGTCGGCTGATGTAAATCCTGATTGTCAAGAAGCGCAATCAAATGCTCTTCACCCAAATGCTGAAACATGGTAGCCATCTTTAGGTTATTTGAGGAAATTATTCAACATTACTTTAAAAGTTTCTTTGGTTTCTCAAGTAGATCAAAAATAAAGTTTGCCTTATCTGACTTGGCGAAGAGACTAGAGAATGGGTGAGATCTGAAGGCACCAGTAATGACCAACAATAACCTCTAAAAACAAAGTTATACTGACTCGATGTTTTCAGATCAACAAAGTTATACTGACTCGATGTTTTCAGATCAACAAAGTTATACTGACTCGATGATTTCAGATCAACAAAGTTATACTGACTCGATGTTTTCAGATCAACAAAGTTATACTGACTCGATGTTTTCAGATCAACAAAGTTATACTGACTCGATGATTTCAGATCAACAAAGTTATACTGACTCGATGTTTTCAGATCAACAAAGTTATACTGACTCGATGTTTTCAGATCAACAAAGTTATACTGACTCGATGTTTTCAGATCAACAAAGTTATACCGACTCGATGTTTTCAGATCAACAAAGTTATACTGACTCGATGTTTTCAGATCAACAAAGTTATACCGACTCGATGTTTTCAGATCAACAAAGTTATACTGACTCGATGTTTTCAGATCAACAAAGTTATACCGACTCGATGTTTTCAGATCAACAAAGTTATACTGACTCGATGTTTTCATATCAACAAAGTTATACTGACTCGATGTTTTCAGATCTGTAGCTGTTATAGTGAAGATGTTGTGTAACCTTAATCAATGCGAGCTTTAATGAGTGCATTATTGATGAACTCACTTTCTCTGTGCATGGGTTGTGTACCATTCAACAATTAGCACCACCTGAACTCATAACATATTCGTCAATTTTATGTACCAAAGTATGGAATTACACAAATGAAGGCTATCTAGAGATATAGTTCTACAAGGAATGATATCATAGGAAATTTATTTTTTTCATTTTAAATGAATAACACCATTTAATCCCAACAACATTTTACTTATATCATTACGTACGTTTAAAATGTCCAGAGAAAATTATTAATAACTTCTCATCATAACATATTGGTGTTATTTTTGTAATAATTTCTTTTGAATATGATTGCTTCACAATCGAAATTTATATAATGGTTTAAATAAAACGTTTTTTTGTGGTTAAGAGGTTTTATTATTTAAAATACAAAATAACACCACAGTTGCTCCAAGTTGTAGGAAAAATCGTTTGGACAGGAATGGCGTGAAATGGTAGCATACAGTAAAGTTTAAATAAAGACCTGTTTAAAGCTTTGAAAGCTAAAGAATAGTTTTGTCCCGAGCTATAAATCCGAGTCGAATGTAAGTAATCATAAGCAAGGCGTTTCACTATTCCAGCGCGGTAGTGACTCAGGTAACATCAAAGCAGAATATGACGCTTAAGCCGCCGCCCTCTCACCCCCGCTACCTTAACGCCTAATTACGTGCCAACGTGACGTTCCTATTTCAGTTCCCAAGTAAAAGTCTCTGATGTACGTCGAGCCGAACCTTTGAGCAACGTTCAGGCTACGTCTGTATTTAATTGTGAGTGATATACAACACGGGTAGAAGTGTAGCCTTGATTCTAACATAAGATTTCACATTGTAACAAACGTCCCAGTGCGTTAAGCATTAAGTGTAATACCAAAGTGGTCAAAGTAATAACATTACACATAAAATAGCGATAATTTGTATTTAATCACATTTAAAATCGGGCGAGGAAAACAGAATAAATATACAAAGGCTGAACTATTTGGTAGATCTATTCATATTTACAAAACTTTAACCCACAATCGATATATACAGTTTAATTGTAAAAATTGCAAAGGTCGTTATTCGTAAAAGTCAGTAATTGGGAAAAAATTACCAAGTATTCACAAAGATCACTAATTAGAAAAGCCAATAATTAGGAAGGTCAATAATTAGAAAAGCCAATAATTAGAAAGGCCTATAATTAGAAAGGTCAATAATTAGAAAGGCCAATAATTAGAAAGGCCAAAAATTAGATAGGCCAATAATTAGAAAGGCCAATAGTTAGAAAGGCCAATAATTAGAAAGGCCAAAAATTAGAAAGGCCAATAATTGATAACGCTATTAACCCCAAACTTCTAGTAACTACAAGTGCCAATACTTACAAATCTCAATCTATATAAACTCCAGTAACTGGAAAAACCAATAATTACAAATGAGACTAACTGATAACGCTAATAGCTGCAAACACCAATAATTACAAATCTCAATCTATGGGAACGCCATTAATACCAAACTTCCATTAACTGCAAATGTCATTTATTAATAACACCATTAACCCACTACACTGTTAATTACACGTAGGCCTATCACTAATTGATCCCGCCATTAACCCATAACGGCATGTAACTACAAATGCCAATAACTCAAATCTCATTCTGTAGAAACTTTAGCAGCTACAAACACCAATAAATAAAAATGTCACTAAGTGATAACGCTAATAGCTGCATAGACCAATAAATACAAATGTCACTAATTCATAACGCTAATAGCTGCAAACACCAATAATTACAAATGTCACTAATTCATAACGCTAATAGCTACAAACACCAATAAATACAAATATCACTAATTGATAACGCTAATAGCTGCCTAGACCAATAAATACAAATGTCACTAATTCATAACGCTAATAGCTTCAAATACCAATAAATACAAATGTCACTAATAAATAACGCTAATAGCTGCAAACACCAATAAATACAAATGTCACTAATTGATAACACTAATAGCTACAAACACCAATAATTACAAATGTCAATAATTCATAACGCTAATAGCTACAAACACCAATAATTACAAATGTCACTAATTGATAACGCTAATAGCTACAAACACCAATAATTACAAAGTTCACTAATTCATAACGCTAATAGCTGCAAACACCAATAAATACAAATGTCACTAATTCATAACGCTAATAGCTTCAAATACCAATAAATACAAATGTCACTAATAAATAACGCTAATAGCTGCAAACACCAATAAATACAAATGTCACTAATTGATAACACTAATAGCTACAACCACCAATAATTACAAATGTCAATAATTCATAACGCTAATAGCTACAAACACCAATAATTACAAATGTCAATAATTCATAACGCTAATAGCTACAAACACCAATAAATACAAATGTCACTAATTGATAACGCTAATAGCTACAAACACCAATAAATACAAATGTCGCTAATTGATAACACTAATAGCTACAAACACCAATAATTACAAATGTCAATAATTCATTACGCTAATAGCTGCAAACACCAATAAATACAAATGTCACTAATTCATAACGCTAATAGCTTCAAATACCAATAAATACAAATGTCACTAATAAATAACGCTAATAGCTGCAAACACCAATAAATACAAATGTCACTAATTGATAACACTAATAGCTACAAACACCAATAATTACAAATGTCACTAATTGATAACGCTAATAGCTACAAACACCAATAATTACAAAGTTCACTAATTCATAACGCTAATAGCTGCAAACACCAATAAATACAAATGTCACTAAACATAAATAAATGGATTTAATGGACTGCCAATAAATAACGTCAGTAACTGTAAAGTTCATTCATTCCGATTACCAAGTAGCTACAAAGAAATTATTCACAAATATCACTTATTGCAAATGGCATTAGCTTAAAGTTCAGTAATTGAAAATACCATTCATTACAAGTGTCACTAATTATTAACACCAAGTAACTGCAAAGACAATTATTTACAAATATGACTAACTGAAAACACCAGTCATTGAAAACCTCAGATGATTGCAAAATGCAACCGTCACTGTTGCAGGTTGTAAAAAAGTATTCTGTAAATAATGTTAGGAATATTAGAGAATGACAATTAGATTGTCGCCCTATATAAGTTGGAAATGTAAGAACTCCAGACGTGTTTATGGTCTTAGTTCAGTCCATATTTATATACAAGCTTATTCTATGTGTTTAGTATTATGTAAGCTAGTTGTTTATTTACAGTATAATGTTTTTTAATTGGGTTAATTTAAAAATCAAAGCAATGTTTTCACTAATTTACTCTGAAAAAATTGGTTTTTGTAAAGGATATAAAGCACAAGCTGCATAGAACCTACAAGTGCTCTAAGTGTACACGAAGAGTGTTAATAGTATACTCTTATACTTTGTGGTGGACTTGGTGTAGCTATAATGAAAAACTATTCTATCTTCTCGTTACAACAATATTAAATTACTATTGACGACATATAAAACTTCTACAAATACAAACTTCCACCTATTTTACTAAGACACTATTGCTATGTTTCTGAGAAGTGCATTATATAGCTCGAAAAGATCTTTAATAAACAGACACAAAGTACTCTGGGGTCAGTTAATCTCGATAACCAACAAAAGGATTTACCCTTTGTCGCAGGGAATAAAAGACAAGTTTTGAGTTACAACCCTCTCCCTCAACTAATCACATTAACCCTGAAGT
>JBAIZL010000393.1:1447500-1502500 GCA_036971475.1 Prosapia bicincta
TAGTTGTGTAAAGCAACTACCTAATACATAAATAAGGCATAGTTAACAATAAGTTTTCCAATAAATTACTCCTCATACGTGCCCCACCCCCCAGTAGAAAAACCAGTTGTGGCTATTATCGTCTAACTAAAATGTCCTTTGAAAAGTGAATTTAGAATAAAACGAATAATCTAACTAAACAAAATTAAATAAATGGTTAAAGCTAATGTTAAATATTTAAAACTAAACAAAATAAAATTTGAATTTACAGATTTTAAATATCATTATAAAGATTCAGGTGGCGTAAGAAAGCGAGGACACGGTCGATAGCCGTGACATCGTCCCTTAAAACCACCTGTAAACTTCCTCGAAGGTCGTAACGTAAATACAAATCGTTCAACTCATCACAATCAAGCAGAATGTGCTTGATTGTGATGGTACCTCCACAAAACTGGCATAGTGGTGGATCCTCATGTCGCATCTACAATCCATGCGTTAACAAAGAGTGGCCGATGCGAAGACGAGTAACCACCCCTTCCTCTCTTCGATTCCAACGAACAGATTACCTCCGTGGTCGGAAGGTATTCTTGATGTCCCTCAACTTGTTTCTATTTAAATTTAGCCATTCTACATTCCAAACAGAAAACTATTGTAGTTTTAACATCGCATACAAAATCTGATATCATCACACGTTGTGTCGATGGCACCATACTTGTAGCTAATTTTGCATCTTCATCTACTTTAGTGTTTCCGAATATTCAGCAGTGACCAGGCACCTAGAGAAATTACACCTCGACACCTCGTATTTGGAGCCTGTGTATTAAGCGCAAGATGTCTCCAGCTAAAGGGTTCCTAATGTACGTTTCCTGAATAGCCTGCAGCGCACATTTGGAACAAAAGTGTTTCCATAATTCACACGTGTTTTCAGTTTAATAATAATATATTTATATTACTATATATACATTATATTATATAATAATTTATATTTTTAAAAACAAGAATCGTAATCGGCAATTTAATCAATGGAGAATCAAGCATCGTCAATTTCATGATACCCTTAGAAACGATTTATTGGAATCGGCCCATTCCTACTATATATGCATACAGTCACATAACCTACTATTATTATTTTGATTATTGTTTATTGAAAAGAGGGAGAACGTACCACAACAGATATAAGCCCTACTTGCAATGATCAAAATATAGTCCTTAACCATTTACTATTTGTAAATATTTGCCATCACTAATTAAAAATTTTACTAATACATGAAAAAGCTTTTATCGTCAACAAATGCATATTGGACAGCGGAAGGTTTCCAGTCATGTATACATTGGTATAAGAGAATGTCTATAAAGCGAACGACCTCCAGAGCCGTTTATTTGATCAATTCCTGTCGGAAACAAACTTTTGAAAATAAATCAAAAACGCTTCCCGGTGCGTGCGGCTTTGTGGGGACGGACCGCAGACATCCATAGAAACCTGGTTATAAATTCGATTTACAATCATAACACTGTGTCAGCCTGGTTGTGTTTCGTTCTCGGATAATTTTAATTCGGCAAACTTGTGAAACATTTTTGTCTATCTCTTTAGCTAAGCTCGTACACATAAACACAGACGCTCTGTTGTGAGACTCGAGAGTTTATTGTGAGACATTGCGTTTTATTTCACACTACACATCTAACTGTCGCCGAGCCACCAATTTATTTCGCGCTGGGTCAGATTGTAATATATAGGATACGCTGTGTCTTTGCCAAGACCTGCCGACCAGTTGTCTAGACAGATTTAAATATTGACCTCTGTAGGAGCAAGGTCCTTAACATTTACGTGAATTCTAGGCTCTTCATCTGCAAACGCCTAAACTATTTAGGTTTGAAAATGATTACTAATGAATTTTCGTGAACGTAACCGATTTTAACAAAACATGAAATTTTAATTTTAAAATTTGAAAATATATTATAAAATGTTATGTTTAACAACTCACACTTCATCTCATTGCCGAGTTGAATTGTGTTGTGTTTTCTAGGGTTTCGATTCGTTCACATTTTTTCTTTCCGATCACGCTCCCTACTTTCGTTCAGTTCACAAACGAATGGCTTGTGTAACGAATAGACACTCCTGAAATACTCCGATATAGAGTAGGTCAGTATTTAGTAATGCAATTCAAATCACGTGACATAATTCTCCCTTCATTGTAACAAACGGAGGGAGAAACTATTATTGCCTCTCGTAAGTGATATTATTCATAGTGCTTAGTAGAAGTAAATTCTTAGTCACCAACAATGTAGCATTCGTGAAACTGGCCGAAATGAGTGATTTTTAAATAGATTTCTTTTTTAATCGCCTATTAAAAAACTGAATAAAATTTATTTACTAAATTGAATTAAACTCTGTTTCCTAAATTTAATTGATGTTTTATTAAAAAGTCTAAGAGGAGCCGATAGATGTTTTGCCTTAAACAAATATAAATAGAAATATGCCATTATTTTGAATTCATTATAGCTTTGTTTATTCAGATATAAATTAATAGTTTTACCAACTGAATATATAATACCATATAAATAAATTTCAATAATTTACAATACACAAAATAAAATAATCAGTAATAAAGTCACCTCTAGGAAATCGTTCCCTAATATTTCATGTCATCAAATATACTATTATAAGTGAGGTCGCCACAAAACATTATTTAAAAATATCCTCCAGGAAACCTCTAAGTAAACACAAAACACCTGTTAGCGTTAACGACAACATTATATAACCATATTGTTGGAAAATTTATATACCACCCCAACCCTCAAACTCGTTTCTCCTTCGTAGAAAAGTGTCACATACTTTCATTTTAAAATTTGTTTTTGTAATAGTTTTTGTTTCAAGCTGTTTTAATTTTAGTGTTTACTTGAAGTTATCTCGATTTAAATTTGTATAACAATTTAAAGGTAATTATAGAGATTAATTTCATGCTAGTAAGTGTGACTGTTGTATCTGTGTTTGTTTAGTAACCTTATACTAAAATAAATTTGTAAATAAGCAACTGGAAAGCTTTAATGCTAACATCTGTCTTGCGTACTGACTGGGCGGTAGACTTTTAAAAACTGATTAATTTACCCTGTCCATGCTATTTGCAGCTTTTTGAAAGCATTTTTATTAATTACCTGAGTGTCACTTTCTTGTTTTGATGTTTTCAGAAAAACCATTATTTTTTCCTTAATTAACCTGATAATATTTCAGAACACAATAATACATAACCTAAGCCAATCTGTCGGAACACCCTATTATAACTATACAATAAATATAATAATAATATATAAATATAATTTAGAAATAAAAATAATAAATGTTTGAAATTAAAAAAAGACCGCCTTCTCTCAATGCCTGTGAATTACGTAATATACGATGGACGAACTAAGCAAATAACTAACTTATTTTTAGGCGGCATCGTGAGACATGTGAATTTTTATCCAATGAACTTATAAAGAACTTATGAACTTATAGAAGACCGCTTAGTTCAGTATCTCTACACTGACAATTTTATTTCCACAAATCTGATGTCTTCACTAAACCTTTCCAGATATTTACAAATGTCAAGAGACAATCTTTCTTCTTCTTTTGCGACCATGAGGAAGTAAACAGTCCAAAAACAATGTCCCTGACCTATTGCCACATGGGATCGCTTTTATCAACGTTCTCGTCACAGTCAGATATCCCAGGATTCAGCTGTTGGTCTATTCACCTTTAAATGACGGTAGAAATAAACGTACCTGACTTTTCAAAGTTCAGTCTCCGTGTCAGGAAATGTGACGTGGCAGTGAACCGAATCCCTCAGCGACCTCCGTTCACGCATGTCCGTGATAGGATTTAGTAATGTTTCAGTGTTTTTTAACTGTCAGAACAAAATTTAGTAACGATATAAGAGAAAGGAAATTCATCCAAATAAGTGAATGGGTTTGCGAAGAGTGAAATGAAGGACCAAGTGGAGGAGAATTTGCAGCAATTTATAAATATTTGAATGACAACGGAATTTTATTCCATGACTATTTCCAAATGTCTTGAAATGTTATTATTTTTGTTGGCCACCTTATCAATCACGAAAAACACAAGCAACCTACTGAAGAAATCCCCCACCAACAACGCACAGACATTGCATTTAATAGAAATGATAAAACATTCAATAACAGGAATTTAACATAACTTATTGATTGAATACTTGTTTAATGGATTAATTTGTGAGAACGTTCATGTTTGGATTTATGTCTTCAAAGTAGAAACTTCATCGGGCAGATGGTGTTATTTGGGTAGTTACATTACTTCCCGAACTTAAGAAAAATCCTCCACAAGTCCTTCATGTAGATACAGACAAACATACAATATATAGAAAGAGAGCAAATATTTCCTACAATACCCAAATCACGATAGTGAAACTACACTTTTCCAATCTTGTATTCTGTTGTAGAACAGAATTATTTTAGTAACCATATAATTTCTTTAAACAAGGCAAAATTTATCTATCGAATTAATTCAACACTAGTTAGAATCAGTACTGTATACATCAGTTAGTACCGTCATTGCGGTAAAGATTTCTAATTTTAAATTTTTTTATAGTTTCGACTTGAACATAAACGTAAACATTACTAGTTCTATTTGCGAAAAACTTTTTCTTTAGATTCTGTTCCTCGCGTCTCAACATTTACTCATATATACATTTTAAGTTCACATATGTATTTTGAAGTTGTATTTCTGTTACTGTTATTTACATAAAAATATGAACTAATGGAAAGTTTAATGCATATTTTCAAAATATCTATGAGCACTAAAATTTGATGCACAGTGTTTTTACTGTGTTATTTATTCTGCTAGAGTGACTGAATGTAAAATACTAAATTAAATTGAATCAGTTTTTGGTGAAATGAACTGTAACCTTATATTATGTATATATTATAATTAAAAGATACCTAGCTAAGTGAATACGTAATGGCTTACTTGCACATCAGCAAACCTTGTAGCAAACCTTTTATTCTTTAATCAAACTACATATCTACAAGAATATTTTCTTAATATGAAACCTTTCTAGCAGATGTTTATGCAAGCTTTCACTTTTTTCACAAAAGAAATTCATATTTACATTTTAATCTATTATACTAGTATATCTGATAACGTAATTGCTTAAAAAATTATGAAATGTTGGAAAATTTATTTGGGTGTTTTAAAACAATTGTATGACAATTTAAATGTATTACATCGTGCCTTCAGTGGCCCATATATTGTTTTAGAGTTACAAAATATGAAAATAATAACAAAAAAATGCAAACAAACTTTGGAGAACTGAATGAAAATAATTACATTTGTTTAAACCCGTTAGTTTTAAAATAATCTAATTACATTTCTACAAGGCATTTCTATAATTGCAAATTTTTCATTTGGGAGTGTTTCAAAAATAATTTACGCCTTCATTTAGAAACATTACACATATATTTCTGCTACGTATTGTTTTAGTACAAATTATGAAATTATGTTTTTTCCAATTCCTTCAGTTAGTTCACACTCTCCTTATATACATCTTATTCAAGTTTTCAATCGTTTATAAAATAGTTTTTTACTGAACCACTGAAGTTCAAATACATTTTTTTAAACTTGTATTGAATGACACTTAATGTTAATATAGTTTATTCAAATATTATTTTAATAATAAAATTGGATAATGAATTAATTTTAGTTCTATATGTGACAAAAACTTTCCACTAATTGAGAAAAATATGCAGTATAGTTATTTCGTCCCATTTGGCTTAAAACGAGTTATTTCGATTTCATAAAACAGCTGATTTTGTGTTATAGGTTAGGTGGTAGAACACGAACGTTTGGTTGACCTTAGTAGGAGTCGACTTTAAAAACGTTTTGTTTATATAACTTGGTAATTGGATTTTTAACAAATGCACGGCAAATAAAATGTGCATTCAAATACATAACTATTAGCCATAATATGCTAATAATTATGTAGCGTATAAATGGTTATATTCATTGTTATTTTGGGTACTTATTTTTTGAGAAGTATCCATTGTTTGGCACAAATCAAGCGGAGTACATTTGCAGTATCATATACTCCCGTACTTTGAGAATGACTATAAAAATATAACAATAATGCGAACAATTTTCTGTCCATTAAAGTTACAAATAAATCCAATGTTCCCTCAATCAAGTTATATTATTAAAACGCATCTAGGTTCATTCAAGGAACCTTGTAAGCCAATTTCACAGCAGGCGGCGGGCGTCTGCCTTACACGCTTACATAAATCTCACCACAGCCAATGGCGATATATTTAAGGAATACATTAAACATAAATAATTACCTCTACACAGTGCGGTTTCGATGCAGCGGCCACACAGACTATAATTATAGAAATCCTTTGATTTATGGTTTCCAAGTTGAATTGTGTTCGCTAATTCTTACTCACCTCCTGTAATATATAAAAAAAAAACAATTTTATTTGACTAAATAGTAAAATGAAAAGATTTCCAAAGTATGAAACAAAATAAAATAATTTTACAGAAACATATCATAGTACCAAAGTACCTTATATTATAGGACAATTTCGCCTTCTTAAAGAGAATATCAATTAATCACCAGTATGGTAAACAGAATAATTTAGCCGACTAATTTAGTCATTTTTGTAAACTTGTGATTAAATAAAAATGAGTCTAATTTTTTCTAGTATTAAGGCTATATTTGTAAATGACAAATTACAAAGTAAAAGCTAATTAACAGTACAATAATTTGTTGACAAGGGATGAAATTGAAAGGGATTATTAAAATAATTAACATTTTTATAACGATTTTTAAACGTTATTAAACGTTTTTTAAGCATCGAAATCTTGTTGCTGTTAATGGCGAGCTGGTTGTTGATTACTAATTACACTTTTGCTATTACTTGCGACCAGACGTTTTGTAACTAAAAGTTGTTAAATTATTAACTTATACTTGGAGGAAACGTTTTTGTCTTACGACTTCTTCAGCCTCGTATTTATACCGCTAGGATTGCTGCAGTTGTGCTTCTTTGATACCAATTTTTTAAAGTTAGAAGTGATCGAAGAGTACGTGTTATCTGTGTCGTGTTTGTTCATATAGGATGTCATGTTTATGTGTGTGTTATGTCTGTATATTTCATGTTTTTCTAGTGTGCTTAATTTATGGCCTTTGTTGTGGAAAAACGTTTACGTCCAGAATATAAATTGACATTTTCGTAAATTTGAAGAGAACAAGAGCCTCACCAAACGAGATGTATGATTCCAGTCTTTATTATTTCGGCAAACGAATGTTTTTGGAGAACCTCTAATTCTTAAGTAGTAATAACTGGGCAAAACAGTTTACAATTATCAAACTTTGAAACAATAAAAATATTGGCAAAGAAACTGAGTAACGCAAAAACTATAAAATATAATTAATTTAACAAGTAACTTAAGATTAAACTCCTATATATGACCATGTCATCATAATCAGAGGGTCCTAATACAATCTAGAATACAATAATTTACAAAATGTATCTTAGCGTTTAGTTTTAGGTTACTGGTTATACAGTTTTGATTATTTTTGGGGTACAGGGGTTTTTCTTTATATTTTTATCGTAATATATTGTAAAACTGTGCTTTTATATTGTATACATCTTTAGAACCACGATCATGGCGTTGTTTCGTTGCTCTTCTTTTAGCATGCGGCTATTCTTTTTCTCTGTCAAACATTTAACTAGAACTCAGAACACACTAGAACAGAGGGAAATTGGGCGAAAACTGATTCGAATACTGAAAGTATTCTACACTCCTTCAGTGACAACCTTTTGACTGCGCAGATAAACTGAAAGTCCTTAGCCACCCTTGATTTTAGTATACAAATTAGTTTCTTCAAACAATAAAATTAGAATCTTATATTCTCTTAATATTGTTAATACTTTTCTGATTAAATGTTACATGCAAAATAAAACCGTTTTAGATATACATCAGAAAATACTAAAACCCATTCCAAGGGGTCACATCTTTTCTGAATCTTCCGACTCGTTTCAAAGACCCTTCCTAACAAACATATATAACGGAAGCTACTATAAAACTCTATATGCATGTTTACATGAGATATGTAGCTGCTCTACAAAGTATGTCTTACTCGGAAGTTAAACTACATAAAGGAATGCCCTACATCGGTATGTGAAGAGTACTTAGGGCTGCAAACAATGGCATCGCGAAGCAAAGCAAAGTTAAGGAAAGTTTCTTGTAGTTATGCAGTTATCCAAGTTTATAGCATGTGTTTGTTCTAAAGCTGGCTTTAGTAAATAGGGTGGAAACCCATTAGCGTTCCGGGTATTTCACGCTTGTTAACGAAATCTACTGTTTTTAAAAATATTGTCAAGATATAAAAAGGAGTATTAAGTTGAAGACTGGATAAAGCAAAAACTATATTTTCACAACTACCATCACGACAATCGTAATCTGTTCACATAATTTGATCCCGAAGATCAAGCGCCTACTTAGCAAGGTGTCAATTTACAGCTGATCCATAACAGCTGAAGCTAATTCTACACTGAATACTATATTCACCTAATCGTAGCTTTGTCAGTTTCTAAAGTGCATATCGATTTCAGACAGATTTCAAACACACCACTATCCTAGTAAGTAGAATGGTATGAATAAAATAGAAGCAACTGGGACAGATTTGTTTGAAATATTTGAGAGTTTTTAAATACTGTCTGCATTTTCGTTTGAACTGTGTATAATTTTATTCAAATCTTATTTTTGCAAAATTAACGTACAATTTATTCCACTTTGCTTTTACCACTTTATATTATTTCCCTTTAGCAAGTATAAGCTATCTTTACTTGAGTAAGATAAACAGCTATCTTCCCTCCAGTTTAGTGCAATCTCCTTCGGGTAAGCAACCGTACTCATACTTTTTCTATATTCCCCGATCTGAGGGATCATTAACCCCTTCTTTTGCCCTTCCTAATTTCCTTTACAGCTCCATGTTCTTCTTTATAAAGGTGTGAAACTGGTAAAAACCTCTTTAGAATCCCGAGAGTGTAGATCTAGTCATGTAAAAGACACCTGTACACTTCATGTCATTATATCTCTACATTCTACAACAAGAGGGTTTATCTCTCTACCTTAATTCTACATACATCCACAACCCTTCCTATAATTTATAGCTGGTAATAAAAATAAGATTGATCTAATTAAAACTACAAAATCAAATTACTTCCGTATAAAATTCTTGAAGATCTTTCGCTCTCGCCGACACAGACTAACAGTTTCCAGCTTAAAAAGATAAATATTACAGTAATTTTAACGCTTGCAGACGCATCTCACTGTTTAAGCACAGATAAAGCGACGAATTCTGTAAAATCCATGTGGAATTGAAATCAATCTACCAAATATAATAAACAAATATAAAAAAATTAATCTTCTGATGTTTCACAGATATATAAGATATAATGTCATGTATTTCGCTTTATATGTTTCAACTTTAAACAGTTCTGTTACCTTTAACTTTAAATAGCAAACAGTGTGTTTCCGAAGGAACTGATAAATTGTAAGAATAATTCCACAGATAAAAGTATAGCAAACAGTGTGTTTCCGAAGGAACTGATAAATTGTAAGATTAATTCCACAGATAAAAGTATAGCAAACAGTGTGTTTCCGAAGGAACTGATAAATTATAAGATTAATTCCACAGATAAAAGTATAGCAAACAGTGTGTTTCCGAAGGAACTGATAAATTGTAAGATTAATTCCACAGATAAAGGTATAGCAAACAGTGTGTTTCCGAAGGAACTGATAAATTGTAAGATTAATTCCACAGACAAAAGTATAGCAAACAGTGTGTTTCCGAAGGAACTGATAAATTGTAAGATTAATTCCACAGATAAAAGTATAGCAAACAGTGTGTTTCCAAAGGAACTGATAAATTGTAAGATTAATTCCACAGATAAAACTATAGCAAACAGTGTGTTTCCGAAGGAACTGATAAATTGTAAGATTAATTCCACAGATAAAAGTATAGCAAACAGTGTGTTTCCGAAGGAACTGATAAATTGTAAGATTAATTCCACAGATAAAAGTATAGCAAACAGTGTGTTTCCGAAGGAACTGATAAATTGTAAGATTAATTCCACAGATAAAAGTATAGCAAACAGTGTGTTTCCGAAGGAACTGATAAGTTGTAAGATTAATTCCACAGATAAAAGTATAGCAACCAGTGTGTTTCCGAAGGAACTTATAAATTGTAAGATTAATTCCACAGATAAAAGTATAGCAAACAGTGTGTCTCCGAAGGAACTGATAAATTGTAAGATTAATTCTACAGATAAAAGAATAGCAAACAGTGTGTTTCCGAAGGAACTGATAAATTATAAGATTAATTCCACAGTTAAAAGTATAGCAAACAGTGTGTTTCCGAAGGAACTGATAAATTGTAAGATTAATTCCACTGATAAAAGTATAGCAACCAGTGTGTTTCCAAAGGAACTTATAAATTGTAAGATTAATTCCACAGATAAAAGTATAGCAAACAGTGTGTCTCCGAAGGAACTGATAAATTGTAAGATTAATTCCACAGATAAAAGTATAGCAAACAGTGTGTTTCCGAAGGAACTGATAAATTTTAAGATTAATTCCACAGATAAAAGTATAGCAAACAGTGTGTTTCCGAAGGAACTGATAAATTGTAAGATTAATTCCACAGATAAAAGTATAGCAATCAGTGTGTTTCCGAGGGAACTTATAAATTGTAAGATTAATTCCACAGATAAAAGTATAGCAAACAATGTGTCTCCGAAGGAACTGATAAATTATAAGATTAATTCCACAGATAAAAGTATAGCAAACAGTGTGTTTCCGAAGGAACTGATAAATTGTAAGATTAATTCCACAGATAAAAGTATAGCAAACAGTGTGTCTCCGAAGGAACTGATAAATTGTAAGATTAATTCCACACATAAAAGTATAGCAAACAGTGTGTTTCCGAAGGAACTGATAAATTGTAAGATTAATTCCACAGATAAAATTATAGCAAACAGTGTGTTTCCGAAGGAACTGATAAATTGTAAGATTAATTCCACAGATAAAAGTATAGCAAACAGTGTGTTTCCGAAGGAACTGATAAATTGTAAGATTAATTCCACAGATAAAAGTATAGCAAACAGTGTGTTTCCGAAGGAACTGATAAATTGTAAGATTAATTCCACAGATAAAAGTATAGCAAACAGTGTGTTTCCGAAGGAACTGATAAATTGTAAGATTAATTCCACAGATAAAAGTATAGCAAACAGTGTGTTTCCGAAGGAACTGATAAATTGTAAGATTAATTCCACAGATAAAAGTAGAAAAAAATCGCAAATTCACCGTCCCAGAAAAATTTCGCCAAAATATTGAATTGTGGAATATAGGTGTCAGTTTTAATATTATTTACTCTATAATTTTGATAGGAAACAGTACTATTTCTACAGACGAGATTTTTACTCTTAGCTAAATTATTCCTTTATAGTGTGCATTTGTTATTTAACATAATTTTAATACATATTTAAAATATTAATAATTATAAATTATTATTTCAAAGTTTAAACCTATAGTGCTAAATAAGGATAAATTAATTACAAATATATATATATATATATATATATATATATATATATATATATATATATAATACGATTTCCTGTTTAATAATTTAAAACAACATAGGTTATTCAAAAACAAGAATATTTATTAATTTATATCCAAAGTTTTTCGTTGGTAAACAGTACCAACATCATCAGGAATGAAAATTACAATAATTGAAATCATTGTAATACAAATGATTATTGTAATTTTCATTCCTGATAATGTTTGGATATAAATTAATAAATACTCTTGTTTTTGAATAACCTATGTTGTTTTAAATATATATATATATATATATATATATATATATATATATATATATATTAAGTATGATGATAAGTTTTCTTGTAATAGAGTTAGTAAATTAAAAATATTTCAAGAATAGTTTTAACGTATATATTATTCAAAGCTTTCGGCCGATAAAACTCTAAATCGGTTAAATGTTTTATCGGGGAAAAGCTTTGAATAATATATGTATTAAAACTATACTTTATTTGAAATATTTTTAATTTAATAATTGTATATATATATATATATATATATATATATATATATATATATAACTCTAAAATTATATTATATTAAATTCAAATACTAAATTATGTAAAAACTAAAATATAAAAACTCAGATTATTAAGACAAAATAATTCTATGTTAAAATAAAATCCATAACTCACAAATAACCAAATTTGATTTATCCTTATGAAAATATGTTGAAAAATGTAGGCCTAAAACATTAAAGCCTTAAGATTTTATATTTCAGTTTTAAATTCTGCTGTTGAACCTAAATTTCAACAATTAATATTTTTTAAAAGACGTTTTTTTCATCATAAGCACTTAATACAATTCAAAGCAAGTTCTGATCTTTCTGATGTTAAATATCCAGTACATTTCATTTATAAAATAAATCGTTAATTTTAATGCTTAATTTATGAATGAATTGATACATTTATTAAATAACAAAACGTGTTAAATGACTTCTTTAACGAGGTCCAATAAAGCCTTGCATTGAATGCATTGTGCTTAGAGTGTTTGCAATGCAAACATCACTTATCGTCAGATTAGAAGTTTGTAACTTAAAACCCATGAACTCCGTTCAACACTCAGTCTAGATAAACTAAAGAGTACGGGATTTGGCGTCCCAGTGATTGCTTCCATCACTTAGTGGCCGCGCTAATTTCTCCACTCGACCTTCCAACCAAAACATCTTCAGCAGTATGTCCGACATTTTGTTGTACATTAGCTATGGACTGTTGTAATGTTGTACAACAACAAAAGGACGTTATCTTATAGTACAATGCCTATAATGTTGTAATATACAATATCTGTGGGAGGTTGAAATGTTGTACAATACCCATGGGATGTTGTAATGTGTAATATCTGTGGGATGTTGTAATGTTGTACAATAACTATGGCATGTGGCAATGCTGTACAATACCTTTAGGATGTTGTAATCCTGTACAATACCCATGGGATGTTTCAATGTTGTACAGTAGCAAAAGGACGTTATCATGTTGTACAATACCTATGGGATATTGTAATGTACAATATCTGTGGGATGTTGCAATGTTGTACAATAGCTATGGAATATTGTACAAAATCTATAGAGTGTTTGTTTGTTTGTTTAGTAATTGTGAGGTCTAAGACGTTTATTCTGTTCCGTTGTTCTTTTTCGAATCTGAGTTGTCATGTATACTATTTATGTAATTTTGAAACACAGATCTATATATCAAACACTTTCTACCCTTTAACTGTGGTAAATATTATACTTAGTCGCTTTATTAATATTATAAAGACTTTACATTTTGCTTTTCCCCCTTATTAATTTTAAGGTAGTAAATTTCACTGTATATGAATACAAATTTTACAATATAGTGGCACTTTTACATTGGCCAACCCTAAACTATCCAACACACCCTCCGAAACAGGACTGTTTGCATAGTACTATTCAACTACTTCATTATTAGGACCCTTCATTTTGTGTACACAAATTTACTATATATTATTTTAAAAAATATTAAATTTATTGAAATTAGAACTACCGGGTTACAGTACAATTATAAGAAATGTTATATAAACGATAGTAAATATATAATAATTATTGTTTTTAAATGATTATGTATCTACAAAACTGTTTAACAGCTCAATAATTTTCCTTTGTTGTAACTGACACAATAGGTTTTCATATCTACTGCAATCCTATTCACAATTAAAGAACGCTACAGTAACAAAAGCCAGCATACAACTAATTCCGTGAAATGTTTGTTTCACTTTGACGAATAGAGAAAAGCCGGCAACACTGCAGACACAATATAACGTAAAGGGTATTAAGCTACTATCCCTTTTACTAAGATTTCGCTCTTCTCGAGTAACAGCTGAAAATTAGCATTTACAATTTAGCAGTAAACCATAAACAAATGCTCTACTTTTCGTTTTAGTTTTAATAATTAATTCAAGAAATTTACTAGTTAAAAGACAATGGAAAAAACATTAGTCTTCACTTTGTGCAATAAACACTAAACCTTTCCACGCATTTTTCCATAACGAATGTTTAAAATTATTTTAGCTTTGTAATTTACAAATAACCTACATTTACACAAATTTATTGCTGATTTTTTTGGTGGAAAAAGTTAAAAACCAACACGTTTATAAATGAAATACTCTGGGAACATTCTAACCTGGAATTTAACGTGACAAAGTTGTCATGTTAAATGTTTACAGCCGAAGGGGACGAGATCGGGAGGAGGAGCCTGCTAAGAGGGCGTGGCTAGTTCTCTAAACTTCACAGTTCACTAACGAATAGACAGACAACGGCAATCCACTCTCCCTCAATTCAGACATAATATAACTACGAAAACTGTCATCAATATTTTGGAAAAAATTATTCATTAGTCTTTCTTTCCCTCTTCGTAAACCTCACTTAACCTATATTTTAAACCCATCAATTTACCTGTATTTCATTAACTGTTTTTACTTGAATATTTGATTTTATTATTCAGAATCTAACCCTTCGTGTTAATATTTTCCCGATTTTATACATTCAACAGATGTGATACGTCTTCTGACGTGAGCTCTCACTGTTTTGGTTCATTGTCTATAAATTAAGTAGCCGCAAACGGTGTTTGTTCTAACAAACTAATGACTGACGCACACAAACACTGACGAAATCTTTCTAATGATGAGTCGCCGTAGTGAAGAATTTTTCTCTAGTCGTTCTATTTAAATCCTATTTAATTAAATTATTAGTTATTAATACACGAAGTGACGTCACACCTCCTGGTCAAATATCACCGATTTTATATACTTAAATCGCTTTTAATCCTTAATTCTCTTAATGCGTTTTTCTTCACTATAATTGGTATGGTTCCAAGCCATAAATCAAAAATATACTATTTATTATCCACAAACATTTCTCCTCCTAGCCAGTTTAAAAAATTAAAAGCTTATATTCTTAAACAAATAATTGGAATTATGCAAAACGCTTTATTAATTACCTGGGATCTAACCGTGCTGATGGCAATAAATGTCCAATTTCAATTAAACGCATATATCCTCTTTCACTGTCTAGGAAAGCGGGTGGATAACGGACACTTTTATGTGAAATTTCAAGAAATAAAAAAGTTAACTGTGACCAAAGCAATGGAAGATGTAAAACGAAATGTTTATCACACAATAAACTTTAAAGCGACGCTGATGCCAAACCTCCAGGAGAATCACGGTTTACGTGACAAATGTGGTTTATGAAACCTTACTATTAGTAAATTACCACCTCATCGAAATTAAACTTGCTCTGATATTAAATTATATATTAAATCAATTTTGTTTGATATTTCTCTCTTCGTTTCCTTGACTCAACTACTTTTGCGTTTAAAAAAGGTTTTAATTTAAAATACTTTTATGAACCTATGGTAGACCTATTCATACCTATTGAGGCTACGGAGAAATTACGTGTTAGCCTATGTATGCTATTAAGCACGTCATTTTTCGTGTTAGATAATCGAAAAATTAAAACATTATTTCACATTTGCGGCAACTCAGAAAAATATTGCAATACTCTCTTTAAGATGACTAACGTCTGTTTCATCAAATCTAGAACTCGGTGTTAATAATCTTGCATAGGAATGGGACAAGACCATCTCTCAAGTTAATTTGTCCGTTAGTTGCAAATTGTTTTTTTGAGAAAAATGCAAACTATAAGAGCGAAACTAATTATAGCTCTCTGTTTTACAAAGTTTGTTAACTTCTTTTTATTTATCTTAAATTTAATAGATGAAAGAATACAATAATACATACAAAGTATCTCTCTTATGTATTTTGATTTATTAGCCTCAGATATCCCAAAAAGCGAACATCTCCAGCTAAGTTTATAACTACAAAATAATTATGGTAAGTTTAATTTCTATAATTCAAAACTGTATCTCTTTAAAAAAATTTGAAAATCTCTGATCTTAAAAATTCGAAGGTTCTTAACACATATAAGACAAACGAGAACGTCAATTTAGAAACAGCGTTTTTGTTGGTATATTTACAATCAACTCGTTGGTAGCGAAATGCTTCGATCTAATTACTAAAATCGTGAATAATTTGAACCGTACGGGTTGTAAACCTAAGTATTTTTATGTATCTTAAATTTAATAGATAAAAAAATACAATAATAGATACAAAGTATCTCTTATGTATTTTGATTTATGAGCCTCAGATATTCCAAAAAGGGGAACATCTCCAGCTACTTTTATAACTGCAAAACAATTAGGGTAAGTTTGATTTCTAGAATTTAAAATTGTATCTCTTTGAAAAAAACTTGAAAATCTCTGATCTTAAAAATTCGAAGCTTTCCAACACATATAGGACAAACGAAAACATAAAGTTAGAAACAGCATTGTTGTTGGTATATTTACAATCAACTCGTTGTTAGCAAAATGCTTCGATATAATTACTGAAATCGTGAATAATTCGAACTATACGGGTTGTAAACCTACATTCCCATTACTCCTTTGCCAGCTTAAGCTCGTTAGAGCATTCTGAGAACCAAGAGCGCTTACATCATGTCGCGATTTGGCAGTATTGATTTTCTGCTGTGCTTTATAAACACTAACATCCCTTAAATATTCCCAGTCAAATCTATATCTGTGTTCACATAAATATTTTCAAAACAACTGCATCACTGTAAAATAACTTAAATTCTTCTGTAGTTACAACCTTAATAACTACAAAAAAGTATTATATTCTATAGTGTTTCAAAAGTGTTGCTCTTTTATATATATATATAAGGAGCAATTATATAATACCCAATTATAGGTATTGTATATATATATATATATACCTATATATATACACAACGCATTGAAAGACCATTTAATAATATAAACTATCTCTGGTTATATTTTTTAAACCACTTGATCATAAGCCTGCAGCACAAAACACTACACTCTACAAAAACAAGAAATGATTTTTTAGCAAAGCATTGTGTACTGTTGCCATGACAACGTCAGAAAATATAAACAGAAATGATCCATCGTTATTAAATAACCTTCTGTATATACAGGAGGGAAGGTCGTACTGACGGATCAACGTAGAGGCGAAACTATAAGAGCTTGAAATTTGAGGAGACCCTTGTTACATTATGGAAGTATGCACTATTAAAGGATTTTAAAATGTTTATTTTTTAGAGTAGAAACCACAAAATACAGCTATAAGGGCACATATTAATGTTGTATAACCGTTAAGGTGAAGCAATAATTTTCGAAATCCCTTATACGGAATATAATAGATTTGCAAATTATTAACAAATGCGACAAATAGATTCTTCAACTAAAATTTGCGTAGGAATACAATCCCCCTATTGTCACAATGACTAGCTGAAACTGTCTAGTTTAAAAAGAAATTAGGCTGGAAATCTTTAAAAGATCACATTTACGAAAGAAATACTCAAAGGCTATGTATAAAAAGCACCTAAATTAGTCAAACGTTTTAGCAGTAAAAAAAATTAATATATTTGAAATTATAAACACTATATAAAAATCGTCAGTTTCTCAATGACTTTGTTATTATTAAACTATTATAAATCTTAGCTACAAATATTTCCATAACCTCTATGAACATTTCGCAAACAGTTAGCACCATCAGAATGTTAAATATATACTGTGAATTTGTAACCTTCTGATGATGCTACTCTGTTGGCGAATCGAAGGTAAATCAAAATTTGTAGGAAGGATTTATAATTTGTTATTAATTATAATTACTGTACTACACCATCTAATGTTTTTCTTTGTATTTACTTTATTCACTGTTAGACATTAGCATAGAATGAGATCTCATTAACACGTTTTTAAACTGAAATGAAGAAGAACAATTGCAAGATAAGAAATAATATGTAGGATTTTAGGAATATTCGTCAATGGAATTTCCAACATAAATTACGCAATGTATTCGTGTGACATCTGATATGTTTATCGTATTCTTCAATTCCGTGTCAATTATTTGTACACGATCAAGCAATATGATTAGAGGGATACACACATCGGAAATTTGTGTGGGTAAATATTGGCAACTTTGGTAACATAATCAACAGCATGAAACGAAATTCGATTAAAATGTACTCGTAAATAGAAATAAAAGATCATACCTCTAAACATGAAGAAATTATGTGCTTAAAAAAACAGAATCTACTTCAAAAACAGAACCCGAAATATAACTTTTACGTACTAAAAAGTAAAGAATAATTTTCTGATAACGAAATCATAATTTATCATAAACTTATTACCCACAAAGTTTTGAAGACGGCGCCGCAATCATGCTTGTAATTTGCTAAGCCATCAAATCTGTTCCAAACATTTTCGAAACAATCAACTTTTCCTATACTTATTATAGCGAACCATAGAGTCTTCTAATGAAACAAAAATTGCACATATACGATATTAAGAGAGTATGCGGGACGATAATTGATATATGTTCTCGGCAAAAATCAAACAACATGTGACTGCATATTTTTCGTTCAGATTGCGGACAATGCAACATCCTTTGAATGATTTACACGAAATGTGATTACTGTAGATGCCTATAAATATGAGATCTTATCTCATTAATCCTTTTGTATCATAAATTAATTAAGTTTCTTATACTGGATATATAAAATAAGTTTGTGAAATAAATGATTAAATAACCTGTGTATATATCATAATTTGTTAATGTAAATGATATGGAGCTCGAACATCATGTAAAATCCATTTATTTGTTACGTTCAGTATGTTAAATGTGAGTCCAAGTACGAAATTCTGTGCCGACTTTAAAATTTTGTGGGTAATAAGCTTATGTTAAATTGTGTTTTCGTTATCAGAAAATTAATTTTTGCTTTTTAGTAAGTAAAAACTATATTTCGGTTTCTTTTTTATAAGTAGGTTCTGTTTTTTTTTTTTTAATTTTTTTTATTTTTATATATCAATATAAGATCTAAAATAGTTTACTGTTGAATGTGTCGTTCAGAAGTCTTTTTAAATGTATGTGCAATAGTTTGTAAATAATGCGATAGTTGCTATAAAACACCATTACCTAGGTAAATTGGCTATGCCCTAGATGAAACCTTTGTACCTAAATAGATAGTTCTTATCAAAGCAGGGTGAAATCAATTGTGAATTTAAAAAAACTTATACGCCTAATAAACTATTTAGAAATGTGCAAAGTTTCAAACTTTAATTAACCAAACGGTTTAGGTTAATACGAACAAAGTTGGTGCCCTTCAGAAAATAAGCTTTAGAGTTTGTTGCCAAACATAAATACAAGTCTAATCCTCGCACAGAGCCTTCCTTAATAAGCAGATTTCCTACTGAAATATGCTGCAGCTGTTTTTGTTACATAGAGAGCTGTGCAATTAAAATATATAGCAGAAAATTGTATTTTGTTTTTAATAATTTTATATTTGTTGAGGTTTGATAATTTCGTCCTTTATAGGTGGTATTTTCAATATTAAATCTTTGGTTTTAATATAATAGACTACATGTAATCTTTATATTTACTTTAATTTGAAAATACATTTTCGTAAGAGGAACATTTGAGTAAAAGCAAAAATAACCTTATAATTATTATCAATTATAATATTACTTAAAAATGAGCATTTTCCAAAACGGTAAGTGAGAAATATATTTCTTTACTCTTTTTGTTATTGTTGGAATTTCAATTCAAATAGAATTTGCAAGAGTTATATTATAAATCTATAATAAACAAATAATATAATTTTTTTAGGACAATCATTAATTAAGTCCCTAAAGGAAAATATATTTTTTTTGTTTCTTTTTATTTTATAATTACAAGTAATAAAAATATGTAAATACAAATATCAAAATAACAATATTAAGAGGCAAAATAAATAGCGAATTTACTTGCAATTTTCCATTTTCCCTTCTATGGTGTTGGACTATTATTTTTGTTTGTTACTATATGGCCTATATGCTTTTTTGTGGCTTGCATTTTGTTGTAGTTTCTTTTCGCTTTTCTTTCGTATTGTCAATTTGTGAAGCAAGGTTCGATACGTTTAATCCAGTTTGTTTGTTTATTTTATTCTTTTTCATTAATTTTTAAAACTTGAGCATTATTTATGATATTGTGTGATAACGATGGCAACAATTTAAGGTTTTCGACAACAAGAAGATGAGAGCAATTGAAAAATTCATATACTTCTTTAAGAAATACACTTCTAGCTATGGGAAAGTTGGCTCACTGCCAAAAGCGCCAGTCTTTGAACATGAAGATACTCAGTTCGAGTCCGTCCTAGACCCCCAAATTATTATAAATTATTATCAACTAAATATTTGGAAAAACTATGTTTCCATTAATTTACATCCTCTGCAGGTTTATAATTTGAACGTGATTGGATAAATAAAAATGTATTTTATTAACGATTGAAAAATTGTACAAGGTATATATCAACAGAGTGTGTGCTAATAGAAGGAATTTAATAATAATAAAAAATATTTTAAGTATTTAACTTACTTACCGACATAATTGCATTGGCGGTTAGTATTACTTGTGGTTTCCAAATACCTTTTTTTATAAAACGTCGCCGATAATGAATAAATTAGTTGTGATTGTTCCTTAAAATCCACCCTACTAACCGGTCATTGAACTGCATAAAAACTTTATGGGCAGGCGTTTTATTGGAATGGAGTTATTTACCTGTCGCACACATGCTTACTTATTGATCTGCTGCACATGATTCAGTTAAACTTAAAATGTGTTAGCATTCATTAACTGATTTCTGCAAACATTATTTACCTCTAGAAATGGTTAGTCTGCGAGAATTATTTTTATAAATTTCTTGTCTCTTCAGTAGTAATTTTATATGTGAGCATGGTTTTTCGTTAATGAAAATGATCAAATCTAATGTCCGTACTCGTTTATCTGACGGTCACTTGGAATCCACTTTGGAAATGGCAACCACAAACAATGAAATAGATATTAAACAATTATCAAAAGAGAAACAGTATCAAATGTCCCACCAAAATAATCATTTTACTGACTTCGTTTTATTTTTAAAACATCCCAAGGTGAATATTCTTTCATAATTTCAAATCATGATGTAATATCAACATTGCGACATTGTAAAGATAGGGAAATTATTATAGGTATACATTGTTACAGGTATATAATATATATTAAAAATTGCTTTGGATGTGTGGTATTTATGCATAATATATTATAAAATGTGGGATATAATATTTGAAACTTTAAGCATAACTAATTAAGACGTATTCTAAATTTTGAACTCGGTAAATTTAGACCCTTGCCCAACACGAGAAAATTGAGTATTTAATTGATCCCTGTTCTTATTTAACAAGGAGCTTCAAGCAAATGTCACAAGGAGTTCAAATTCTTTGACGACAATCTTTTGTGAAAATGATGTTTTAGAGCTTGCCTACAGACACTTCAATCACCAAAGAGATTACCGAAAAGTAACCATAAGTGTCGTGGATGTTTAGTAATAAAATGTTTTTCTCTATATTTCCCTGTTTATTATTTATGGACTAACAGAGAACAGAAAAACACCTATAGGTTTCCTGCTTCACAAAACCATTTCAACTAAATACTTGTCACACACACTACAATCGAATAAAAATATATTACCCAAATATGTTACCCCAGATTGGTGTAAAACATATCTACAAATAGATAATGCAGAATCGCAGCTTTTAATTATCCCCATGAGCAACTTTGAAATATGAACTAACTAAAAACAATAAACAAGTAATATATATATATATATATATATATATATATATATATATATATATATATATATATATATATTTAAAAACAATTCCTACTTAATTCAACAAAGAAAGATTTTATTTTGTTTCTTTTTATTAGATAATTACAATTAATATAAATAATTATCACTTAAACAATTTTAAAGTGATTAATTAAGATTCACCGAACGTAATGGACTACAAAATTCAAGAATATAAATATGTTTAGACAATATATATATATACATGTGTCAGAATAAAAATATTAAGTGTCAAATAGAAAATTACCGCAATTTTCCGTTTTCCTTTCTATGTATGGTGTTGGAATATTTTTTTGTTTTGTTACTACTCATACGCTTTCTTTTTTTGTCGCTTGCATTGTGTTGTACTTTTATTTCTATTTCCTTTCCCACTGTCCGCTTGTGAAGCAGGCATCGATACAGATATTCCAGTTTGTTTGTTTATTTTATTCTTTCTATTCACTTTTAATCTTAGAGCATTATTTATGACTTTTGTGGTAGCCATGAGAACAATTATTCAAGGTTGTGCAGTAGAGGCTTGGAAGACAACCAGATGGGGTCACAAGAAAAATTTTTCTGGTAGACGGTACCTGAATGGGGGCAAGTAAGGTTCTACATAAAACAATAAAACTGTACGACCCTTTCACAGGTAATAAAACATTACTGTCAACCTTTGTGTAATGAAGCGTTAGCCCCCATCGAGATGCTTCTACTGTGCAAAAGTATGGAAAATAACATGAGCACCCTCCACACATGCAACAAATGCCATAAATTAAACACACTAGAACAATTTGAAATATATAGACATAGCAACACACATAAAAATGACATCTTAAATGAACAAACACAGCACAGATGACACATATTTTTCGATCACATCACTTCTAACTTTCAAAAAAATGGTACCGAGAAAGCACAACAGCAGCATTCCTAGCGGCAAAAATACGAGGCTGAAGAAGTCGTAAGATGAAAACGTTTCCTCCAAGTGTAAGTTAACAATTAACAACTTTTAGTTAACAAATGTCTGGCTGCAAGTAATAACAAAAGTGTAATTTGTAATATACATCAAGTGTAATTTAGAGAGTGAATAATTAATATAAACTATAATTGATTTTAATGATTCGCACAAGACAACTAAAATTATCCTCAATTGAAGTTTATATTTTTTATAAGACATTAGAGTAAAAAACTCACTATATGAGTGATAATAAAAATATTGGCAAAACCCCAATTGCACAAAAATAAATCAAAAGTAACTAATATTACAAGTTGTCTAAGATTAAACCATGATGTACATTAACATCACCATGTCATCATCATCTGAGGATGCTATTACAAAACTAGAATCTACAATACAATAATTTACAAACCAGACTGATAGGTGGGAGGATTATATTTTAAATAGTAACAAAGTTATCATATCTATAAAAAATGTTAATAAAAACATTGGATTTCACCGATACAGTTGCCATCCTCAGAACTTACAATCTAATTAAGGAAAAATAAACCATGAGGTCAGCAGCCCACTGCGTTCGTACCGACAGCATAAGAGTGTGCAAGATAATATTTAACTTTTATTACGTTTTCGGTGTTCGTTGCTCCGTATAACTTCGTCTAAATGGAACAACTTCCTGATTGCTCAGTATGGTCTCTGGGAGGAGAAGTACAGTCACTGGCGCATGAGAAGAGCCCTGGCTCTAGGCAGGTCAAAACGATAAGGTCATTCCCAAAAACATTTCTGACACGTAATGTTAGATTTAAAGAAAATTACAATGCAGAAACGGGATCAAAATTAATTTATTTTGTGCACCGTTTCTTAATAAAATTAATACTTTAACCTATCTGTAAATATTTATATTACTTATTAAAATACAACTACTAAAAACTACCTTACTGTTAGGTTATGTTTGTCGTTCAGAAATGCTTCAACAGCGCATGCGCAGAACTGAAAACAGAGAGTGTCTCATTTCTACATCAGGTCTCTTCTCGTGTGCCGGTGACAGTAGTGATATCGTCACTAACACCCTTTCCTCTGTTCGGTTGTAACATTCTGACGATGATAGCTGTGTTAGCGAAACGTACATGAACGTCTGGTATCTGTTCTTACAGCTGTTAAGCTCTTTTCTTCACAAAAAGAAGTACCAAGTCTAAAAAGCTGGAGTGCATATCTGTATTAATATAATTACTTCTCGTTTAGCGTTCCTTCCAATCTTACAACACTTTTAAATGAACCAACGCCCACTACATTATTACAAAAATATTTCCCAAAACGAGTAGGCGAACTGGTTTACCAGTTTGTTTGACTAAAAATACTTTGACTATTAAAATAGTGTGTGAAATTGACAAAAGAAACCTGGGAGAAACGTTAGGTGATACGAATTATTCAGAAAAATAAAATAAATGAAACGAAAACAAAACAATGAAATGAAAACCTGTGAGACAAAGAGAACAAAAATGAAAAATATTGAGAAATATTACTGATAAACAAAAATTATCGTTTGTAGAATCTGGCTAAAGATGTACAGCATTTTAGAGGCCGTGGGTTTTTGCTACATTATCTGAGAGATAGAAAGAATTGCTGTATATTATTTTGACATTTTTTGGAATTTTAATTAATTAATTTAAATTATAATAATGGCATTTAAAGAAATACATTTTCTCATTGGGAAAAATCTCGTATTTTTTAAGAGAAATACAGTATGGTAAAACATTGTTTGGTTTATAAGAAAACCTTGCTTTAGGGATAAAATTTAAGTTAAAATACTTTTCCACAGCCGCCCAGTGTTTTCCAAAGTGTGACATCCCGCTTTACAAAGCACGACAACGCTGGGTGAGTAAAATAGGCGGTTTCCCACAAGGAGGCCAATCAGTTAGAGTGCTTCGCAGACAAGCAACGACTTTTTAAACCGCTGCGTGATGAAATAAATAATTCAGATTTTAAATCAGCCGGTTCTTTGTACCATGATTTTGCATGGGAACACACAATTCTGCCGTTTTACAATAGTTCGTTCAGAATACTGTCGCGTTAATGAAAAAGTCAATTTCTTTTCCTCTCTTACATTTTCTGCAAAATAAGTCTGTTTCGTGTAAGAATTTGTTACCGTTTACGTTTAAAATTCATTTTCAGTAAATGAATTACTTTTAAGGCGCTTGGGGTTGTCAACCAATTACTCAGTATTGAGTAACAATATAAAACTTGTATGGACGGTTTCTACTCACAATATAGTTGCGATTGCCAATTCTCCTCGCAACAATAGTTATAGAAAATGTACAATAAAATCTTGCCGAGTTTACATTACATTTCTTCATACCATGCGTTACATATGTATAAAAAATATTATAATGTTTACCGTCACGGACATTATAAAGCGGTCCCTAGAAGATTAATCTATGCCTCAATATAAATGGTTGGTAGATCATATTGAAAGATTGCACAATATATTGAGTCAATCAAAAACAGTTTCATATTATTTCATTATCTCCTATTAGGTCACACTCTCCTTGTAAGCATACACACACACACACACACACACACACACATATATATATATATAATATATATATATATTAAATATGGTGATATGTTTCTTGTATATATAGTTAATAAATTAAAAATATTTCAAAAACAAGAATACTTTTAATGAATATATTTATTCAAAGCTTTTCGCCGATAAAATAGTATTAGCATCTTCAGGAAAATAATTATCTAATAAAATAATTTTACAAAATTCTAAAATTTACAATTTTGTAAAAGTATTTTATTAGATAATTATTTTCCTGAAGATGCTGATACTATTTTATCGGCGAAAATTTTGAATAAATATATTCATTAAAAGTATTCTCGTTTTTGAAATAATTTTAATTTATTAAATATATATATATATATATATATATATATATATATATATATATATATATATATATATGCTGATACGTTTTCCTTCACGGATGGAAAAATATGATGAAATGTTACTATCTGGAGTACATCCGTTCATTCTGCAGTCCATAAATTCGCAGTTCCGACGTTTCGCCAGAATCTCATCCAGCATTGACGAGGTGAACCCAACAACGCTCTTCTACTGTTGTTGGGTTCACCTCGTCAATGCTGGATGAGATTCTGGCGAAACGTCGGAACTGCGAATTTATGGACTGCAGAATGAACGGATGTACTCCAGATAGTAACATTTCATCATATATATATATATATATATATATATATATATATATATATATATATATATATATATATATATAAAATACGTTTTCTTGTTTAATAATTTAAAAACAACACAGGTTATTCAAATACAAGAATATTTATTATTTTATATCCAAAGCTTTTCGTTGGCAAACAGTACCAACATCATCAGGAATGAAAATTACAATAATGTAAGCTATAGGCCTATGTTTTAGGCCTATAGCTTATATTATTGTAATTTTCATTCCTGATGATGTTGGTACTGTTTGCCAACGAAAAGCTTTGGATATAAAATAATAAATATTCTTGTATTTGAATAACCTGTGTTGTTTTTAAAATATATATATATATATTTACTACTCATTTTTTATCTTAAATAATATTTGATTTAATTTATTCACTCAGGTTGAAATACAAATTTAACCTGAAGTGGATGGCAGTTGATCTTAATAGAGTTTTTTTCAATGTTTATTCAATCATTAAAATCTAAACCCAGGCTATGTATTGTTCGGATTCGAGCCTCATAACTTCATGTTTGAATTCCAGCACTTCGGCACTGAACTTTAGCATTGCTATATATCTATTACTTAAAGATGTATATAAAATTATAAGTGAAAGATTCCTTGCAATAATAAAGTAATAAAAGAAATGGATAGCATGAGAAATTATAGACCACCTCCAGATTCATAAATTACAAATGAAAATACATAGCGAATAAATAGTAATAAAAAAAATAATAGTCCAACATCATTCGTCTCTATTTTGGCACTTAATATTGTGATTCTGCCATATGCATGTAGAAATTGCCATATGCATGATGTAATTATAAAATAAATACTCCCTAAAGTAAATTTTTCTTGATTGACCTCAGTAGGTATTGACTTATTATTTGTTTTATTACTTGTTATTCTGCAATCTAGTGAATATTTCGTCACCTGGTGGCTATATTGTGCAATACTGGTTCAGTTCTGTGTTAATAGTGTGGCAGGAAACATCTACTATGGCTGCAAAGAGGAATGATAAAGAAAGGAAGATCATTCTAGAATGTACCGAGAAGTATCAGAGTTACCTGTTAAGTGGGACTCAAACGTAAAGATTACAACAGAATTTTAAAGGAATAAGAAGTACGGACAGTTTCTTCTAGTAAATAGAGAATACTAACGGGATGCTGATAGGTCATTGTTAGTTGAAAAATGTAATTCGATGCGCACTTTAACTTCGGAAAGGAATTACACCAAATAAAAACTTCTGAAGAAAGCCGTGCTGAGAAACCAGTCATCAAATAATGTACTGTCTAGTCGCTAAACATTTTGCAAACCACTCGCTTCAATGATCTTTGTTCACATGACAGATTTTCATTACTGCACTTATTTCTTTCTTTAAACCATTCCTTCATCCATCAGGGCTTCCTGTTTGAAACTCTAACTAATGCTAGAGTCCCGCAATTTGGAGTCTTATTGCGCAATTTGAGTCTTATTATCATACCACATATAGACTACACAGGTATAGCGCGTGGATTAATTTACTGCACAATAATATTGCGCCGTGTATAGGCCAAGGGATACTGTTATACAAAATAGTGTGCAATATAATAACGCAAACATTGATCGTTTAGGGGCCGCTTAAAAGAATACCTAGGGATGTGAATAGTTATTAGAAGTAATGAAAAATCACGAAAATTTAAAACCTTAAGAACATAGTTAGAAAAAAGGTTACATATTTAAACATATGTAACTTTATGACGCAAAAGCTATAGAAACGAGGAGCCTTAATAAAACAGAGAGCTGCTATAAAAGTACACTACAGATAAAAACATACACAAAACTCACAAATTAGTCTTTTATTTACTCATACGCGTTTCAATGACCAAGTCATCATCATCAGTGAGTGTTACTACTACAAATTCTAACTTACAACTAGGGTGAAAGTAAAGTTACATTTCCGTATTTATACAGAAAGCGTTGCCACGCCCACTTGTCAAAACAAGTTACTAACCGTACTTTAAACATGATACAACAAATAGAAATTTTGTACCTAACTCAATAATTACAATAAAATTTGTAACATGCAACATAATTACATATAAACAAAATAGATAATTAATTAATATCTATTAATATCTATAATAATTAATTATCTATTTTGTTTATATGTAATTATGTTGTATGTTACAAATTTTATTGTAATTATTGAGTTAGGTACAAAATTTCTATTTGTTGTATCATGTTTAAAGTAGGTTAGTAACTGTTGTTTTGACAAGTGGTGGCAACGCCTACTGTATAAATACGGAAGTGTAACCTTACTTTCACCCTAGTTGTAAGTTAGAGTTTGTAGTAGTAATACTCACTGATGATGATGACTTGGTCATTGAAACGCGTATGAGTAAATAAATGAATAATTTGTGAGTTTTGTATATGTTTTTATTTGTTTTTAACATAACCTCACAAGCTAAGCTCAAAGAATATTTGTTTACACTATAGATGTAAATTATCTGGTTGGATAGGTAAGGTCAGGTTGACAAGCAAATACTCTTTCCCAACTTGATCCAACCGATCAATCAGTTATGTGAACCATTTTGTCTGTGATAATGCAACAACATATAGTAAGATAAAAACCAATACATTTGTCAACCGGTTGGATTAAGTTGCAAAACTTTGTTTTTTTTATAAACATATCAATCCTAACTGGTAAGAAAAATATAGTTCTTAAGTTTATAGAGTATAGATGTTTAAAATTTTATTGATTAAAATTTTTTTTAACTAATTCAAATTAATTTGGTTTTGCATTAGTAAAGACGAGCCTAAAAAAGAATATCACTTTAGTATTGGCATTAAAAAATATTATATAAGTCATTTTGAAGACTATAACAACTGTAGTATTGTATACCTATAATATTGTATAAAATTACAACCGAATCTATTGTAACTGGATACTTTATAGGTAGGCCTATATCTAAATATATGTATACATTACGCGCCGTTGATACACAGACGTAGTACTTCTTTATACTCCTCAATGAATTGTTTATAAAACTTTTTTTGATGAAAATTTTCTGCACACGACTGTTATAATGGTAGTGATTGTTAGAAGTCAAGCCAAAGAGAAAGTATAAGGCTTTTTAAGCTCCTCACTGTCGCGAAACCCAAGCATTGCCAAAAACAAACTAATTCCTTGATACAATACAAACTAATTCGATGATATAAAAAAAAACTAATTCGATGATACAAAACAAAGTAATTCGATGATACAAAACAAAGTAATTCGATGATATAAAACAAACTAATTCGATGATATAAAACAAACTAATTCGATGATACAAAATAAACTAATTTGATGATACAAAAGCAACCACTTTGATGATACAAAACAAACTGATTCGATGATATAAAAAAAAACTAATTCGATGATACAAAACAAACTAATTCGATGATATAAAAAAACTAATTCGATGATACAAAATAAACTAACTTGATGATACAAAAGCAACCACTTTGATGATACAAAACAAACTGATTCGATGATATAAAAAAAAAACTAATTCAATGATACAAAACAAACTAATTCGATGATATAAAAAAAAACTAATTCGATGATACAAAACAAAGTAATTCGAAGATACAATCAAACTAATTCGATGATACAAAACAAAGTAATTCGAAGATACAAACAAATTAATTCGATGATACAAAACAAAGTAATTCGATGATATAAAAAAAACTATTTCGATGATACAAAATAAACTAATTTGATGATACAAAAGCAACCACTTTGATGATACAAAACAAACTGATTCGATGATACAAAACAAACTAATTCGATAATACAAAACAAACTAATTTGATGATACAAAACACACTAATTCGATGATATAAAAAAAACCTAATTCGATGATACAAAATAAACTAATTTGATGATACAAAAGCAACCACTTTGATGATACAAAACAAACTAATTCGATAATACAAAACAAACTAATGTGATGATACAAAACACACTAATTTGATGATATAAAACAAACTAATTCGATGACATAAAACAAACTAATTCGATGATATAAAAAAAAAACTAATTCGATGATACAAAACAAAGTAATTCGAAGATACAAACAAACTAATTCGATGATACAAAACAAAGTAATTCGATGATATAAAACAAACTAATTCGATGATACAAAATAAACTAATTTGATGATACAAAAGCAACCACTTTGATGATACAAAACAAACTAATTCGATAATACAAAACAAACTAATTTGATGATACAAAACACACTAATTCGATGATATAAAACAAACTAATTCGATGGCATAAAACAAACTAATTCGATGATATAAAAAAAACTAATTCGATGATACAAAACAAAGTAATTCGAAGATACAAACAAACTAATTCGATGATACAAAACAAAATAATTCGATGATATAAAACAAACTAATTCGATGATACAAAATAAACTAATTTGATGATACAAAAGCAACCACTTTGATGATACAAAACAAACTAATTCGATAATACAAAACAAACTAATTTGATGATACAAAACACACTAATTCGATGATATAAAACACACTAATTCGATGATATAAAACAAACTAATTCGATGATACATAATCGAAGTTTTAATAATAACCAATAATAATATGCCAATCAATGTAATGATTTGATAACATAATAAAGATAGCCTAAATCACTATATTAAATACTATTTTACATCAATGTATTAGAAGAAAAATAATTTCATTTACCTTACTCCTTATTTATAGTGCAGAGTGTAGCATGACCTACGAGGAATATAAACAAATGTATGAAAGCATACGCTATTACATAATGTTATCAAATACACGACATATCTGAATATATAGGAAATATCCACTGAAATGATACAATCATAACCTCTATATAACCTCCAAGAAGTTCTAAAGACATCTGTTAATATTAAACGCCATGTTTGAATTTCGAAAATCTTTGGGACAATTTGTTCGTCTTCTTCTGACGCCTACAGTGACGTCATATTTATTCAGTTTTACTCCCGTCGAAAAAAAAGCCATTTTATAAAACTTCTAAAAATAGAATGAAAATTACTGTGATAGAATAGTTGTTACTATGATAAATTCGTTGTTCGTAGAGTTAATTTCATGTAAGATTTATTGCAATATAGTAATATTTGTATTGATAATTCATACTAATAAAATCAACTTTGGGTCATTAATTAACGGTAACCTACAAAAGTAGTAACATACCCTACAAATTTTTATCTTTCAAAATTTAGTAGCAGTAGTAGTAGATATAGTTCATTAATGTATAGCCTAATATAATATATAATATAGCATATAATATATACTCATGAGAGTATTAAAATAATAAGGTAAGAATCCTACAAAGATTTATTCTATTTTAAAATTGTTATTCTTTTAATTAAAGAATTAAAGCCAGCCTAACACATCTGTGAAGTATTACAAGTTGCTTCTAGTTCTACAGAGGCAAACTGCAGTCTATAATTTTAACATTTAAACAATAATATAATTCTCATTGGAATGGTTTCAATTACAGTGTTTTCTCTCCTGGAACAAGTCCAATGTATTTCATACACTGGGAACTATAAAAAACTGTATTCCAATTTACAACTTGCAGTGTGAATAATAAATAATTGTTATAACTGCGCCATTTAATGTAAAATACAGACATACATCACGAACGAATTACATAAGCAATTACACAGCAATTACTTTTAGTTTGTTATAGGGTCATTTTTAGTTTTAACAGAACGTTTGTCATAAAATGTATATTTGTCCATTAGTAGACCGTAAACCAATTAGGTCTTATTAATCAATTATTATGTCTCAGAAGCTACGATTTTCGTAAGAATAAAATATCAAGTATCCTAAAGCGTTCTTGGTAGATAATCCTTATTACCGATTATGAAAGTTTCGATCCTATCTTTTGTCCTCAGTTCCATTTAAGCAAAACAAAATTAAAACAATTACTCAGAAAATTCATAAAGTATAATAAAAATTCCATAAAGGCTTTTCACGCCCTCAAATTTGTATGTATATATATATATATATATATATATATATATATATATATATATATATATGTGTGTGTGTGTGTGTGTGTGTGTGTGTGTGTGTGCGCGCATTTTGAGTCCCGATGTAGTTACAGAACTATAATGTAATAAATAGGTTATGAAATCCTGACAATGCTAATCAGCGAAAAGCTTCAGCTTGAAATAAATTTATAAACCATAATAAAATACAGTATCACGTTTATGGAAGAGTTTTTTCATACAGTTGAACTTGTGTAAAACAAAATGTAATACCCAGACATATATTTCGTTATTTAGAGGTATTCGTTAATGAGGAGTCATTTTGAAAGGAATACTCACGCCCTATCTTATTGCAGTAGAAGTTCGCGCGGGCGGTCAACACAGTACAGTATAATATAGAGGATATTTGTAAGGTAATAGGTCAAAGTTACAATAGAACGTTTTATATGTTTCTATTTACAGTGTTTCAAGAGTCATGTAGTTGAAAATCTAAAAATGTTTCACCAATGGGTTCAGAATGTTTTTTTTTCACCGTATTAGATTCCGTATGAAATAGGCCTACGGTATGCTCCGTACTCTGTATATTATGATGAGTAATGGAAAAATATTGTATAATTATGTTAATAAATGAGTTTACTTACTAATGTAATTCATTTCCAAGAACAATAACTAGAACCCACAGTACTAAATTTTAATCGAAATTTAACAATCGAACATTATAACTGTTTGAAGCAACTGTGGCGTAATGTTTATTTTTAAATAAATAAAACCTCTAAACCACAAATAACATTTATTTAAATCTTATGTACATTTCAGAGCACGACAAACTCACGGAGTAACTAAACTAGCAAAGATACTGTGAGGATGAAGTCCCTTCCCAACGGTGTGAAAAGGAAAGAAAAGTAATACGTAGCTATAAATGCCGAATTTTTCGAACCCATTTTTTACTAACTTGTAGTCAGCTGGTGACCGGAAGTAAGCAACATTACAATACTGTATCCGGTGCTAGATGAATCGTATTGCCTATTACCTGACTACCCACTTTGATTCTCTGCATTTCCTGATGAAAACAAACAACGTCCTGGAAATACCTTTGTGAACTGCGGATACAGCATAACATATTAATATTCTAATTTCTAAAACTTCAAGAGACGCCATGAAAATTCCTTAATTAGAGGATTTCGTTATTTGGAAATTCGTTATAAAAAAATTAGACTGTGTATAAATATATATATATATATATATATATATATATATATTATATTAAATATGGTGATATGTTTTCTTGTAATATAGTTAATAAATTTAAAATATTTCAAAAACTAGAATACTTTTAATGAATATATTTATTCAAAGCTTTTCGCCGATAAAATATACCAGCATCTTCAGGAAAATAATTATCTAATCTAATATTATATACATATAGGTTACGTGTTTTATTAAGCTTGAAAGGTTTTTAAAAAATAATTTTATTTTTATAAATCTTTGTTAATTAAGAAACATTTAATATTGAAAACTGTTATAATAATTAAGCTTTACAAAAAATTCAACTGAAATGCATTAAGTTGGAGTGCCTACAACTGTACTCATCAAGAGTTTGTTACACACTAAAGCTAAAGCTGTTTTACCAGCTGCACAATAAAAAATCTGCGTAAGCAGGAATCTACTCTAGTAAGCATTATATTTAGTCAAGTTCACATTATTAGTTGACATAACTTATATATATATATATATATATATATATATATATATATATATATATATATATATACATAGAGAGAGAGGGAGAGAGAGAGAGAAAGAAAGGGAGAAAGAGAGACAGACAAACAGAGAGAAAGAGTCAGACAGAGAGACAGCACTTTATCTTACTTAAGTTAGTCTAGACTCTTGAAGAATTTTTTTTAGTGGTTTTTTTGGTAAACGGTTTTTTGATGTATGTTGGTCACTTCATTTTCAATCGCCCTGATCTAGTTACGGTCGTAAAACGGCTACGAGAACGTGTACTCTATTTAAATGGTAAACACACACACTTAAAAAGATATATTCAAATTAAAACTTCACTACGTTCGGCCAACATTTCAATATGCTATATATTACGTGAATATAAATAGCACTACAACACCTGCGGTCATGCTATAGAGTTTTTTGAAAGAACCTGGAGTTGGGCGTAGCTGGAAGATATACAGTATTTCTTATCAAGCACTCACATCACGTTGGCAACGAAGTGAAATATGAAACCAAAGTGTAAGCTTGTGTTTCAGTTGCCGGCGCTATCCTCTGCCGCATACGAATTGCTTTATTTCCACATTGTCAATAGTTTCTTTTTGCATAGATTGATTTGGGGAATCTATTCAATATTCCCTTGCTCATTGCTCTCCGTGGATCCGTTGTGGAGACTAAATGCACGGATACGCCTGACACAGATACTGACTTCAAACACATTTCTTCTTCTCTCATATATAATCAAAACTTGTACATCCTCATTATATAAATACGATCAAATAGAAAATTATTTCATGAAAACTTTAAATATAAACTGTCAAAATTTATTAGAAAATTATATCTGTGAATTATTGAGATATTTTAAAATTAAAATAATATAAAAACAGAGAAATTGGGGCTGATTAAAAAATAATTATTAAATTATGCGACCTTTAAGCCGTGATTTTTTAATATTATTTTATGTAGGCCTACATATTAAAAGATTACTAATAAATTATGTAACAATGAGTAATAAATAACTATTATTATTATTACTATTAAACTAAGTTCAATTGTACACATACATAAAATAAGGATGGGGGCCATTCTACCCATTCCTAGACTTTTCAATCTATATTCGAACATTTTTCTTCCTATTTTCGATTCTACATGTATATATCTCTTCATGAAATTCTCTAATAATGAATTTAGTTAACTTGTTGGTCATATAGTAGAGGCTTTTAAAAGTTCCGTTTTAATGTAATAATATAGACAAAACTTTTAACCTTAATAAATTATAAGTAAAAGTTTCTGAAGGCATGACAACATGTCGGATAGAAATAGTGATTTATTTCAAGTTAGAAATGGGAACTAAAGTTCACTCTAACTTCAGTAGTAGGCATTTCAGTTTGTATAACTAGTGAAATTTTAAATATTTTTTCTTTATGTTTTGTTTTGACATTTAAGCCTATGCAGCGGTGGCGGAGTAGTGGCGTCCAGAGACGGGGAGAGAGAGAGTGTGTCGAGCCCTCCTGAGTGAGAGTGAGACAGCAGAGCGAGAAGAGCGATGACTGATTTTTTGTTGCGTCATAGATAATAATAATTTTTGTGATTTCGAATTGACACGATATGATTGTTCCATTCATTCAAAGCAACTAATATTTAAATAAGACATAGTTGATTATGTAAATATTTTTCTAAAAATTTACACCGCATCGTGTTATAAAATTTAAGAAAAACAAAAATAGGAATCGGCGCCTTAATCAATGGAGAATCGAGTATCGGTGATATATTTATACCAATAGAATCGATGATTCCTGGAATTAAGAATCGAAATTATATATACACACGAGTGTTAAAGTTATTAGATCTAATTATTCATTATGTGAAAATCAATATTATACAACGGCTTAATGTATAAGAGTCCGAACATAAATAATATTTTAAGTGTAAAAGTGCACAATAAATCTCTTTAAAAAAGACAATAAGTACTAATTTTTGGAATTTTTTTAAAATGAAAATTTAGCATACAAGAAAAATATTGAAATGTAAAATCCTCATCTTTAATGACTTGCTTCTTAATTGTTGAATACATTCATTCATATTACTCACTTATATCCAAAATACACTTTAAAAGCGAGTCATTTCCTAACCGACACATTCGAGATAGGTCAAATCCTCAGAACCTGTCCACCTGCACAGTCGTGAAGTCTCTAGGGAATCTGTCTTTGGTCACAGCTTAAAGTTCGTGCGACAATGGACGCAACTTGACACGTGTCGCCGGCAATTTTACAGAGATCCAAACTTTTACCTTTACACATTCAGCTTTTAGATTTCTCCACTTTACACAAACTGAAATTTACATTTAAAACTATTATTTTGTAACCGATATTCCTGAAAAAGTCAATACTAAATAATAAACTCAATTTTAATATTTTAAATACAACCTAAAATAAAGCAAAAATGTATGATAATTACTTCTGACTTATGAATAAGCGAATAATTATTGACTGTGACCAATTAGTAAGTAATCCAATTAATAAAACAAACTAATTTCTATTCCATTTTATTTTAAAAACATAGGCAACTACTGAGATTCTTTGAACTTTTTTGTTGACATTTTAAATGGAAACTTAGTAACGGTTGAGAACCGTATTTTATATGTACAATTTACAAAGCTTAAAATAATTAATTTGCGTTGAAGGCATGTCTAACTAAAATGGATATGCGATTTTTACTAACCATCATTCATTTTCAAGTATTGCGAAGGTATTAGCAAAATAAATATGATCTCAATAACAAATGCAAAAATACAGTATTTATTATTTTTCTGTCCACAGGAATTATATATATATATATATATATATATATATATATATATATATATATATATATATATATATATATTAAAATTAAAAATAGTGACTGACATCTTTCGCACATGATCTTAATTTTCTAATCTCTCTCATTCTCTCTCTCTGTCTCTCACCCTCTCTCTCTGTATACACACACACTCACACACACACAGACACACACACACACACACACACACACACAGCTTTAAAAAAAGAACATATATAAATTAAAACTATTCTTGTATATGAAATATTTGTATTCAATAATTGTACATATATATATATATATATATATATATATATATATATATATATAGAGAGAGAGAGAGAGAGAGAGAGAGAGAGAGAGAGAGGGAGAGAGGGAGGGAGGGAGAGAGAGGGAGAGAGAGAGAGAAAGAGAGAGAGAGAGAGAAAGAGAAAGAGAGAGAGAGGGAGGAAAAGAGAGAGATATTTAATATTTTATAAAAACATTATAATAAAACTTGACGAAACTTTAATTACTTAATATTTACTCGATTAAATGTTTTGTAAATTATGTGAGGTGATTAAAATAGTGATTCATTAAACGGACCGCTGTCACTCAGCTAAGTCAATGTTTTCGGCCAAGACTAGTAGAGTTTTTCAATCGACCGCTCAAGCACCAAATAAGCTGTAGCCAGCGTTATAAGATGGAATTTGTCCAAAACGAGCCACGTACATACCAAATTGACTCTGCCACATGAAATCTATTAGAACATACCTCTATAATTAAGTACTTTCTAGCGGCTAGAAATGGTAGAAAATGCCATTTCAACTTCTTGCGGGTTTATTTTGCATCGAGATTGTTGCGAAGGGGCTTCAGGGGAAATCTGTTACAAGCGAACGGCGAATAAGACACTGTTCTTTTTTACGTAGAGAATGATGAATGCAATGAGAAAGTTTCGGTCATTAATCACTCCTAACAAAATTCTCTCCGGGAAAACTCGAATTGAATTCATTTCATTCCTATCCAGAGGTGACATTTTTAACGCATAAGTAAACACGGTGAACAGTTTGGGGGGAGGGGCTGTGCTCTTTGCCGTACTTATTTCCTGGAAATTTATTTCAAACATTTACATTTAGGATTGTAAAAATTCACCGTATACTCGCTATAAGCAGTTGAATACAACTAAGTATATATTAATTGCATACATTACAGCGAATTGTAAAACTGTTTGTATGCAAGCGTGGCCTACCACAATGTTAGTAAATTTTGTTGTGGTTGACCTAAACTTTCATATATAAGTTATACAAATCTTTTTTTTATTAAAAAGCACTGGTATGAATGATTTAGAACATAGTAGATAAAGGTTATTCAAGGTAGCGTCATGTATCTTCCCTTTTGTAAAGTATAACGCCGACTTATGTGTCACGTGAGAAAACCCTTCCGTCTATGAGAGTCCGAGATATGTATGCAGTGGATTAGTATAGAATATGTTAGTGATGGCATTAAATAAAAGGATTCCTACACACAGATAGGATAATAGAAAATGATATTATCAGTAATTTCAAGATGGACACGAAGTAATTTTGCAATAACAACTGACGATCTTTGGTGCGTTTACACTGTGTATCCCTGATACAAACCTACTTTCATTCAGTGTCGGAAAGATGCGTCAACATCTTAATGAGTGTAATAGTGGTGAACGCACAAACATATTGTAAATTTCTGAATTCAATAACTAAAGTAAAATCATATCACCAAAAATTGATAAATTAGATAAATATCTATAGCACATAAATATTTATAATACATTTAAAACTAATTCATTTAATTTAGCTCTAATAAATGCCAAATTTTATAATTACTCACTCAAATTAATTGAAGTTAAATATGTTTAATTTGCTAAACTCCATACATAATAATGTAGCCATCTGAAACACAGACAGAAGTAGGTATATCATGTCTTACAAATAACCAAAGCAGCTGTCCTTTGAAATAATTTAATCTAGTATACGTATTCCAAAAATATAAGAAATATCATTTAAACATACCCTCCAAATAACTTCTTAGTGAAAATGAAACAACTGTTTTGCCTCGGTAGGTTTCATTATAGGTGGCGTGTTTGGCTATCGTAAATTTCGGAACAATTCGTTCATCTTTGGAAATCTGATTAAAACGTTTTAAAATTACTGCCAAATTACTTTATATGCTTACCTATAGTTTTACTCAGGTTGCAAAAATTACTAGATGCACGGAAAAAACTAGATGCTCAAAAATGAAATAATATTCACTTATTGTGAGAAATACTTAGTATCTCAATTCACAAAAAAAAAATATCCACCCTCCTGCTTACTGGACTCATAACTCCAGAATGTATAAATACACACTTCAAGGGTATTCTACGTAAATAATGCACCTGGCGCGCTCTGCATGAAGTGAGTTAAGGCGATTCCGATGCATCGAGGTACTCGGGGATAGCTTTGCCTGGGGGTGGAAAACGATTCAATATCATGCAAGCTTTAGCTATTTGATTCTTACTTGGCTCTTTTTGAAAATTATTCCAATAAATTTCGACGAAAAATGAAATCGCCTACTACAAAACACAACAGATTGAAAATTAGAACATGTCAAAGATGGAGAAATAACTGAAACAACCTTATAGCTCAAATAGCAGTAAAATAAATACATGGTAATAGCATAGGCATTAAACTAGACACGAGAGAATGTGTTGAAGTTTATTTAAAAATATATAGATGACTTAAAAAGACAAAGATAGTGTGAGACATGAACTTTCTCTTAATACAATAACTAAGGTAAGGTGATATATGTTACGGACATGTTTGAACTAATCAGGTCAAACGAATATTCCTGATCCAAAAGGCTCCTTGATAATACGGGACTTAATTGTTGTATACGAAATATAAGTATGTACATTTAGTAGGTATTTCTATATATTGAACTTGAGATGCTGTAAGCATAAGGGTACAGGTTTTAGCGTTGTAGGTGATTGCATTTATTTATGTCTGAATGTCTAAATCTGTTAAATAATTTGAAAAAATTATTAATTTTTAAAATGGATACTTGGTTTTATTGACAGGTCTCAAACATTGTCTGTAAAAACAATACTATTATAAAATATTCCTGGTTTAAGCTATTTGCTACAACACAAAACGAAACTGAGTGTTTATGCATATTACATTTATTAAGAAAATCCCGTATATTAGTACATATCTCACATTAGAGCAAATACTAACAGTTCCAGCAATGCTATTTTATCGAGCACTAGGTTTTTCACTTACAACACCTCAAACCTACAACATTTTAAACGAGTGATACCTTTTCCTCGTTTCTTCTGAATGATATAAAACTTTCAACCGTAAGAAACTGCGAATATTGACATCTAGCCTCACTACTGGCATCTAGCCTAACTACTGACATCCAACCTAACTACTAACATCTAGCCTAACTACCTAAATCTAGCCTCACTACTGACATCTAGCCTCACTTCTGACATTTAGTCTCACTACTGACATCTAACCTAACTACTATCATCTAGCCTCACTGCTGGCATCTAGCCTTACTACTGACATCTAGCCTCACTAAAGACATCCAGCCTCACTACTGACATCTAGCTTCACTCCTGGAATCTAGCCTAACTACTGACGTCTATCCTCACTTCTGTAATCTAGCCTCACTGCTGACATCTATCCTCACTTCTGTAATCTAGCCTCACTGCTGACATCTAGCCTCACTGCTGGCATCTAGCCTTACTACTAACATCTAGCCTCACTAAAGACATCCAGCCTCACTACTGTCATCTAGCCTCACTGCTGGCGTCTAGCCTTACTGCTGACGTCCATCCTCACTGTTGGTATATAGCCTCACTACTGGCATCTAGCCTCACTGCTGGCATCTAGCCTAACTACTGACGTCTGTCCTCACTTCTGATATCTAGCCTCACTGCTGACATCTAGCCTCACTGCTGGCATCTAGCCTTACTGCTGACGTCCATCCTCACTGCTGACATATAGCCTCACTACTTACATCTAGCCTCACTACTCAAGTATATCCTCACTGCTGACATTTAGCCTCACTACTGACATCTAGCCTCACTACTGACATTTAGTCTCACTACTGACATCTAACCTAACTACTATCATCTAGCCTCACTGCTGGCATCTAGCCTTACTACTGACATCTAGCCTCACTAAAGACATCCAGCCTCACTACTGACATCTAGCTTCACTCCTGGAATCTAGCCTCACTACTTACATCTAGCCTCACTACTCAAGTATATCCTCACTGCTGACATTTAGCCTCAATACTGACCTCTAGCCATTGTTCTGGCTATGACAGGTTCATTACTATCACGACTGCAAATAACACATACATTATAGTCCCAGCAACGAAGACCAAAATATGACTTTTGCTAAAAATAAATCGTCTAATTCTGAAAGTTGGCAAAGTCGTGTAGGAAGCTGCGATTAACAACATACTAAAGGCCCCCCGGGTAAGCGTTGCGGGGAAGCCAGTTTGTATCCCTATTTTTTAAGTTTTTGTCAAATATCTCGGAAAATATTAGTTGTGAGAAAACATTTGTTATATACTATATTAAACAACTTACATTTTGCTACAAGATTGGTTGCATAACCTTTTCTGTAGGATCAATGGTTCACAAGATAAAAATGGTACCAACTTATATAGGTTCCCATTCCACTGGCCCTCCTCCGCCTTTCGTCCTCTACAAAATAAAATCTCCCTTCAAAATAAAATCTATTTATAAAATAGTTCAGTTCTACTTTTACTCCGTGGTTAAATTGTAAGCAGTTAAATGTAGCATATGTGAAAAAGATGTAGTTAGGGATAAGTGTCTTGTCAGCGATAAACTAATACAAACATTACTAAGTGCTAGTATGTTAAGAATACAAAGTAAATACGGGTGTTTTAGAGGTCAGAAAAACATTTTAATCGTAGTACTTGCAGAAAATATTATATAAGGCTTCAAACAGTATCATGTGATTCGAGAAAAGCTCAGTCTCTACAAGATCCGTCTACATCAGGTCACTCCCCCCGTTTAAGATTATCTCAAATCCAGTGCTTATTTTGGATTGAAACTGTTGATAAAAAATTGTATAGTCCACAGAAAAAATACCTGTCGAGTTTACATTCTCGATTGCAACTTCTTTTAATGTGTTATATAGATGTCTACATGTTCAAAATCATTCTATATCACTGACAAACATAAATCCTGTAGGTTTATTCCTTTTTCACTGACAAGTGGCATTGCATAAACTGTTTCTAAATAAACCACGAAGAAAGAAGAACTGAACTTCTTGATAAATAGGTTTTATTTTAAGGGAAGTAGAATAAGACGAAAGGTGAAGGAGCGCCAGTGGAATGAAAACCTATATAAGATGGTGCCACTTTTATCTTCTGACCTATTGATCTTACAGAAAATGGTAAGTGATCAGTCTTTTAGAACATTTTAGGTAGTTTAATTACATATTTTTTGCTACAACCAATATTTTTTGAGATATTTGACACAAACTAAATAATTACAATAAAAACTGTCCCCCTCCTCAAGGCTCACCTCTAATTGTCGGGGGCTTTTTGTATATTGTTTAGAGCAGTTACCTACAAAACTGTGCCAACTTTCAGAACTAGACAATCTTTTCTTAGTAAATTTCCTTTGTTGTCTGGGCTTTTAATTATTTCTTTAAAAAAGTAATATTTTAACGCGTTTCGTTCACACGACTGAAGAAGCAATCACCTTTGAGCACAGCCCCACCAAGGTGGCAGATTGTATCTGTATCGAGCCGTTACGACGGGCGACCGATGCATTGGAATCACTTCATTTCCGCTTCCGCGATAGGATTTCAATCAGTGTTTTATTGAAATGATGCGAAACGTGAATAATTCATTTAGTTGCATATAAAGATGTATCTGAAGATCTGGTATTTTTGAATTATTTTACAAACATATGAAATAAAATTGGAAAATATATTGTAATAAGATTCAAATGAATATAACTAATAATACACGCCTTCTCTTTTTTTCTTCCTCTTTCATTCCCTCTCTATCTACTTCACGCATATGCAATCAATGCTTTGCCCCCTTCTTGGAGAATGTACGTGATATACATCTATGTGCCTATTTATAACTGCAAAACGTTATCTAACTGCAATTTAAATATATATATATATATATATATATATATATATATATATATATATATATATGCATATTACCTACATTAGAACGAACGACCAGTTATATAAATAACACTGTAAGTAGTTATAGTAAATAGTAATAAAAATAAAACTATAATATAATAAAACAATATAGAACCACATTTTATACGTAATCGACATACAAATTTTTAAAAAAAACTATTAGTACAACTTTCAACTTTATAAGATGTGTAACTCAACTTGACTCACATGGATAAAGTCGTAAACCGCCTGTAAACCCAATTTTTATTATTTTGCTTTGCTATACATTCAAATGCTAAGAGCCTATAGTCTCGTGATTCAAAAAAAATAAATTTTATAAAAAAACAAATTTGTAAACAAATTTATTTTTGTTCATAAAAAACGTGTCTATAATTTAAGTAATGAATATTTAATTTCAAATTATTATAAACTATAAAAAATGTATTGTCCATTTTGTACCCAATTCTTAAACTAAAACTTCAGTTTACGGTTTCTTACATTAGTTACACGTGCAATTTTAAGTATGGATGTTTATTTTTATACACTCTTACGGAGCTTATTAAAAAAAACTGAATATATATTTCTTTACAAATAAAGTATTGATGTAATATTTTATTACTTTCACTAATAACGGAATAGAGCGTTTGAGGCCTCAGTCAACCCTTTAATATGGTTGACATTTTCACGTATGAAAATAATTACGTAGGAAAATTATATGTTACGAAAATCGTAGTTATCAAATTAATTTTGAATCCAAGGTATAGCATAAAAGCAGCAATATATAAAAAATATTTTAGATAAATTCTGCTTAAATAACAAAGAAAATTTTATTTTATTTCATAATTACCTATTAAAACAAATGTGTATATACATGTATCAGAATAACAATATTAAGTGATAAAATGGAAAGCAAATTTTCTTACAGTTTTCAATTTTCCTTGCTGTTTATGGTGTTAAGCTATTATTTTTGTTTGTTACAATTTATACTCTTCCTTTTTTGCCACTTGCATTGCGATGTAGTTTCTTTTTGCTTTCCTTTCGCATGTCCGTTAGTGAAGCAAGATCCGTTACTGTTAATGCAATTAGGTTGTTTACTTTATTATTTTCATTCATTTTTAATCATAGAGCATTATTTATGATATTGTGTGGTAACCATGGTATCAATTTAAGGTTGTGCAATGAAGATTTCGACGACAACCAGAGGGGGGGGGTAAAAGAAAAATTAATATACCACTTTCAGAAGTAAACTTCTAGCTATGGGAAAGTTGGCACAGTGCCAAAGCGCAAGTCTTCGAGCATGAAGTTACTCACAGGCGAGGAAATAAAGCACTAAACCTACGATCATTGGTGCAGTAAGTCGGATCGAAATGCGGTTTTTTGCATTCGATTCAGGAAGCCACCACGAATGTTTGTAAACATAGCCACTTTATAAGAAATCAAAATTGTATCGGTACATAAGAAAAATGCATTTTTTAAAAGTGCATTCACTGACTCGATTAAAAAAAAATCTATAACTCGGAGAATAATCACAGAAATGGGCCGAATTCTAGTACTCGGGGGTTTTTGGGGTCACTGTCACCCCAGGTATTTCGAGGATCATCGTCGATATTATATTCGTGTTCAGCGACCCCAAAACCCCGAATAAGGAGCTTCGATCAATTTAAAGCCAAATTTATGGAAAATTCCAGGAGATGACGTAGGTATTACCCGCCCTGGGCTCCAGGTACTCCGAGGATCATCGCCGATATTGTATTCGTGTTCAGCTACCCCAAAAACACCCGAGTAACTAGTTTCGATCAATTTTGTATTGTACTTACGGAAAACTCCAGAAGATGAGGATGATGTTATTCACCTTGGGCCCCAGGTACTCCGGGGGTCATTACGGATATCATATTCGTATTCAGCGACCCCAAAAAACCCGAGTATTAAAGTTCGGCTCATTTCTGTGATTATTCATCGAGTTATAGATTTTTTTTAATCGGGCCAGTGGATACGCTTTTAAAAAATGCATTTTTCTTATCCACCGGTGCAATTTTGATATCTTATAAAGTGGCTATGTTCACAAACATTCGTGGTGGCAACCTGAATCGAATGCAAAAACCGCATTTCGATCCGACTTACTGCACCAATTATCGTTAGGTTTGAACTATTTTTGTGCTTTATTTCCTCGCCTATCAGTTTGAATACTATCTAGACTCCACAATTTATATAATTCAATTATTGAATAAAAATTTGAAGAAACTTTATTAGCAATATTTATCATTCACTACGAGTTTAAAAAAATTTATTTGCGCTTGATTGAGATAATAAAAAAGTATTTTATTAACTATTAAAGATTTGTACAAAATATAGATCGATAGCAGGACAGTGTGAGCTAATAGAAGAAATTTAATAATAATAACAAGAGATTGTAAACTTTATCATTACAATGGAAAAACACGGTAAAACTAAAAATGCCTTGACTTTTTAATAAGACGTAAAATGAAACTTTCATTTGCACACAAATTGCACACAGTATTTGATGAAACCGATGTAATTTTTGTCACGAAAATATTTATAACACAAACTGGGATCTCTTTGGTTCCGAAAATATGGTCCTGGTTTAGAATCATCCCTCATGAATAGAGTAATATATTATTTACTAATTAAATAGTATAGATTATTTGGAAATAAATCAAATAAAAACCATTGCACGTACGGAGGTGTGAACCCCTGGACCACGCAAGGTTTACAACTTTACTAGCTTAGCCGTCTCGCTTTATAGAAAGAAAGCGGTGTCAAGCTCCTTATGAAAGAAATTCAATTTAAATTATATCATATTTATTGAAAAGAGATATATTTTATAAATTATTATATTTAATAATGTATAAATTAGGATCGCCTACAATTTAATAGCACTTAAACTTGGCAATGTAAAGAAACCTTTGCGGGAATCTACTGAACAACTCCACAACTTTTCATGTCAGACAAATGAATGATACAGTAATACATAGAGCACAGAATGAAAAACTTCATACAAATGATATTTGATTTTCAGAAGGATGTGTTATCGAGTTCAGATCTTTGATAATAAGTAAGACTGGCAAAAAGCTTTAGACTTTTTAAGTAAGTTAAGTATTGTTAATGCATTGTGTGTGCGTGTGAGGGTAGTTGTCTGTGTGTGTGTGTGTGTGTGTGTGTGTTTGTGTGTGTGTGTTTTTTTATGCTTATTCCTTTACGGATGGAAAAATATGATGAATTTTAATATCGGGAGTTCATCTGTTCGTTTTGTTCATTAAATAGCAGTTCCGCCGATTCGCCAGAGACTTGTCTGCTATAGGCGATGTATATATATATATATATATATATATATATATATATATATATATATATATATATATATATATATATATACACAGAAAAAACGAACAACACTGGATAACTGTAGTCAACTGTCATGTAGACACTCAAACCAGTTCTTTCTTAAACTGATAAGGTTTAAAAGAATTTATATTTAATATGAAAGTTCAAAAAATATTGGAAAGAACTATAGACGGTCTAATCTTTTAGTAATTGTATACTTTTATACAACTACTGTACACGAGCACACATTAAACATACGTGTGTATCTAAGGCTCAGAGATCGGCCCCAGTGGCACCGGATTCAATCAGCACTGCAGATTGTACCCCTGGCACAGCTGAGTATCCTCGCGCATCGGAATCACCTCATTTTCACTTCTCCTGCGTTATTCCCGAAGGGTGCGCGCTTCTATACGCAGTCCCTTCCCTGTTGGTTGAATTAATTTATTTGTTTAGAATACCCGACCATAGTTTATGCGTTTTCAATGCGTGAAAAGGTAAATCTTTATTTTACACATCCAGAGGAAATTGTAGTCGGTAAAAATGTCTAGTGTTTACGATTACTTCATTTCACAACTATCTCCATTTCAAAACGTATTTTTCCTCTACCTAATCCCGACACTACTCTCTTTGTATTTTCATATCATTGTCAGTTAAATATTATTTTCCATGTGTCAGGATAAAATCATGTTTAATAGAATAAATGAATTACAGAATGATTTTTTTGTACTTTTTACGTAACATTTCTTATAAAACATTTGTAGAGAAGAGTTGTAGTTCAAAATGTTTACCTTATTATTGAATAAATTGGAATACCCGAGCACTTTGTATGAGTTGAAGTGTTGTGATATCATTGAAGTGTTCTAAGATCGTTGAAGTGTTGTGAAATCATTGAACTGTGCGAAATCATTTAAGTGTTGTAAAATCTTTGCCGTGTTGTGAGACTTCAAATATTTTTGAAATGTTGTGAAATTGTTGACGTATAGTGAAATCTTAGATGTGTTTTATCTATAAACAATAAAGATGTCCTAGTCGAAAATGTAGACTTTAAAAAAATATTGTCAGTTGGCCACATTGACAATTGAATACGTCATTTTCAGAATGTAGTCAACAGAGATTTTAAGAATATAGCTAGTGTAGTAATTAAAATAGAAAGCAGTATCTTTATAATATGTAAAAACATTTAGTCAATTGAAATTTTATTTAACGAGTTCACTTGAAATATGCTCCTAAGAAGTGTTAGATTCACATAAGAAAGCTTAATACAGACATTGTCATAATAACTATAACTTAATATCATTGTATTCAAATAATGGTAGTAACATTTATTCAAATTATTATATTTATATCTCATAAAAAACATTGAATAATAACATTTTCACGTATTAATTTATAATAATTAACTACTCGTATTAATAATTAAGGTGCAAAAGCTGTAAAATTATCAGTGTATTAATGCTGCGGCTTTTCCTATAAAAATTCTTAATTCTGAGAAGTTCTGTTGACATTAAAGGAGTAAAACGAAGAGTAATCGGAGAGGAGGATAAAACAACAAGAATTCGCAACAAAAGGAATTAAAAGTAACAAATTTAATATATATAAATATTTATAAAAAGTATAAGACAGAGAACTGTATTCAAAATGTACAATATATATATAGTAGAATCTCGATATTTCGAGGTAGATTGGACCGAGATCCTCTCGGGTTACACGGAAATACGTTCCTGTGCAATAGAAAAAATAGGGGTTTTAATGAACCCTATTATTATAGGTAATTAAAAATGCATTAAACAAGTTTATAGAGCTTTATATGACCATTTATTTGAAGCCCGACACATTTCCTTAGCACACCGTATGCTTATAAACATTTCTTGGAAGCCTGATTCATTTCCTTTCCATACCGTATTGATATAAACATTTCTTGGAAGCCCGACTCATTTTTGTTCCATACCGTAATAATATAAACATTTCTTGGAAGCCCGACTCATTTTTGTTCCATACCGTAATGATATAAACATTTCTTGGACGCCCGATTCATTTCTTTTGCGTACCGCATTGATATAAACATTTCTTGGAAACCCGTCTCATTTTCTACCGTATACCGTATTGATATAGACGTTTCTTGGAAGCCCTACTTGTTTCGTTTGAATACCGTATTGATACAAACGGTATTGCTATATATATATATATATATAAATATAGAAAATCAGAAACAAAAAAAACTATAACATGTTTGAATTTTAAAATTTTAAAAAATTGCAAAAATATGTTTTTTTTAAGTTTGAATAAAAAGGGAATTAAAAACAATGGGAATTAAAGACAAACGGAATTACAAAAATAAGAGGGAATTAAAATAAAAGATGTTTTTAAAATTGGTTTTATTTTAGAAATAAATAGATCAAACAAAGATTAAACTGTAAAATGGATTCTATTTTAAAAAGTGTGAATTATAACAAAAGGAATTATAAAACCCATTTGTTTTTAGCAGAAATTACTTGGAACTCAAAATAAATTTAAAAAGTAACATAAACTTAAAACCGAACTAAAAACAAAGAAAATTAAATACAAAATATTATTTTTAAAGATTCTGAAGAAGATGTTTTAGGTGTAAGTGAATAAACACAAAAAGATTCAGAAAAGATTATGGAATCATCTTTATTTCAGTAGAAATCCCAGTCATAAGTTCTGATAAAACCATATACACTTTTACATTTCTTCAAGAGTTTCTATTTTATTGTTTCACGCTAGGGGTGAAACATGTAAAGTAATATCATTGACTGTGGATTACTTGATGGTTTTTAAAACTTTTATTTTCCTAAGTTTAAATAGTTACGTATTAAAAACAAATGTGTATATCAATGTATTTTAAAAATCCTTTTCAAAAACCAAAACCTGGTAGAATATTCAAAACGTTTCCATTGAGTGGGACGATTCAGGTTCCAGAATCCGGTCGTATTGGAGCGGTTGCGCGCGTGCGAGGCACAGCGGACATGTGTGACGCTGCGAAACCGTTTGTTTTTGATGAATGTCAACAGAAGTATCATTAATCATACGTTTACAAACAACCCAACACAAGCTGAAATGCTACGCAGTTTATTTTTAACCGGCTTTACCGTTTTCAATGCAAAATAAATATACGATAATAACCCTCTTTGATTAGCAACATGTGCGCGCCCTAAATTATGGTCTGGAAACAAAGTATTTTTGAATTTTCTCCCTAATTTCTTTTTAACGTTTTCTCCCACATGTGTAAAACAAGAAAAACGTTATCAAAAAAAAAAAAAAAAAAACAAAACGAGAAAAAAACAACAACAAAAAATGTCAGTCAGCCAGTACCAAGCTTGATAAATAAACGTTGTCCCCCAGCATAAACACCGGATCCGTCCCACCCAATAAAACCTCCTGCCAAGTAGAAACCTCTCCTTAGATCCAGCTATTGCCCAAAAGCCCTGTCCCAAATTCCTACCCGCAGCCAGTGTCGTGTGACAGACGCTGCAAAACCTGGGGGCCATTAAACCCCCTCCTCTGACTGACTGACTGACTAATTTCATATAACCTTCCTAATCCTTCTTTAAGGAATGCAACGAGAAGACATTTTCCTATGACCAATATATAGAGTACATCCCCTCTTCCAGTACCATTATTTTCTTTTCTTAGGCCTTCCTAGTTTCATATACTTTTCCGAGTCCTTCGATACATACACGTTTTTCGTCCTCGATATAGAGTATGTCTACTCCAGGCTCGCGACTCATCACACATGATCCTATGGCACCCATTATCCTCTACCAGCGGTCTTTATCTCCTAACTCACAACTTACCTATATTCACAATCCTTTCCTATCCTTCTTAGGCTACAACAACATACGACTGATTGCCTTAAACTAAAGAAAAGGAAAATAAAGCAATATGTATTATGGATCAAAGATATATATATATATATATATATATATATATATATATATATATATATATATATATATATATATATATAAGTGCTACGCTGTAAAAAACGGTAATTTGCAATGTCCTGACGAAATGAAAGTGGGAAGAATATGGTAAACAATAAAAACTTATACTTGGTACTCAACATTGTTTTGGACCTAGTACTTGAGATAGAGGCCCTAATAGCTAGATCTAGGCTCAAACGGCCTCATAATTGGCCAATAGACATATTCTCTGGGTTCATTCTACAAGTACTGGATAACGGCTATTATTAGCTACTATATCTTACGGCTTATTATTTTTATTATTGAATAGTTTTAAGGTGTTTACCAAGTATGACTATTTTCCCCTATGAAGGGCACGAAACAAAGGTGAATAAAGGAAAGGTTAAGATAAGGGTATAAAACCTTCTGTTAGGTGATGTAGGGGGAATCACGTGCGCAGGATGACGTTAGCTTACTCTGTAACGGGGCCATAAAGAGGTTCCCCTTACACCCAAATCTAAGAGGAAAGGTAGAGGAAAGTAAGATTCAAGTATAATTAAGGAAAGGAAATATCGTCCTTCATGTACTAGGATTAGAATATTGTTATTTCAAAGTTAGAATTGTACCAGTGAAGACAACCTACTAACAAAACAAAGTTAACATTGTTTCAATGAAGATAACCTCAGTACCAAACAACTTTAACGTTGTACCAATGAAGACAACCTACAAACAAAACAAAGTTAACATTGTTTCAATGAAGATAACCTCAGTACAAAACCTCTGGCTTACACCTACTAGCATCGCGATATAAGTTACAACTCCATACATAAATCTTCTCCGATTATATGACTGCAGTAAACGCCAATCTGTTGTTCCGAGAATGTTCTACACGCAAATGTAAGAAGAATGATCGATAATCAAAATTTGTAGAATAATATTATTCTCTCACCTACCAAAGTCAGATTTCTTGGTTAGTCAAGTGACTGTTTAATCTAGGTACTCCAGGCAGAATAAACGTTCAGTCATCTTAAATATATTTGGAATGAACACGAATGAAAATCGATTACTATCAGTCTTGAACAACGAAGAGATTATTATAAATATATATAAAGTACTGGATCCTGTATAAATACAATTATAAGACTATAACTGAATAAAGATGTATGTAAGAGCACTCTGAATTTACATTTGTTCAGGTAAATATTTTTTATGGTAATATTTAAATTAGAGAGGTATTTTATCAGCGTTAGAGGTTAGTGACTACGGTAGCAGGTTTGGCATGATTTCTCAGTGCATTATTCGAGCGACGACTCTCTTTATCGTTCTTATCATGTGAACTGAGCAGTATTGTCACTAACTGAGTGGTAACCGTCTCAACGGTTGAGAGGGTGCTCTCAACTGTATTTCCATCCTTTAGACTTGCAATTGTTAGTTAAATTTAGACGCAAAAGAACTCAAAGGATAATATCAGTATATAAAGACATATATTTGTTATAAATTATAATAACTTATTATTTTATGCATACACACAAATTATAATATTCAATATTCTACTCAAAACTTTTTTATTCTTTTATACTTTTTTATACTTTATATTCAGCTTATTAAAGGGCTCTAAATACGTATAAATTGTTTTGTTTATTTGGGGTAAACTGTAAACACGAGAACATTAACGTGTTATATTTAGGATATCTTACGTTTCTCGCTTTGTACTCTTCTAGTGAAATACAGCAAAAACCTTTAGATTGTGAAAGCTGATGGACATGTTTTATTACCCAAATACTTTAATTTTGTGCAGAACAGAATAAAATGGACTTTGTACAGCATTGAAATTCACGAGCGCTTGCACCGCACGCAAATACAGCCTCGAAAATGTATTTTCTGCTACATCAAAGTGAAACATTACTGGGTAAAATACTGGCAAAGCCATGTTTAAAAACCGTAAACAAACGGGGTTAAATATCTATTTTGGACCATCCGGCTGATCCTTTTACACGCGGATAAATGTCAGGACACTGGATGCTGTAAGGGATAATCCTCCAGCGCTTAGTTTATCTGAGCCCGATGTTGTCAGATTGTAGTTCACGATACACAATGAGTTAATCCCAACAAAACAGCTTCAGTGAGAATTTTCACTGACAGTGTAGAAGTTAACGACAGTCCTGTTTATATTCATAATGTGTCTAATTGTTTAATTTCTCACATAGGATAGTCGAGTGTTTAATCCATAAAGAACATTATTATTCCGGGTGGACTTGCAGTAATTGTTACTAAATAAAAGTTACACAAACATTTTTACTGCATCAAAATAAAATTAAAGGCATGAATACAATTACGACAATGAACAACAAATACATACAGCGCATCAATGAAACTCAAGCTTAACCGTCACTGCATAAAGTTAAAGGAAATACATAATAATATAGGCGTACCCTTCTACTAAAGCAGTGCTTCATCACCTTCATCCTACCACTCGTCACTGCATAAAGTTGAAGGAAATACATAATAATATAGGCGTACCCTTCTACTAAAGCAGTGCTTCATCACCTTCATCCTACCACTCGACACTGCATAAAGTTGAAGGAAATACATAATAATATAGGCGTACCCTTCTACTAAAGCAGTGCTTCATCACCTTCATCCTACCACTCGACACTGCATAAAGTTGAAGGAAATACATAATAATATAGTCGTACCCTTCTACTAAAGCAGTGCTTCATCACCTTCATCCTACCACTCGACACTGCATAAAGTTGAAGGAAATACATAATAATATAGGCGTACCCTTCTACTAAAGCAGTGCTTCATCACCTTCATCCTACCACTCGTCACTGCATAAAGTTAAGGGAAATACATAACAATATAGTCGTACCCTTCTACTAAAGCAGTGCTTCATCACCTTCATCCTATGACTCGTCACTGCATAAAGTTAAAGGAAATACATAATAATATAGTCGTACCCTTCTACTAAAGCAGTGCTTCATCACCTTCATCCTATGACTCGTCACTGCATAAAGTTAAAGGAAATACATAATAATATAGTCGTACCCTTCTACTAAAGCAGTGCTTCATCACCTTCATCCTACCACTCGTCACTGCATAAAGTTAAGGGAAATACATAACAATATAGTCGTACCCTTCTACTAAAGCAGTGCTTCATCACCTTCATCCTACCACTCGACACTGCATAAAGTTAAAGGAAATAGATAACAATATATTCGTACCCTTCTACTAAAGCAGTGCTTCATCACCTTCATCCTACAACTCGTCACTGCATAAAGTTAAAGGAAATACATAATAATATAGGCGTACCCTTCTACTAAAGCAGTGCTTCATCACCTTCATTCTACCACTCGTCACTGCATAACGTTAAGAGAAATACATAACAATATAGTCGTACCCTTCTACTAAAGCAGTGCTTCATCACCTTCATCCTACCACTCGACACTGCATAAAGTTAAGAGAAATACATAACAATATAGTCGTACCCTTCTACTAAAGCAGTGCTTCATCACCTTCATCCTACCACTCGTCACTGCATAAAGTTAAAGGAAATAGATAACAATATTTTCGTACCCTTCTACTAAAGCAAGTGCTTCATCACCTTCATTCTACCACTCGTCACTGCATAACGTTAAGGGAAATACATAACAATATAGTCGTACCCTTCTACTAAAGCAGTGCTTCATCACCTTCATCCTACCACTCGACACTGCATAAAGTTAAGGGAAATACATAGCAATATAGTCGTACCCTTCTACTGAAGCAGTGCTTCATCATCTTCATCCTACCACTCGTCACTGCTTAAAGTTAAAGGAAATAGATAACAATATATTCGTACCCTTCTACTAAAGCAGTGCTTCATCACCTTCATCCTACCACTCGACACTGCATAAAGTTAAGGGAAATACATAACAATATAGTCGTACCCTTCTACTGAAGCAGTGCTTCATCATCTTCATCCTACCACTCGTCACTGCTTAAATTTAAAGGAAATAGATAACACTATATTCGTACCCTTCTACTAAAGCAGTGCTTCATCACCTTCATTCTACCACTCGACACTGCATAAAGTTAAGGGAAATACATAACAATATAGTCGTACCCTTCTACTAAAGCAGTGCTTCATCACCTTCATCCTATGACTCGTCACTGCATAAAGTTAAAGGAAATAGATAACAATATATTCGTACCCTTCTACTAAAGCAAATGCTTCATCACCTTCATCCTACCACTCGTCACTGCATAAAGTTAACGGAAATACATAACAATATAGTCGTACCCTTCTACTAAAGCAGTGCTTCATCACCTTCATCCTACCACTCGTCACTGCATAAAGTTAAGGGAAATACATAACATTATAGTCGTACCCTTCTACTAAAGCAGTGCTTCATCACCTTCATCCTACCACTCGTCACTGCATAAAGTTAAGGGAAATACAAAATGATTGCTTACTCGGGCAGTGAAATGTTGAAATATTTATTCTGGCTATTGGTATATGGGCTCATGCATGCGCGTTATATTTGTGGTTCGGAACACATTATTCTGCCGAGTAGAGCGTCACCATTATGAGTTTGTTACAAACGAATGAGAAATGACTGACGCCAGTTCATGAAAGTAATTACAACGCGGCTCTGTTCGTTTCGCGTGGGAAGAACTTTGGTAATGTGTGGCAATTACTCAGACAATCACTCGGTGTGTTCGAGTCCATTAGTTGCAATGTTTGTTGGCGAAATATTTCTAATAGTAGTGCAAACAGACCATTTTAAAACTGTTTATCAGAGAATAACTGTTTTATATATTTATACAAATTTAACGTCGAGAAGGATTTTATCTGATTTCAAAGAAGTAAATAATTACACTACAGTTAGACAAAAGAATAGCCTTTACTGAAC
>JBAIZL010000393.1:1510000-1530000 GCA_036971475.1 Prosapia bicincta
ACTTAGGTATTATATATATATATATATGTGTGTGTGTGTGTGTGTGTGTGTGTGTGTGTGTGTGTGTGTGTGTGTGTGTGTGTGTGTGTGTGTGTGTGTGTGTGTGTGTGTGTGTGTGTGTGTGTGTGTGTGTGTGTGTGTGTGTGTGTGTGTGTGTGTGTGTGTGTGTGTGTGTGTGTGTGTGTGTGTGTGTGTGTGTGTGTGTGTGTGTGTGTGTGTGTGTGTGTGTGTGTGTGTGTGTGTGTGTGTGTGTGTGTGTGTGTGTGTGTGTGTGTGTGTGTGTGTGTGTGTGTGTGTGTGTGTGTGTGTGTGTGTGTGTGTGTGTGTGTGTGTGTGTGTGTGTGTGTGTGTGTGTGTGTGTGTGTGTGTGTGTGTGTGTGTGTGTGTGTGTGTGTGTGTGTGTGTGTGTGTGTGTGTGTGTGTGTGTGTGTGTGTGTGTGTGTGTGTGTGTGTGTGTGTGTGTGTGTGTGTGTGTGTGTGTGTGTGTGTGTGTGTGTGTGTGTGTGTGTGTGTGTGTGTGTGTGTGTGTGTGTGTGTGTGTGTGTGTGTGTGTGTGTGTGTGTGTGTGTGTGTGTGTGTGTGTGTGTGTGTGTGTGTGTGTGTGTGTGTGTGTGTGTGTGTGTGTGTGTGTGTGTGTGTGTGTGTGTGTGTGTGTGTGTGTGTGTGTGTGTGTGTGTGTGTGTGTGTGTGTGTGTGTGTGTGTGTGTGTGTGTGTGTGTGTGTGTGTGTGTGTGTGTGTGTGTGTGTGTGTGTGTGTGTGTGTGTGTGTGTGTGTGTGTGTGTGTGTGTGTGTGTGTGTGTGTGTGTGTGTGTGTGTGTGTGTGTGTGTGTGTGTGTGTGTGTGTGTGTGTGTGTGTGTGTGTGTGTGTGTGTGTGTGTGTGTGTGTGTGTGTGTGTGTGTGTGTGTGTGTGTGTGTGTGTGTGTGTGTGTGTGTGTGTGTGTGTGTGTGTGTGTGTGTGTGTGTGTGTGTGTGTGTGTGTGTGTGTGTGTGTGTGTGTGTGTGTGTGTGTGTGTGTGTGTGTGTGTGTGTGTGTGTGTGTGTGTGTGTGTGTGTGTGTGTGTGTGTGTGTGTGTGTGTGTGTGTGTGTGTGTGTGTGTGTGTGTGTGTGTGTGTGTGTGTGTGTGTGTGTGTGTGTGTGTGTGTGTGTGTGTGTGTGTGTGTGTGTGTGTGTGTGTGTGTGTGTGTGTGTGTGTGTGTGTGTGTGTGTGTGTGTGTGTGTGTGTGTGTGTGTGTGTGTGTGTGTGTGTGTGTGTGTGTGTGTGTGTGTGTGTGTGTGTGTGTGTGTGTGTGTGTGTGTGTGTGTGTGTGTGTGTGTGTGTGTGTGTGTGTGTGTGTGTGTGTGTGTGTGTGTGTGTGTGTGTGTGTGTGTGTGTGTGTGTGTGTGTGTGTGTGTGTGTGTGTGTGTGTGTGTGTGTGTGTGTGTGTGTGTGTGTGTGTGTGTGTGTGTGTGTGTGTGTGTGTGTGTGTGTGTGTGTGTGTGTGTGTGTGTGTGTGTGTGTGTGTGTGTGTGTGTGTGTGTGTGTGTGTGTGTGTGTGTGTGTGTGTGTGTGTGTGTGTGTGTGTGTGTGTGTGTGTGTGTGTGTGTGTGTGTGTGTGTGTGTGTGTGTGTGTGTGTGTGTGTGTGTGTGTGTGTGTGTGTGTGTGTGTGTGTGTGTGTGTGTGTGTGTGTGTGTGTGTGTGTGTGTGTGTGTGTGTGTGTGTGTGTGTGTGTGTGTGTGTGTGTGTGTGTGTGTGTGTGTGTGTGTGTGTGTGTGTGTGTGTGTGTGTGTGTGTGTGTGTGTGTGTGTGTGTGTGTGTGTGTGTGTGTGTGTGTGTGTGTGTGTGTGTGTGTGTGTGTGTGTGTTTGTGTGTGAGTGTGTGCGTGTGGGCATGAGTTTCATATTTTATTCATTTCATTAAAACGAGAGGGGGAACATGCTGGAACCTTAGTATCTTTTAAACTATAAAAGATAGAAAAACTAAAAAAATCTTTTAAAACTCACTAAAATAAGAGCTTCAATAATGTTTCTTACGTTAAAATTACGAACTATAATAATTAATGAGTAAAAATTATTTTTTTTTAAAGTTTTAACCAACTTATTCGTGTTTGAAAGAGGAAAGTTCTTGCTGTTCGTATTATCCTCATAAAGAGAAATTCATTAACAAGCTTACACAACGGGATCTATAAGAAGATGAAATCCATTGGAATGTAACAAATCAACCTTTAAATACATTTAGCCTAAACTTTTATTGGTCTCGTATACAGTATATGCATTTATATTATTCCTATATTGCTACCAAATTATATTCAAGGTCCTACAAAACAATTGTCAAAGCAGTCGTAGCTATAAAGTAATTAATACGCTAAAGCCTTTTCTTATTTGAAAAAAATGGTTTTAATCATTACTAACATCTAAAATGTTCCTTCTAGGCGGCGACACTGTTCAGTATTTTAGTTTATAATCGATCCCCTATACTTTTTGTGATACTTTAAAAATCTTATATAAAATTGTCTTCCTTCAGATTGGATTTTATTCTTTATAAATGAATTTCAGAAATACATAATATATATTTTGTAGAACATTGAAAATCCATTTTCCGTATTAAAAAGGGCGAAGAGTCAACTTCTAATTGATCGATTCTTCCTATTAACAAATATATTCCCACAAATAACAAATTACATCTGCTTACCAACTTAGATCGAAATCGGATGTATCGTTTCAAAATTACCATGTTTTAGGCAAGAACATTATCGTGATATTAGAATACATTTGTGTGTATAAATTTGAACAAATATTTTTTAAATTCCAGAGACCTTAAACAAACTTTCATCTTAGTCTCCGGCTTAAGTTTACCGCAATGGGAGAATTTTCCAACGGATATTCACTAAAAAACAAAGTAAAAGTAAAACTTTTAGGAAAAATAATTTTTACTCAGGAAGTATTATAGTCAGCAATTTTTACGTAAGAATCATTATTAAAGCACATTAGTTTAGTGAGTTTAAAAACTTTTGTTTGGTTCTTTTATCTTTTATAGTTTAGAAAATACGATGGTTCTAGTACTGTGCGTTCCCCCTCTCCCCCGGTATGTCAACCATGTGAGGGGGTGATGACATACGTTTTTACAATCACCCAAGTGCCCAGAACAATAATCTGAAATAAAATTGAGTTAGGCTCTCAGTGCATGCTCAACCCCCTTTAGATATCTAGACTAGTACGAAAATGCCTGTGACGTTTACTTGCTTCTGTCCAGTAGTAGACATAATATTGCTTCTAGAATAACTTAGACAGTTGTTTTTCAGTATTTTCATTATAAAAATATTTATTTCCAATTTTCGGACCTGATGGAGAATAATTAATAAAAACAACTAGTTTTTTTAAAGTTATTAATGAAATAAAACTACAGTAAAACCCCAAAGCCTTGGAAAAAACCTTTTTAACTAGGTATTTAGTAGTAATGATCTTTTTTAGAGCCCATATTTTTGTGAGTTTAAAAACATTTTTTGGTGTTTCTATCTTTTATAGCTAAAAGGATACAACGGTTCCAGTACAACGCGTCCCCAGCGATGTTTCCCCCTCCCCCCTGGTATATCGACCACGTGAGAGGGCGACGACATTGGTTTTTACAATCACCCAAGTGCCCAGAACAATAATCTGAAATAAAATTGCGTTAGGCTTTCAGTGCATGCTCAACCCTCCTTAGATCCTGGACTATAAGTTGTGCGATGGCTGCCTGCTTCCGCGGAGTGATACAGTGACATCACAACTGTAATTATTTTAGGAATCTAAACACACAAACAAAAATATTAGGAAAATAGCCTTATGGCTTGTTTAGGTATGGTTTCATACTAATATCTAGCCGGGTTTGCGAATCGAAACATTTGCCAAATATTTTAACTGTATTAAGGTTATGTGTATAGATTGTTGCAAGAGCATTTATAGTTTTTGTTTTTAAACAGCATTAAAAGTTATCTGTGATAGGTGTTTGTCAATAGCCTTTATAATTTTAGTGTTTAAACAGTATGATATTATATGTGTATATTTTTTTGCTAATAGCATTTATATTTTTTGTGTGTTTAAACAGGATTAAAGATAAGGCGTATAGGTTTTTGCTAATATCCTTTATAGTTTTTGTGTTTATACAGTATTAAGGGTTATGTGTACAGGTTTTTGCTAATACCCTTTATAGTTTTTGTGTTTATACAGTATTAAGGGTTATGTGTGTAGGTTTTTGCTAATACCCTTTATAGTTTTTGTGTTTAAACAGGATTAAAGATAAGGCGTATAGGTTTTTGCTAATATCCTTTATAGTTTTTGTGTTTATACAGTATTAAGGGTTATGTGTACAGGTTTTTGCTAATACCCTTTATAGTTTTTGTGTTTATACAGTATTAAGGGTTATGTGTGTAGGTTTTTGCTAATACCCTTTATAGTTTTTGTGTTTAAACAGGATTAAAGGTAAGGCGTATAGGTTTTTGCTAATATCCTTTATAGTTTTTGTGTTTATACAGTATTAAGGGTTATGTGTGTAGGTATTTGCTAATATCCTTTATAGTTTTTGTGTTTATACAGTATTAAGGGTTATGTGTACAGGTTTTTGCTAATACCCTTTATAGTTTTTGTGTTTATACAGTATTAAGGGTTATGTGTGTAGGTATTTGCTAATATCCTTTATAGTTTTTGTTTTTATACAGAATTAAGGGTTATGTGTGTAGGTTTTTGCTAATACCCTTTATAGTTTTTGTGTTTAAACAGGATTAAAGGTAAGGCGTATAGGTTTTTGCTAATATCCTTTATAGTTTTTGTGTTTATACAGTATTAAAGGTTATGTGTGTAGGTTTTTGCTAATACCCTTTATAGTTTTTGTGTTTAAACAGTACTATAGGTTATGTGTATAGATTTTTGCTAATAGCCTTTATTGTTTTTGTGTTTAAATTATTTATTTTATTGTGTAGTTATAATACGAGCTTAAGGGGGAGGCCACGTAGGAAAGGGGTGGTCTTCAGAAATTTACAGGCTGAAGAAGACCTGTTTCTGAAACCAATAACATTGCTCGACAGAATGACGAAATTGACAAAAGCCCAACCACTCAGCAGAATATTAGTACTTGAGAATGATTTAAATTCCCTTAATGTAGGCTTGATGAATGAAGAATGCATGCGTTGTAGGGCACTCAATTTTCACGCCGAATCAACAAACAATCATTTCAAGTCATGTTGTCACAATAGCTTAGTTTACCTACCACAGCCAGAAACTCATGCAGGACTTAGACGTTTGTTTAAAATGATTTGCAACTGTTTAGAGGTATTAGACAGTACAACAGTGCAATGATTCTGTCTCTTTTTGAAATAACTATAAATAAGGATCAGAGACAAACAATCTTAACAGCAGGGCTCAACAAAACATGTTTTTACACATGGTCAAGTTTATGTTGCACTAAGTAGAATAAAATCTCAAGATGGATTAAAGATATATATTAAAAATACAATTGGTCAAAAAAATCAAAATGAAAACACATTAAAAAAATATGGTTTATAAAGAAATTTTGTTACGAAAAACTTGAATGATATTAAATTTAATTTGTATAAAAAAATAAAATTACTATACAAAAGTTTAAAATTGGTTTTAATATGAAAAGGGGTATTATTCCCTACTAGCCCCTAGTTTTAAAATATAATTTCGTAAGCCAAACTTTGAGGGAGAGATTTTGGGAGCCTGGAAGGTCGTACAGAGCTGGGAGATGGCTCAAGTTAAAGGTATTAACACGATGGAGCAGGGAAAACATAAGTTTTTTCTCAACTTACAACATTTATAAGGTTTTGAAGAACTTGAGGCTACCAAAAATCTCCATAAGAAATACATTGCAATGAAAAACAGCTGAGTAGGATTTGTAAACAAACAAATAGCAGGTTATGTGTATACATTGCAATGAAAAACAGATGATTATGATTTGTAAACAAACGAATATTTTAACAATACGAAGGAGTGGGGAAGATATGTGTTTTTAAATCTACAATTTTTATAGGGTTTTGAGGAACTTAGAGTTACCAAAAATCCATAAGAAATACATTCCAATGAGAAACAGCTGAGTATGATTTGTAAACAAACAAATATTTTAACAATATTAAAGGTTATGTGTATAGGTTAAATTCAATTTGCATTAGAAAATAAAATTATTATAAACAGGTTTTAAATTTGTTTCAATCTGAACAGGGGCATTTACCCCTACTAGCCCCTAGTCCTACATTTAAGGTTTTATGAGCCCTTTCAAAAGGTTTCTCCTTCAACTCAAACGTTGAACTAGGAAGTCGTCTAGCAAAGAGCAAGAAGTGAAACTTTTATTCGAGTGTTTAAGTTCTAACAAAACCCTTATAAATAAATCTATGAAGGCTATAAATAACTTTAAATAATAGATTTGTTCTTGTATCTTTATTAAACACAATCGTTTTACAAGCAGGAAAGTTTTAAGACAATTTGTTTGAAGCTTTTTGCCAATCTATAATATTGTCATTATAAAAACTAGTTTACCTACTCACCAATAAAGCAAGATTCTACTCATTATTAGTGGTGAGTAGACACACTTATTTTTTTATAATGGCAATATTATAGTTTGGTGAAAATCTGCAATCTAATTGTAATAAAACTTTATTGTTTGTGAAACTTTTGTAATGAAACATTTTTATTGAGGTACTGAAGGGTTTATTCGTTAATTCAGGTAATTCAAACAAACCATTTGAAATTTCATAAAAATGTAACTTTGGTTTTATTCTAGATCAGGCAAAACTACTATAATAGTTCTATTGTCTGTTAGAAATGTAAGCATTGAATACTCGTAATAAAAACGTTTTCTTGAAAAAATTTCTTTAGAGATAGTAAAAACTGCGATCGCTCTTATAAAATACAAAATAAGAACAAATTGCTAAATATTTGTTTAGTTTTAGCGAAATTGCATTTAACATGTTTATGAAACAAATTTTAAAGTTTAAATTGATTTTTATAAGTTTGCAATAAAGTTTTTTAATTGGTTTGACGGAAACAAGGAGAGGGGATTTTAAAACTTCCAGTATACACGTCCAGGATACTAAATTTTCATTTCTTCTAAATACATAATTCATCTAAAGCCCAAAGATATAGAATGTAAATCCCAGTTTGAAGAAACTATTACGCGGGCGAAAATGAGGCGATTTCAATGCATCGGCCCTCCTGGGGAAGGCGCACCATCTGCCCAAGGATTGAATCTTGCGCTGTATTTTACAAACCATATAATCGCGATAAACGATACTAAACATTCTATTAAACAAGATAAAATATACGCACTTTATCACTACTTGTTAGTTTCTTTTTCAAGGTTAAAATTATATGATATTGTAATCTGGATTTTACTATAATTAATTGTCAACAAAAGTTTTATAAACTCTTGAAAAATCATTTCTTACTTCATTTCATAATTCAATCAACACTGTATAATTAAATCGAAGATATGTTTCGTCACGGAGGAGCCCAATATTGGGTTAATTATAACCTATACCACTAAACGTATCCCAAAGTTGAAAATTTAAGAACTGATGATTTGATAATTTTACACTTGCTACTGACATTGAAAATTTTACATACAGCAATAGCTGATCGTTGTAACTGAAAATAAATACCAGAACCATACTAAGAAAGAGCATAATGAAACGTAAAGTCAATAAAACAAGGATTACTAAGATATATCCAAGTAAACCGTTGTATGTAGTATAAATGAGGCACAAACAACCATAGAAATGCATTATTTAATCCTACAAAAACGAGTTTCATTATTATTCAACAGAGTATCAGTAATTTAGAAAATAATTTTTAAAGCATGAGAATACTATATTTAATAAAACAAAATAAATGTTTAAATTCGAAAACCGTTAACGAGGTTACGTGGTTTTTTTTAAATACCTTCTATCAGTTTACACTGTCGTTATACGTATATATAAGGAAATTGTTTAATATTCCTGATGTTGTTGGTACTGTTAGCCAACGAAAAGCTTTGAATTGTAAATTCAATTATTATTATTGTATTTGTATTTAAACTTAGTTCTTTATATATATATATATATATATATATATCTTGTTCAAAGTTTCAACCGTTAATAAAATACTTTTTATTTACCCACTCAAGTTCAAATACATTTTTTAAAAGTTGTAGCGGATGACACTTGATGTTAGTAATTTTTTTTCTCAAATATTAAATATTAAAAAAAATTAATGAATCAATTTTAGCTTTATGTGGAAGAAAAGCTTTCAAAAAAAGGGGGCAAGGTATGCAAAATAGCCATTTGGTTTCAATTCGCTTAAAATAAGTTTTATGACTTCATAAAACAGCTGATTTTATGTTGTAGGTTTTAAGGTACAACAGCTGTTATAAGGCATAGGTTATGGTACTTTATTTACATTAATTGTAATTTTTTAATAAAAACTAAGTAAAATAAAATTTTCTCGGTTGAATTCAGTAGGAATTGACAAGATTTTTTTAAATGTTATTTGTTCATCTGTAAAATAAACAAACTCTAAAATAACAACTCAGTGTAATAAACAGCATCACAACGGAAAATAAAACTTACTGTTTGTTTCGCATTCAGCGCTTTAATTTGCAAATCGTGACCTATATTTATGATACGTTCCTAGAAATGTGTCTAAAGATTTAAACCAACTGTAATACAATTTCTACGCTTGGTACATTTATTTATTTTTATAAGTTACAATTTGCTACATTTTCTTTTATTTCATAACAGAGCTAATTACGTCCATTAATGTTCGTTTTAGATTAAAAAATAATTGTTTGTCATTCCCTTTAATAAATGTACAATTCAGACACAATCAGTAAACTTGTTGCTCTTTTCCAATATCGTATGCCTATTATACTCTATTCTGACTGCAGTTGTAGTAAATTAGGATCTACATTTATAGTGCAGGTTTTACTTGCACAAATACTGTAGTAATTAGGCCGACACCTCTCCCTTACGGTTGTAAATAAATTCTAAATTTTAGAAAATGTACAAAATGTAAATTCACATCCACAGACCTATCTGAATTTACTTGAACTACTGAAGATTGTAAAAGAATCCTACATTGGCCAATGGTAGCCGTTTAACCGGTGCTAAAATATATAATTAATAAGCTTTGTTAATGCTTTCGTCTACACAGAGGGATTTAAAACATGAGGAAATTCCCCGAATGGACCCACATGCAATGAACCCGCAATGTTAGCATTTATCATTGAGAGCAATATCCCCCCCCTCTAACTAGACAGATTCAATATATCTTTAATAGGTGTACTCCAGTCACTAAGAATTAACAGATTTCACTTTCATGCAATGCGTTACGCGAATATACACTTTTATAGCTTTACTAGCGCCCCGGGGCGGCTTCGCCCAAACTCGTTTAAAATTTTCACTTTATATGTTTATTTAATAAATTTTAAAACAAATAATAACTTATAATTATTATGGAATGGGAACACAAAGTTATAAGAACGTATTACGTAACCGAAAATATATGCAATTATATACAGACGATTGAAACAATCATGTATTATATTGTAATTTTTAGCCTTTAAAATCAACATTTTGCAAAACCCTTTTTTAGTTTGCGTGTATGTTATGAACGGAATGTGCCCTAAACATTTCAAGTCTGTATCTTTTATAGTTTCGACTCTACGTTGATTCTTAGTCAGCCACTCAGGACAACGATTCTTATATAGCCTATATAGTTAAAAAAAACTTTAGTTAAGAGTTGTGGAAAAAGAGGAAGGCTAAAGTAGAGGCAGACGAGCAGGTTTGTATACGTGCGGTAAACGTAACCCACATTGGTCATAAATACACATCCAAACCAGTGTATGTGTGGAGATGTGAAAGATTGACTTTCCTAAAGCAAGCGACTCCATTGGCGTCACAGAGGGGCGTTCAGGTGCACATAGAGGTGTGCTGTAAGTTTTAAAAATAACCAGTTTAATTTTTAAAAAAACTATGTTCTAAATATATATTGCTTTATTACTTTCTTACCAACACTGTTTACTTTATGACCAAAATCAGATTGTTTTACCTTATTTTAAAAATAAAGATAAGGGAACCGATCGTTTTTACAAACAGGGCTACATTTTAAAAAGTTTCTCTAAAATATTTAAATAGAAAGTAAATTATAAATAGTACATTTACGTATATTTAACTAGATTATGGGTTTATAGAAATACAAATTCGTTATTTTTCTAGCGGAACCTTACTTAATCCATATAGTTCCACATGGTTAAAAAATGTTCAATACAAAGGTTCAAAAATCTATTATTCAATTAGAATTATTTATTTTAAAACTTGATGAACGGATTTTGTTAGAAAATGATTAGGCCTATATTCAGAACAAAACAGTATCAAACAAGCAATAGGACGTCGAAAGAAAATAACAAACCTTTGTATGCTAAATGCCATTCTCGATAAACGTTTAGTATTAAAAATAATAAAAAAGCTAAAGTCAAACTGACAGAATAAGCTATAAAAGAAACATAGGTTTCTTGACGCGTTTCGAAATAGCTTCATTCTCAAAACTTTAAATAGTAGCCTATTGTTCGCCCAAACCTTGAGCTCTTCTTCACACACTGTTAGCCCCCCCCCCATATTTGCACATCTCGCTTCCAATTGATTCACACCAATTCTTGACTTCTTTCGTTTAGCTTAACCTTTTTAAACTTTTGAAAATAACTATTGGAAACAATAATAATGTAAGGAAAGGCAGGAAAATGTACTTAAATTTATACAAATATTCCTAACAGAAGTGAAGATGAATATATTAGGAGTGCAAATATATGATACAAAGCTCCTATATACTGACTTGAAAGTGTTTTGCTAGAACAACACCTACTGCCTATATCATTCACGTCTTCCCACTTGTAATCACTCGTCTCGACCCTGGGTAGATATGGCACCGCCCACGTCAAGTACAGAAGGACGCTATCTACGCTTACAGCCGCTCAAAATGTAGATTGTTGCTCACAATTCTGTTGCAAATAAAGCAGTTGTAATGCCTACAAGTGCTAGGGTTTTTCCCCTGACTTAACTTCACTATACGATCTATTTAAGTTTGAAGTAGGCAGCATTCTCTAGGATGTTCCGCCCGCTATCCGGGGCCGTCACTTTGAACAACTGGATATTCACCTAGAGGTCATCTGGAACTAACATGACTTAATCACAAAAAAGAGACTGTCCTTTTCCGTACAAACTTCCTCCTACGTCAACAAAGCTAGGAACATACACTTGAAGCCTTCAAGACTTCTTGTAATATACAGCCATTTCCCTTACTCCCACGATGTTCCTTCCAGTCTTCTTGTAAAATACAGCCATTTCCCTTACTCCCATGATGTTCATTCCACACTTCTTGTAAAATACAGCCATTTCCCTTACTCCCATGCTGTTCCTTCCAGTCTTCTTGTAAAATACAGCCATTTCCCTTACTCCCATAATGTTCCTTCCAGTCTTCTTGTAAAATACAACCATTTCCCTTACTCCCATGATGTTCCTTCCAATCTTCTTGTAGAATACAGCCATTTCCCTTACTCTCAAAATGACAGGTTAACACTCAATTTTCACTGTCTTCGTGTTTACCCGACCCTGATAATGACACTTTGGCTGTTGAAATGAGTATATTTTTTGAAAATACATTTATGACCTTCGAGTTATTTTGCGTGTTTCTGCTTATGTTGTTATTCCAAACCTATGTCAAAAGCGAACTAATTTCAATTATTTTTAACTTGCTCTCTCAGCTTTTAAGTTAAATAGTTTTTAAGAGTAGTTCTGTGACTAGTCGAAATATTAATCGCCCTGATGATATTTCCGTCCTTATAATGATGAAAACACTATCACCCTTATTATACAAATTGTACGGAGAAACAAAAATTTTCAAAAAAACACAGAAATAAAGGTCAGTCAGACATCCCCTGCTAAATATTCCCTTCTACCCACTCCTACGAAGCAAACGTTCTCCTAACGAAAACACTCCTTTTTACCAGCCAAATCTCAACAGTCCTGAATCAGTATTGTACCTGGAGGCAGTAATAAAACCCACGGAGTCACCCCATCCTTCTCTGTCTGCCTTACTGAGTAAGTGCCAGAAGAAGTTAAATCAATGCCTTCCTGGTAAAGTGTCTGTAAGGAAATATCCCCAGACTTCTAGCTCGAAAACGTTCTTGCTTTGTGTCGCGGGTTTTCTCCTGGTAGGATTTTCTTCTTCTCAGGATTTCCCATCCTGCTCTTTGCACACAACATTCTGTTTTATTTCATCATATTTCAATTAACCATGAGACCGCAATAGCTTGGTACATTGACATCAAAACCTTTGAGGCTATTATCTCACATGATTGCCTGAAAAGGGGGTGGCTCCTGGAGGCTGAAACACAAAGGCTGCCTTAAGCTCGATCCAAGTTTTAAAAAAATTGAATCTAATGATGGTTTAGATTTTGCGCAGCACTCATTGGTAATGACTTTGAAATTTAAACGTGAAAGGAGAGTTATTTATTTTCAAATAGTGATAATTATTAATATTTGAATAAAATAAATAAATTATTTCCGAACTGTAAATACATTTCAACCTTTGCAAATTTATTCAACGAGTACTAGTGTAGCTTTCCGTACCCCCAGATGCCACGCACTGACATACAAATGTCATTTGCCACTTATGTAGCCTACATGTCATCTGTGTTGACGACAATGTTCATACAAAAACATCAGTTTATTATGTGTACTGAAATATATTCAACAATTTTTAAAGCATCATATCTAAGCTTTTAAGACATGTCAAATACAATTAATAGACCATAATTACACTGGTCATAATTCTCTTCATCTCTTAGCCCCAAAGAAGACCCTTGGGTATTTAAATTTTAAAAAATAAAACAATCCCACACAGCCACCCACACGGTCACATCTACTAAAGTTACTTTTAAAATACAACGCTACTTCGCCTACCCGTCGCTGCTCTAAATCCAACTGTAACTCGGTCAAATAAAAAAGTTTTTCTCTAATTTCTTTTCAAACTTAATAAACGTCAGGAAGAGTTAAACCTGACGGGTTACTTTCACTGCTTTCGCCAAACTTTTTCAAATCTGTCAGTTTGGTCCATATCCTAAAAGTACACTTTCGTCATTGCGAAATGTAGCCCACGATTCAATAAACTTGTTTTAACACTTTATTTGGTTCCCTCTCTTGCACTCCCAATGCTTAGTAACTTTTCAATAGAATATATATGTTTGTGTACACAATTAAAAATAATTACTTGGGTGTATGTGGAAACTTGGGGGGGGGAGTAACATTGGGTGTGTTAGTGTAATAACACTCGCTAACATTTCCTTCGATTATATTTAATTCTTTCCACTACAGCCGTAGACCCTCCACTGAGTATAATTGTAAATATGTTACTTTAAAGAACTTAAACTAAGTGTATTTTACCCGGATAGCAGGCCTGAGCAACCGGGCGGGTCCACAGGTGGCGGATAGTGGAACGGCCTACAGATATGTAGGTTACTTGTGAATAAGGATTCCGGAAGGTTTCTGAATAAGCAGGCCCGGACCAAAGCAATGGTTCAAAGGTGAGGAATTATCCCTCCTCGTTAGTCATCCGGTTGGGTGTGGTAGGAATAACTGCTCTGACTGGGGACTGGGGTAGTTGGGAATTAGGTCCTCACAATGCTACTCTCACCTCCCAGGTGAACCAAGGGCAATGCGGCTGTGAAGTATGGGCGGGAAACTACCCTAACGACACAGTTGTAACAAAAGAGAGTAAAGCAGGCTGTTCGCTCCATGAGCAACAGTTAATAATGTCCTGAACTTGGGGTGTGCTTCAAGGTCATTGACTGAATACCCAATCCAAGGTGGAAGGCATCGTGCCGATTGATGAATGGCTGCAGGGTATAAAATGCAGTAGCACACGATCCCCTTGAGGAACCAGACAAAACCTCATTGTATGTTGTCTTGCCAGGGCAGTGGGGGCTCTGCTCTGGTTGACCGTTCTTTCCCCCATACTTGGGAAGCTAATGGACCAAGTAAATATACAAATTGATGTTGAGTCTGCACAGACTCAATTTGCACACAGCCAATAAGACGGCAAACAGTGAGTCTGTAGCAGATGTGTCAACGGCAACCACCACTGGGGGTGCGGGGGCGGCTACCTAGCTGCCGACTGCAGAAACCAGTGAAATGGTTGTAGAGTTGAGCACGCTTTCTCTACGGAGAAAGCGTATGAGTGGAGCGGCCAGAAGGCAGCTCCGAAGAGATCAGGCGAGAGCAGCGGGAGGGCCAATAATCCTGAGCACACAACGCAGGGGAGGCCAAAACCGAGCCGAGCATGTTAACGTCCAGGGCTTGGATGTTGTGAGGGGTGAGTTGCAACAGGTGGGAAGCAATCCACCACGAGCACCAAACCCCAGCATGGAGATTGCATACTTGAACAACTTATATCCCAGATGTTTCGGGATATATGAGTATCGAGTTCGTGGTCAAAGAACCTGTCTTAGACATGAGCAGTGACCACCTTTCTTGGACGTTTGCACCTGACCAGGCCCACCAAACTATGATGGAATGCTCAGGGTCAGTAACAACGGGAGCTCAGATCTGGTACACAGATGGCTCCAAGATGGACTTCGGCACTGGAGTGGGGGTGTATTGTAAAAACCCAAGGGTAAAGTAGTTTTTTTTTCCTTGGGGTGGCATACCTCTGTCTTTCAGGCCGAAATATATGCTATAAATGCCTGTCTGGGAGAGATAGCGAGAAGGGGAATACACAGGACCCGGATTGCTATTTTCTCTGACAGTCAGGCAGCAATTAAGGCACTAAACGGACATGTGGTCACCTCGGCCATAGTTAGGGAGTGCCTAAATAACCTAGAAGCCCTGGCAAGGCACAATCAAATCAAGATAGGTTAGGTGCCAGGGCATAGGGGAATATTTAGAAATGAAGCCGCAGATGCGCTGGCCAGAGAGGGGTCTTCAACTCCTCTAATTGGACCAGAGCCGGCGGTAGGTATTTCCAAATCCATGGTTAAGATTGCAGTGCGAAGGTGGATGGCTGAAAGACACGGTGAGCACTGGGTCAGGGCTGAAGGAATGAGACACAGTAAGCTAACCCTTAGGAAAGCTTCCTTGGGGCTGCAGGAGAGTCTCATCTATCTGTCTAGGCAGGAATTGAGGATAGCCACAGGTCTACTCACGGGACACTGGGGACTAAGGAAACATCTGCATAATACGGGTATCTTCAAAGATGAACCAGTGTGCAGATTATGCGGGCAAGAACTGGAGACCGCCACACACATCATTTATAGATGTGAAGCACTTGCCGAGAGGCGCTTTAACCTCTTTGGAGATAGTACAGCTCTGGTGGATGCTGAAGGTAAAACACTAGTCAGGAAACTCCTAAACCTGGTAAGAGGGAAGGGGCACTTTGACTAGATCAGGGAGGTAAGTACAATATACCTTAAGGTAGCGGTGCTTCGGTCAGTTTAAACCCGCTCCCAAGTTTAAAAAAAAGTGTATTTTCCTTTCTTAAATTGTAACTTGAAAACTTTGTCCATAAATATTTTAGTTATTTGTTTTTTTCTAAATAATTTAGACAATAGAGATCAAACAACAAAAGAGGCTGAAAGTAGAGAAAAAACGTTATTTTGCACATAGCCCATTTGTCGTGTTAACTGGCAAAAAAATACAGCTTACTGACATTTCTCAACATAAATTTTTAAAAAAACACGTGTAACGGTTTTTTACAATCACGCGAATCTGCCGATAAAGCAGCAGAAAATAGTTACTATTTTCCGTAGTTTTCCGTTTATGAACAGTGGTTTGCCACAAACCTTAATTTTCTGGAACTTAAAAAAAATCAAGTTACTTCAGTTGAGTAGGTAGTGTTGAGAAGATACCAGGCAAAGAAAGGGAGTGAAACTGGTATCAGCATTGTCATCATCTGGTCGATCTGGCGACGCCTAAAGGAGCCAGCAACCACAACTATAAGGTAACCCTTTACTGAAGACCACGACACAAGTAAATATTTTCAATTTGTAAGTATGCACACCGTTCTCTGCCCGAGAATGGTTATTTCTCAAAATTTGTATTAAGGGGGGGACATTCTAAATTCTATTTCATGGAACCACTTCGCTATTTAACCCTGCTACGGCAGTGCGAATCACACTCTATGAACAACACGCCACAGAACAACACACCATAGATTCACAATCACTTTACACACATCCCCATGCAGTCTTGTCCGTGACTAACAGCATTGAACAATGCACTGACAGGTGCGAAACTTGTCTGCTAAGAAATATCAGTAAGTAGTATTTTGGTCAACTAAATTAATAAATAAATATTTATTTAAAAACTTTAAAATATACAACCAAAACAATTATAAGTTTGTATTAGATTGTAACATTAATTAGTGTATTATTATTATTTGTTTTGTAATAATATTATTTACCAGCATTCAGAAAACAAATAGAAACATTTATTTAGAAATAATTTTTTTTTAATGTTGAATTATAATTAGATTATTAATAAATATTTAAAAGAACAAATGATAAATCTATAAGATTTTTACAGCCCATCAAATTTGTCCTGACTGGGATGCGCAAAGAGAGATGCGCGGAAGGTTAATAGTTACCATGCAACTCTAACATTTCCTTTCTTTACCACGTGGCCTTCAAGGGAGAAGTATCGGTTCAAAATTTATTAAATTATAGGGATCAGAATAATATGATCCGTAGCAGTTTGAAGGAATGTTTAGTTTCAATTTTCTAATGTAAATTAGTTTAAATGTGTTTCATAAGATATTGTTTCTTTTATTTTTGACTTTAAACTATTCAATTATTTACGTCTCACGATAGGCCAATCCAACATGGAACATGGCAGAAACTACGCGCTACTACTAGGGAATGCAATACCGGTATACCAGTATACCGAAAACCGGGATACCGTCCAAATTTTCGCCGGCATTAATACCGGTATTCGCCTTAAAAATACCGGCAATTTCAGTATTGGAACATTAGCGCTAGTTGTCACACGTTACACGGTAGCTTGATCCCCCATTTACTTAGAATCCGTCCACTATAGCTAAAGGCTATTAGTTCAGTGCGGAGTGTTTTTTTTCAGTTACATCTCTCTCCGCTATTAATACTGCAACTGTTTCATTAAAAAACAAATTAGAGAATGTGATTACCAAAGCAATGACGAATGTTCCAAACCCAAAGAAACAAAACAAAAGATTAGAAATAGAACATAAACTTAAAAAAGAATTACAATCTTTTGAAGAGCATGGAATTAGGAGGGGTTGCATGTAAATCTTGCTTATGAATACTTGTTAACAATACCGCCAACAAGTGTGGGGCCAGAACGAGCCTGTTCGGCTGCTCAACATATAACCACAAAAATAAGGTGGAGGTTAGACGACGGTACGTTGAATCGTATATGTTTTTTGAAATCATATTTCAATTTGCATCAAAAATAATAATCACTTGTACGAATTAATGTAATATATATTTAAAAAGTTGAATTTAATTTTGTTAAATTATTCTTAAAAATAAATGTTTTGTTGTTCAGTTGTGTTTGACATATATTTGTACTACCCCTAAATAATAACATAACCTGTAGTAAGTAAATTTTAATTTTGTTTACATTTTTTTTAAATTACACTAATACCAGTATTTTACCGGTATTACCGGTTCTAAAAGCGAAAATACCGAAATGCCGGTATCGAAACTTTTTCAGTATTGCATTCCCTAGCTGCAATACCAACCCTACATAGGTGTTCCACCTATTTATCACGTGATAAATAATTGGTATAATCTTTCATATCAAAATTAAATTCTTTTAAATAAAGTTTAAGGTCGTTAAAAGTTTAGGCCGGTAAAATAGTGCAAAAATCATAATTTGTTACTATGCGAGTTATATAAAAAAAGTGAATAATCCACTTGATGTTACAAATTATATTTTTCAAATACCAGTTATTAGATTCAGAATATGTATAATATTTTTAACAATACATTTAATTAATGAAACCATCTTAATTGTGGATATCTCATTTCCACCACAAATTCATTAACAGTACAATTGTTCAAAATGCTTAGCTACATAAAGAGATTTAATATTTTAAAAAGGAGAGTAGTTAGTGTATAATTTTCTTTAGTTCTATTTTTGGGTTATATTTGGAACTCATAATAAATAAATTTTTATTATATTCTTTTATCCAAAAAGTGTCTTTAATGAAACATACCACTTATCAATTCCATCGGAATGCTCATAACTTTGTAGGTTAATTATTAATTATGTAGCTTCAACATTTAACATCCATCATAATAAAAAGTGTTATAGGTTTAATCTTGCTTTTTAATAACAATATCTTTTACTTAGTAATTTGAAGCGAATATCTTCTTTTTACTTTGTAGTTATGCAAATTATTTATTCTTCAACAGAAATATTACTGTCTTGAATTCAAAAGTAAACATTCTTATATTTTGTCTGACTCCTAAACATTATCTTACTCTATTAGCGTAGACTATGTTATGTTACTAACTAATCTCTTCAAAGTAGATTGTCGGCGGCCCAAGGCTCGCGGGCCGCGAAATGGTTTTGTGCGGCCCTCTCCACTTGTGATCTTTTGAATTCTGAGCGGTTCAGATAGTTTATGCTTACGGCTTAGAATACAAACAGGTTGCTCAATAGCTAGAACCATTACACTAGCTACAACAATAAACGCCTAATAATAAATTACAGGCATAATATAAGTGGAAAGTTGTGTCTGTGATGTGGAGGCAAGTTCATCCATACGGCAATTGTTTTATTTTAGTAAATTTTTTTTAACTTTTAGAAAACTTTTCATTTAAATATTTCAGCATTTCAAAACATTAATAAAGAAATTTGTCTGAGTTAAGTTAGAAAATTGTCAAATTTGTTATCAGGAAGTAAGTAGCCTATTTGATAAGAAAATACTTTTAACGTCCATTAATAGCGGTTAGTTAAAGTCGCCTTTTGTACTGTATTAAAATCAGTTACATTACAGATCTAAATTTAGGAAATATAATAAAATACATGATTGTTTTATATTTGCGGCCCTTACATCCATGCTAGATTGAACATGAGGCCCACATATTTTAAAGTGTAAAAAAAACTTTTGTTTACAATTAATATTTTTTTAATATTTACATTTTATTTGGACTGGCTGTCCAAATATCACAGAGTTTGATCCGTATGCGAAAGGCCTAAGCTTACACAAACGTTTAGAGTTAGAGGATAGACTCCTGCCTAACACTACTAATATAGACAGTTTGTGTATTAGGCTACGCATAAGACACTGAACACTTGAGTCGTGAAAAATATTTTTCAATGTATTTTTAAAAGTTTCAAATTATTTTGAAATTTGAATAAACGTAACAGTAGTAGATGTTTTTCTTACAATATTTATTTAACAGCCCAAATTACAAGCGGCCTACTTATATAATTATAGTAGGTTAGTAATTTCAGACCTACTTGGTGCTGGTTGTGCAATTATGGAGACAGTTTAGGGTTGTTACATAAAACTTGTCTTTACTCGTCTCAAAAAACGTTTCGTTTAAAACTTTAACTAACTAGCCACGGTAAACTTCCTTTCCCAGTATTTCTAATTAATTTCTATCTTGAAAACCCATTTTGAAAAAACAAATGGTCATAGTCTGCCTTCGTAATTATATATATATATATATATATATATATATATATATATATATATATCTTCAGTGAATAAATGTTGAATAATATTTATAAATTTCCCTAGTTGAAATACCTTCAAAACACATTCGAAATATTAGGCTAGTTTAGTGATATTTAATTATTTGAGGTTAGGTATAACGTTGCATGATAAAAATTATGTAACTTTATTCATAATTTAAAAAAAAAAACATAAACACTTTAAATAAGTTTTTTTCCACGTAGTTACTCCATTATCATTATATTATGTTTATAGGTTATGTGAACATTCTTAGATAAACAAA
>JBAIZL010000393.1:1535000-1692500 GCA_036971475.1 Prosapia bicincta
ATGCTGTAGTATTATGAATAGATGTAAATCAGGACATTAGATAGAAGGGTTGCTACCTGAAGAAAAGTTTTAGTTTTATAGTTCTTTGTTTCAATGAAGAATTGATTAGCTAACACAGAAAATCAGATGTCTATTACAGATAAACCTGTCAAATGTTTTCTAAAAATATTCCAAGTGATTTATCTACTTTAAATCATGTAGTGTAATAAGTAATACTTACACTACTTTCACTATTTGCAAATGTTTTAAAGTAAATAAATATTGTCATGTATTTATACTTTTAGTTTGTTTACATCTTTAACTTGACTTGCTAAATTTTAATTTTTAATTTTTTTTTTCTAGATGTAGTGCTAGGAGTACCTAAGATGTACGAAGACAGCAGTTTCAGAAAATGTGTTCCATTTTTAATCCTTGTAATTAACACAATGCTTAAATATCGAGATCTTGTTGCTGTTCATGACGAGCTGGTTGTTAATTACTTATTACACTTTTGCTATTACTTGCAAATAGACTTTTTGTTAACTAAAGGTTATTAAATTGTTAACTTACACTTGGAGGAAACGTTTTTGTCCAAGGAGGCTGAAGAAGTCATAAGACGAAAATGTTTCCTCCAAGTGTAAGTTAACAATTTAACAACCTTTAGTTACCAAAAAGTTTGGTCGCAAGTAATAGCAAAAATGTAATAAACAATGCTTAAATTCATAATTAGTTATATATTGGGCATTATTTGAATAAACATGTCTATTATTTCATCATAATGTATCTCTTGGATTAGTATTTCTTTAATGGTAAGCAGAGCTAACAATGTCAATTTATTATGATTGATTTTCAAACTTAAATAGGTATTTACATGTTCCAGGACAAAAAAAGAAACTTTCTCCTGGGTATGAACACTGGGAATCATTCCTAAGGCAATGTCAACATTTGGGTGGATATCAACAGAATCATTTTGTCACAAAACCTTGCTAATGTCATTTGTGGTAGCGTTTTTTCTTCTCCATTATTTGGCTCTAATTAGGTCTCTAAAACAGTCATCTACTAAAACAAGCTCAAGTTTTAGGGATACCAACTCAATTATTCTCTCACTCTTTTAGTAATTATGAATATTGTGGTTTACAGTATTGATAGATCTAAGTCATCTTCAGAGCTTACTTATAACTATGAAGCTACAATGAACAATAAGTACATACACTAATAAACTCTACAAAAAAAAAAAAAAAACAGAAAATGTTTCACCCTTCTTCAATATATTTTGTTAAATAATTATGCCTTACACCTTATGGTATGATATGCCCGATATGCCCTTAGGCCCAACACAAGTAGTCAATCCAGGCCTGAGTAGATTACAGAAACATTACGCACAAATTGCAGGTAATGAATATTACTTAAAATTTGAAAGAATATTTTACCTTGTAACAAATTAGTAAGATAAAGGAATAAATAAGTAGTGAAGTTATTTGATTTAGTAATCACATAGATAATGCATTCTTTTCTCGTTGTATTAGAACTTAATAAGTAAGGCTATTATTTCTTGGTAGACAATGGCGAACTTTGCCATGGTGCCGCCCCTAGCCACAATTCTGCCAGCCGCCCCTTTCATATTATGATGTTCACCAAATTTAACTAGGTACTATTACTATTCTCATTAAAACTCATCAATACAAAAAAACGGCTGCCGCCTGCCGCCCCCTCGAGGCTGCGCCCATGGGCACGTGCCTAGGTTGCCTAATGGGAAGTCTGCTACTGTTGGTAGATAGATTGTTATTTCTTGAAACAACCATAGTAAACTTAGGATGGGTTGAGGAATGTTTTTTATAGGAAGGGCCAACATTAAAAACATGAATCTCTTGATGGAATCTCAAATAGTCATGATAATTATATAGAGTCAATTCTGTGAGAACTGATGCCTTACATTGTCACAGACAAATGCTTATCAGCCACCATCTACAATGAAAAGAGAAAGTCCACATTTAACAACCACTCAATAGTGAGCTTTTGATACATTTTTACAAATTCTATCTCCTCATTAACACTAGACAAGTTAGCTTTAAAGATAAAAATCGTATAAGCAGTAACTTTATAAAACAAGTATGTAAGTAATACCATAAAAGTAATATAAATAATATTCAAGGCTTGTGAGTTAATGTTATAAACAAAATAAATATGCACAACTCACAATTATCAAACTTTAATTTTATATGCATTTAGATGACTTATGTCATCATCATCAGTGATGCTACTACAGACATATAACCTTAACTAAATTTGTTAGTTAAAGTTATGTGTTTGTAGTAGCATCACTGATGATGATGATGATAATGATGATGATGCTCATCGAAACACGTATGAAATTAAAGTTTGAACACTTGGAGTTGTACAAGTTTTTGTGTTGTACATCTTGAGGTTTTTTTAAAAATTTGTCTGAAGTTTTATAATTGTTGTGTATATTCATTTTGTTCAACCCTGGATCACTTATAACTCATCAAAATAGTGTGATTTTTTTTAAGATTGTGTTCTCTATACAACTTTTTTTTTAAAATTCTTTAATGTTTTAAAAAGCCTGTTCTAGAACTCATTGGTTTGTTATATTCTGTGTTTTCTGTAAATAAAATATGTTTAAAATTATTTTAAAAGACTTTTTTTAAACATTTGTCTTTCACTATTTAATTAAAACGTAGTGATCGTAATTTGTTTTTTCCATAGTAGAATTCGTAGCTACTATAGTATTTTTTTCCAAGCGCTAAAGAAGTATGACAAGCAAAAAAAAAAAATTGGAGAAGTCAAATTTACGACACATACGTAATCGTGTGACGAAATTTAGACATAAGTAATTTTGGGCTAATACCTGAAGGTATGCACAAAATATATAGCTATAAGGTCATCCCTAGTGTCCTCATATTGGAAATACTATGATTTTTGAGACAGAAGCTAGAGTTATCCTAAACTTCTCTCCAAATTAGGAGAGCTACTAATTCCACCTTACCTTAATGTTTTCCTCATCCTGAAGAAGAAAGAGATGATGTTTTAAAAATTTTTTAAATTTCGTATTTTTTACAATAGATCTATTTATGATAGGATGTGTTATATAGTGAGATAAGAAAAAAATAAAACATTAAGAATAATGATCATTATACCTGTTCGAGTTAGCGCTCGAAGTTTCAATTTGCTTTGACCTACCTAACAGCTGTACCGTGACGTATTGGTCACGTGATCTCTGACCCGCTAATCGATATCCGAAAACTATTGATTTTCTTGGATGAACTCTATGCACCCCCACTCCCTTCTTATTTTCTACGTTAATTTCCGCTTCAACACAAAGTAGAATCGTTCTGACCCTCGAATAGTGCAGTCCTACGTTAAACCTCGTAGCCTATTCCGCATGGCTTTTGTTTCAGACAATTTAAAGTACCGCTTTCGTTCGTTAATTGTGCTTAAGGTGCGGACCGCGGTAATGAACTTTTAATGAACTTTTAATGAACATTTTAATGAACATTTTAACTGTATACTTTCGCTGTGTTAGTAAAAGTGTCGCCCGATTTCGCCGGTTGCGCAATCTTAGTGCGTGTACTCGCGGCAATAAACTAAGTGCTTTGTAAGCTTAACTTTTACGTTTACTCATATTTCAATTGAGTTTTTTAGTTGCGTGATCGCCTTCAAGAATTCTACACTGCCTGAGACGACCACAGTACTGTGGAGACTTCACCTCGATTCCAACGTCGCATCACTTCTTACCTATGGTAAGTGCGTAGTTAAGGAATATGAACAATTTATAATTTATTTGTATTAAATTCAGTGTCGTTGCGTTTTTAGTGTTAAATGACTCTATTTTGCTTAGAACAGTGCTTAAGTTTGCCATGTTTAATATTAACGTAAATTACGCAATCCAGAGTAACCTTGTTAACAATAGGGCTTACCGCACCTCGTGGTTTTAATTCTAACTTTTTAATCTGCGGATTAAACATTGGTCCCCACTGGGCCGGATTATTTGAATTATTTCAGTGACCTAGGGTTTTTCTTTAAATTTCACGATAATTGTATTAGTGACCACGTGGTTCCTTTGTAACCAAATTAAACATTTGTTGAGTTATTTCAGCGATAAAAATTTATAAATTTTTAAAATTTTTAAAGCTGTGACTAACGTAAGCATGTGCTTACCGCGACGTGGAGAAATGTGCGTCACATCGATACAGGAAAATAGTAACGATAATTACCGGTGCCACATTGCGCAATAAGCCACGTGGCTCATAGTTGCACGATTACGAGCAAGGAAGTGTTTATGCTTGCTACGACTTACAAATTTTATACAGTCCACTTTATAATCGCGTTTGAACTTAGTGAGGTTTTTAATTTCAATTGTTTGTGGTTTTGAAATTTATTAAAATGGAAATTAATACGGAGTATTATTTGTCTAAATTGAGAGATATTGTAGGCGAGCTGGAACAAGTGAAAAATGTGCTTAACGATAAAGAAATACCAGAAGGCCTCGCACGGGAAATTCGACGAATTCAATCTAATTTTATCGAAACTTATGAGATATTAGAGAAAACGTTCGCCAGTCAAGTTGCCGATCTTGCTGAAAATGCCTTTAAAATTAAAAAGCAATTTCAGGACACGTATTTGCCAATGTTGGCTAAATATCCGAACATTATTAAGACCGAGGTGAAGTTAACCTCGCAGGTCAACCCCGGCACAAGTTCGCCTCACTTACCTAACCTTACAATGCCTAGCTTTTCAGGCAATAGTAATGAATGGATTGACTTTATAACAATGTTTGACTCAATGGTGCATTGCAATAGCAATATTAATGCCATACAGAAATTTCAGTATTTGAAGTCAGCGCATAAAGGAGACGCTTTAGCCATCGTTACGGGACTTACAATATCTGAGCATAATTATGATATCGCATATCAAGCCTTACGCAATCGTTATGCTAACCCTCGCCGTTTAGCCGATCATTATTTTCAAATCATTAAAGACTTTAAGCCTATTAAGAACGCGTCTCAGAGTGAACTTAACCGATTTTTAACCGCACATTCAAATGCTGTGTGCGCACTAAAGGCTGTCCAGTTAGACGACTTAGCGGACTTCTTACTTTTTCAAATGTCTGTTGGTAACTTAGATGCACAGACTCGACTTAACTTTGAAACCAGATTGGGAACAAATCAAATGCCCACGTACAGACTTTTAAATGATTTCGTCACTGAGCAGGCTAGAGCAATGGAGTTGCTCAATCAACCCTCTGCCGCGACTGCAGTTAACTCAAGATTAGGTCAGCAACCTCGAGTGATGGTCTCTGCGTTGAATGACTCAAATAACAGCGGTGCCCCTAATTTAAATATTGACCATGTCGAAGCTAACCTCGAAGCTGAACATAGTCCAACGGTCCAGCCGTCGACGTCTTATGTTAGTACGGCTACGTCTCAAATGCTACCACGCACTTATGCGCCCAGACCTATGATGCAGAGCCCCATACGGCCGTCTGCAGGAGGGAGACAAGGAAATGTGCCGCCAATTATGAACGCGCCTAGGCTTTCAGTTTTCCGACATCGGTTGCCACCGCTTCACATGGCTCAAGCCAACATATCAACCACTCATACTGGGATGTGTTATTATTGCGGCTCAAACCATAATGTTTTTAATTGCCAGTCGTTTCTGGAATTAACTGTGTCCGAACGTAAAAGTGCCATTGTAAAATTACGACGTTGTTTTAACTGTCTTGGATCACACTTTCAGTCCAAATGTAAATCTATGAAACAGTGTAAACATTGTGGAGAGTCACACCACACATTGTTACACGACAACTCTCCTGCACAACAACGACTATTTTCACCGCGACATACTCGTTCAACAGCTAGACCTAACCTCACTTTGGGTCACAGCCCTAAATTTCAATCAGTAGCGTCAAATGACAATAGCCATCAGAATAAAGACGCCCAAGGTACTATTCAGTCCAAACGTGCTGCGCCAGTCACTATGCAACCGGTTAATCAACCACTACCACCTAACTTGTTGCCTATTATTAGTGCGCCTAGAACGTCAACATTTCGCAATCGTTCGCCACCGCTTAACCTCAATCAGTCTAACATGCCTACCACGCGTGTAGGTAAATGCTACTACTGCGGAGAAAGTCACTGCATCATTAATTGTCAACGATTTATTTCTCTTACCATAGCGGAACGCATTAACGCTATTTCAAAATTACAACGGTGTTATAATTGTCTCGGCTCTCATTATCAAGCTCAGTGTCAGTCTCGTCATCGTTGTAGACAATGCAGCCAAGCACATCACACACTGCTGCACAACGGCGCACCGCCGCAGCAATGACTAGCCGCCCCACAACGCCTTAGGCCGACCGCTAGCCATCCAATCGATACTAAAGCTCAACCTCGTTCTTTGTCATGCAACATTACCTCGTCTCTCGCCCTGTTAGGCACCGCGCAGGTCATCATTCAGGACCAATTTGGCCGACCGCTTCCATTTAGAGCACTTATAGATCCAGGCAGTCAAATCTCTGTCATAACTAAGCATGCGAGCACTCTGTTGAATTTACCCGCTCGGAAATCAAATCTTTCTTTGATTGGTGTCGCAGCCAAGACAACCCGCATTCATGAGTACGTCACTTTGCTTATTTTCTCGAGACATGACCCAGGTGTCATGCTCACCGCAGAAGCCGCTGTGCTTCCCCGCATTACTGACCCGTTTCCATCTACCGCTTTGGCGCCTTGCATACGCACTCAATATCAGCACTTACCGCTGGCTGACCCTCAGTTCGACACCCCTTCCGGTGTTGACATCATTCTAGGTGCTGACATTTTCACACAGATACTTGTGAACGGACCTTGTAATATTATCCACGGACAACCCTCGGCACTCAACACCAGGTTAGGTTGGGTCATCATGGGTTCCATACCTTATAGCATGCCTCAGCAGCCACGTGTATTCATCACTACTCTGAAGTCAATCGATGACAACATTAGACGCTTTTGGGAAGTTGAGGAAGTCGCACCAGCAAATCACCTCAGCCCTGAAGATCAACTGTGTGAAGAACTGTTCGCAACCACTACTGATCGTGACGCAACGGGAAGATACATCGTAGCACTTCCATTTAAGCCGGAAGCTATCTCGCTTAAGTCTAACCGTAACACTGTTCTTGCGAGTTATCATGCGTTAGAAAGACGTTTAAGCCGCCAGCCTGAGGTAGCCATACAATATCATCAGTTTATGGCCGAGTATATCGCTCTCGGGCACATGTACCCTGCCCTCAAGGCTTCTGACTATCTTATTCCGCACCATTGCGTATTTAAGACCACCAGCTCTACTACTAAGCTTAGAGTGGTATTCAACGCGTCGTCACCCGATTGCCACGCAAACACTCTGAATCAGCAAATGTTATCCGGTCCTAAACTGCAAAAGGACTTGGCTAATTTAATCATATCTTTCCGTTTATATACCTACGCTGTCTGCACCGACATCAAGATGATGTACCGTCAAATTTTGGTCCGACCTGAGGATCGTTCTTACCAACACATACTTTACCGTGCCTCACCTCAATCTCCGTTAACTGAGTATGAACTTGCTACGGTCACCTATGGCCTAACCCCTTCCGCTTACTTAGCTTTGCGAACGCTTGAACAACTAGTAAAGGATGAAGGAACCCGCTATCCTACAGCCTCCGAAGCAATCCTTCATCAGACCTACGTAGATGACGTCGTCGCTGGAGCCGACACGCCTGAGGCCGCTAAGACGCTAATACAAGAACTTATTGACATTTTCGCTCGCGCCGGCCTGGAACTCAGAAAATGGTCGTCGAATGAACCCTCGCTACTCGCAACGCTACCTTCCTCTCACTTGGAAAATCCGCTGTTGTTTCAGGACGAATCCGCTGCAATTAAAATATTGGGTTTGCAATGGAACCCCTCGTCAGACTCGTTCTCGTATCAAACTCAAACTTTTACGCTGGTGCCCACAAAACGCACCATCTTATCCTACGTCGCTCGCACTTTTGACCCGCTTGGCTTCTTAACGCCTATTACCTTTTGGATTAAGGCTTTTCTTAAACGCTTGTGGTTGGAGAAACTGGACTGGGACCAGCCTCTGCCAACCCCTCTACTCGATCAATGGGACAGCTTCATTGTCCATTTCGCTTGTTTGTCCGATATTCAAATTCCTCGCCATGTAGGCACGCGATCAGCCAGTCATCGCATCGTTGGGTTTTGTGATGGTTCCGAGGCAGGCTATGCTGCTTCTATCTATTTGAGATCTGAGCTTAACGGGTCCGTCAACGTCAGCCTGTTGAAAGCTAAAAGTAAGGTAGCCCCTGTTAAATTACTTACCATACCTCGTTTGGAACTTTGCGGCGCAGTACTGCTAGCTAAGTTATACAAATCAATTCAACCAGCTCTTGATTTCATTCCAATCGCTAACACTCTCTTCTTTACTGATTCTGAGATAGTACTTCATTGGGTTCAGACCCCGCCTCATCAATTGAAAACTTTCGTAGCTAACCGCATCACTGAGATTGTGTCAATCACCTCCATGGATCATTGGTTTCATGTCTCGACTCTTGATAACCCCGCAGACGTCGCGTCTCGCGGTTGTTTGCCTGATCAACTTGCTACACACCCGCTCTGGTGGCATGGACCTCCTTGGTTAATACATTGTCCTACCACTTGGAATCTGTCTAGGCCTAAAGGCACTAACCCGGATCAGACGGAAACAAAGGTTGAGGCTAAGGTTAATTGTACCGCTGTGCAAGAGCCCAACCGTCTTATGGAAATCATTGAACAGCATTCGAGCTTAACTACTCTTCATCATGTCTTCGCGTACGTATTACGATTCATCGACCACTGTCGCAACAAGAGCCTGGCGTTCGGCCATCATCACAACACACGCTATAAGGCCAAAGCAGCCTCAGTTAAACCTACGCTACGACCGCTGTCAGTACAGGAGTTGGATAACGCAAAAGCTGTATGCGTTAAACTGGTACAAACCTCTGTCTTCAGTGAAGCTCTGCAAAAGCTTCAAGCTGGTAAACGCGTCAACGACCATTTACGCAACCTAACACCATTCATCGACGCCCATGGTCTGCTCAGGGTGGGCGGTAGACTTGATCATTCGTCTCTTAGTTACGATTCTAAACACCCGCTTCTGTTACCAAAGCGCCATCATTACGTTGACCTCATCTGTGACCATTATCACAAGCTGGCCTTGCATGCCGGACCGCGTACCACTCAAGCCTTGATCAACAGTGAATTTTGGGTCATAGCTCTGCGATCATTACTTCGCCAACGCATCCATGCGTGTATTCGATGTTTCCGCATGCAAACTAAACCACGCCAGCCCATGATGGCACCTTTGCCCTCATCAAGAGTTACGCCGTCTCCACCTTTCTATAGAGTCGGAGTAGATTTCGCTGGACCTTTTGACACAAAGGCCAACCATTTGCGCACCTCCAAGCTATTGAAAGCTTACCTCTGCTTATTTGTATGTATGACTACTAAAGCAGTTCATTTGGAATTGGTGACCGACTTATCTACTGATGCCTTCCTCGCCGCATTACACCGCTTCACCGCTAGACGAGGTTTACCTTCAGAAATTTATTCCGATAACGGCACGAATTTTACTGGCGCTGCTAACCGACTTAACGATGTCTACAAGTTTCTGGACCGCTCTAGCTCACTTATTGAACGCAAGCTAGCTGACCAACGCATCAGTTGGCATTTCAACCCTCCGGCTGCCCCTCATTTTGGAGGACTTTGGGAAGCCGCTGTCAAATCCGCTAAGTTGTTATTGCGACGCACTGTAGGCAACACCACCCTCACCGCTGAAGAGCTATCTACTCTGTTCATCCGGATAGAAGCCATTTTGAACAGTCGTCCTATTTTCGAAGTTTCGCCAGACCCCAGTGAAGGAGCGTCCTTTCTCACTCCTGGACACTTTCTGATTGGCCGTCCACTACTGTCACTTCCCGAAGAATGTTATACTGAGCCTCCGCTTAAATCTCGATGGTCTATGCTCCAACAGATGTCCAACCGCTTTTGGAAAATTTGGTCCACTCAGTATCTACACACTCAGATTCAACGACACAAGTGGAATAAGGACTCGACGCCACTCAAGGAAAATCAAATCGTCTTCATAACGGGAGAACACTCAAGCCCCCTTCATTGGCCTATGGGAAGGATCATCAGTCTGCATCCTGGACAGGACCACGTCTCTAGAGTAGCCACAATTCAGACCGCTCACGGACAGCTGAGACGACCAGTCAACAAGCTCGTCGGCTTTCCGCATCATCCTTAGTTTTCACCGCTTTTATACAGCCTCTTTCTTCGGCGCTCTTGCCCCTGTTGTTTCTTTTGGTTGTCTTCGTTTTCCCTACCACTTTCTTCTTCGGCACCCTCGGGTCCCGGTGCTTTATGGTTCTTCGCCCCCCACCCACCTGGCGGATTAAAAACATTCGTTTTGGTGGGCGGTATGTTCGAGTTAGCGCTCGAAGTTTCAATTTGCTTTGACCTACCTAACAGCTGTACCGTGACGTATTGGTCACGTGATCTCTGACCCGCTAATCGATATCCGAAAACTATTGATTTTCTTGGATGAACTCTATGCACCCCCACTCCCTTCTTATTTTCTACGTTAATTTCCGCTTCAACACAAAGTAGAATCGTTCTGACCCTCGAATAGTGCAGTCCTACGTTAAACCTCGTAGCCTATTCCGCATGGCTTTTGTTTCAGACAATTTAAAGTACCGCTTTCGTTCGTTAATTGTGCTTAAGGTGCGGACCGCGTTAATGAACTTTTAATGAACTTTTAATGAACATTTTAATGAACATTTTAACTGTATACTTTCGCCGTGTTAGTAAAAGTGTCGCCCGATTTCGCCGGTTGCGCAATCTTAGTGCGTGTACTCGCGGCAATAAACTAAGTGCTTTGTAAGCTTAACTTTTACGTTTACTCATATTTCAATTGAGTTTTTTAGTTGCGTGATCGCCTTCAAGAATTCTACACTGCCTGAGACGACCACAGTACTGTGGAGACTTCACCTCGATTCCAACGTCGCATCACTTCTTACCTATGGTAAGTGCGTAGTTAAGGAATATGAACAATTTATAATTTATTTGTATTAAATTCAGTGTCGTTGCGTTTTTAGTGTTAAATGACTCTATTTTGCTTAGAACAGTGCTTAAGCTTGCCATGTTTAATATTAACGTAAATTACGCAATCCAGAGTAACCTTGTTAACAATAGGGCTTACCGCACCTCGTGGTTTTAATTCTAACTTTTTAATCTGCGGATTAAACAATACCTTTAAGAACTGTTGTTTTGTTTACTACATCTTTAAATACATAAATGTTTAACATTATCACATAATTTTTTCAACTTTTTCGGAAGATGCATCCAATTTTTAGTGAGTACCGTAACTCAGGGTAGGGTTTCAATTACAGGACAGAAATGTTTCTCAAAGGGTGCAATTGAATTGAGCATGTTATTCACAATTTTGTCCTAAATATAAATGTATAAAAATTGTTTTTTTAAAATTTGTATGACTATGTTTTTAAAATAAAATTATTAGTTTTAGTTATAATACAATGCTTCCATTTTTAACCTTGAAAAAAGCAGTTACAAAAAAGGTTTAGCCATTTACTACTTTTTAAAAGCATTGGTCCTTGAAGAATATTCTAGTCACTAATATGCCAGATATGTGGCTGGGACACTGTCACATTACTGAAAACTCCGAAATACTGAAGGATCCATTAAAAACATAATGTATATTGTACAGTATTTATGTGTATTGCCTAAAAATAAAGAAAACATAGGAAAATAGGCTTGTACTGTACATGAAATGATAAAATGAAAATGACTGTACTAGCCTGTATTTTACAATAAAAAATTTACCTTATCTTTAATGGTAACAAAAAATGTTTAACATACTATTCTCTTGTAAAGACCTACAGAGCAAAAACCAGAGCTTCTTCAACTTCAAGAAATTCCCCTTTCATTAAAGTTTTCCTTACAGTTTTTCCTTTGTCATTGATCTTAAAAAAGATTTAATTTTCTCACTGTTTTTTCTGATGTCATGAATGGTGAAGCGCCAACCCCATATTCTTTAGCAAGTGTAACCAATCTCTCTCGTTTATTCAGTCTGTCCAAAACATCCTTTTTTTCTTCATTTAAAATTAAAGTCTTATTTTCCATTTACACTTCACTTGCACTTCAGTAACAGTCGCTGTACATAACTACTGCAACAACATGCAGCTTGAAATCGTTTATCATCATGAGCTACATAACTAAAACCGGGCGGCATGAAGGTCACTCAGCGACTTACATCGACAAGCAGTAAAAAATATTCAATTTATGTTTACATCTTCCGCCCTTGTCAAAAACGCCATATTAAGTGAAAGGCTGGATTATAGTGAGTCTATTATAAATAAAGCTCATTCTTTACTTCAACTTACAAACTGTGTCCTATTTATTTGTTGAACAAATTCAGACATTTTATGGAAATGTATATTAACAGAAATTTAATTTATACATACGTAAATATATTTTTTAACATACACAAATTAACATATATATCTATATGTAAAAACTTGCATATGTTATTATATTAATGTTAAAATGTTTATGCATAGGCATTTTGAAAGAACTGTTTTGTAACTTTTTAATTTAAATAAATTAAATCTCCTAACCACAAATAAAACTTATTATTTTCACAAATATGTACATTTCAATTACAAAGCAATCATCCTTAGAGAAAATTATTTGATAAATAAATCAAGTTATTTTTGTATTTGTCTAATAAATTGATCTAAAGATCATATCTTTGGAATTGAAATGTGCATAACAGTTTGAATAAAAGAGTTTTATTTATTTCAATTATTGGTAAAATAGTAGCTAAAAATGAAAATAAATAATGTAAGACTATTCACACCAAGGATTTTATTTATCATTATATGATTCCATCTTAAACTTGGAGCTATTTGTTCTCACTTAAACACTTGGGTGTACATCAAATATATGAAACTTGCTATAGTAGCCCTGATTTTATTATTTAATGAAGATGGTTCTTTCTGGAGATGTGTCCCATTGTTGAATCAGAACGTAATCAATCTCTTCATTGTTTTAGATTGAGGTGGGAATAGGATAGTGATATTAGGTGGTTTTCCAGGGTTTTTTGAGGGTATTGATGTCAAAATGTGTGTGTGTGTGTGTGTGTGTGTGTGAGTTATATTGTAATAGGGTGTGTGTTAAGTATGTGTGCTGGGTGTAACTTGAAATATTTGTATATTTCCTAGTGTTTGAATGTGAGGAGTTGTTTGTATGTATTTAGTTTGTATAGAATTCGTAGTTTTGATATAATATTTGTATGATTTTGTTATGAATATGAGGTGCATAATATTTTTTGATTGGGTGTTATTAATTGTGCGAGGTTTTGTGAACTGGAAGTTATTATGTATACTCTACCAGAGTTGTAAATATCTTTGTTTGTGATTCAAAAAACTATTTAAACCCAAAATCACAAATAAAGATAATTACAACTCTGCTGGTGTATTCAAAATAACTTAGAGTTTGCCCCAGTTTCTAGATAGGTCGAACAAGAGAGTGATTCTATACACATTTTCATGGACACAGAGCCTATATAAAACGACTTACAGACTATATGATTCAAGAAAACCTTTTTAAACCCCTCACATTTGCAAACCACTACTTTACAAACATCAAATTTACAAATTCTACATAAACTAAATAAAAATACCCGAGTATATACAACTGAATAATAAAACACTATATAATCGTACTGAACATTATCATTCCCAATTACATTATATTTCGTACACATTCGTTAACATCATAATCTTAAAAACTCACTTGAAAGTTACTACGTAATATGTCCTTTCCGATACATGAAATGGCAATCAATTTCTTAAGAATAACAATTACTGTATCTGTTCAAATCAACTTTTTTCCTAAAAATTCAATGTTTAATACTTTTACCTTACATAACTACTATGAATACTATTTCTATATAATTAAAAATGTGATTTTTAAAAACAAAAAAAAAAAAACTTGCAATTTTTATTTGAAAACAAAAATGGTAATTTTCTATTTTTTACTATCGAAGTTTTCTGCTATGACTGCTAATACAGCTATCCAGGGGCAGGAAGAGGACCAACCAGCTCACCCCAAATTTAGATTGGTCTTTCGAACTCTCCAATCTGTGCACTTTGTGAGGGTGAAGATGAAAGCGTAAAGCACATTTTGTTTGACTGCAAGTACCCCATACCAATGAAGGACTTTCTGAGAGCCGAAGTGGAAACATGGGAAGATATTCTCATAAACAAGAAGTATTGGGCGCTGGCAAGGATAATATACCGTGGACATCGGGTTATCGACTACTCTTGAAGCTGGAAGCCTGTGCAAAGAAGTAAACTATCTAAGTTTTGAACTCGAGTTGTCAGTTTTTAGCCTTTTAAATTGGATGTCTATTCATTTTAAAAATGGAACTCAAATTTAATTCTTGAATTTTGTAGTCTATTACATTTGGTGAATCATATTAATCACTTAAACAATAGTTCATGACTATCCAAACTTTTTATTTAGTAAATTTTTGTTAAAACTTACTGAGACAGAACGTTTTTGATCTCTATGTGCCAATCTTCATCAGTGTCTTCAGCTTGGAGATGTTGGGTCAAGCGGTGACGGTTTTAAAGGTTGGTTTTCGATAGTATCAAAGAGTATGTGTGATTTGTATTGTGTTTGTTCTTTTAATATGTTTGTATTTTGTGTGTCTGTAAATTTCATATTGTTCTAGTGTGTTGAAATGTGGTCCTTTTTTGTTGATGTGTAGGATTTCTAAATTATGATAAATATCTGTGTTTTTGTGTCCTGTTTCTTTTAAGTGATTGTAAAATGTTGAGTTGGTGTTATGTTTGTATTCTTCGACTCTTTGTTTAAAGGTGCGACCTGTTTGTCCAATGCAGAATTTGTTACATTCATCACAGTTTAGTTTGTATACGCCTGGTGCTTGTAGTTTATCTTTGTTGCTGGTGTTGTGTTGTATTTTGTATTGTAATTTGTTATTGGTTTTGTATGCTATTTTGTAACCTGTTTTTTGAAATTTGCGGGCTATTTTGTTTGTTGTTTTGTTTATTAATGGTAATGTGATGTATTTGTTTTCCCTGCCAGTAGTAATTTTAGTGTTTTTTGTATTTTGTACCATAGTTTGTCTGTTATTGTGGTGCTGTATCCATTTGTGTATGCTAAATATTTAATTGTGACTAGTTCCTTGTTTATGTTTTCTGTGGTCATTGGGACTTCTTTAAGTCTATGGAGCATGGATCTGAAGGCAGCGTTTTTGTGTTGGATAGGGTGGTTTGGGGTGTTGTGGATAAGTGTGTCTGTCGTTATGGGTTTCCTGTAAATGTTGAAACTGTGTTTTTGTGTGTGGCTTTTTGTTATGGTTAGGTTGATGAAGTTTAGGGATCGGTTGGTTTCAATTTCTGAAGTGAAGTGGAGTTTTTTGGGTGTATTTTATTAGTGTAGGTGAGGAGTGTTTCGCATTGACGGGAGTTGCCTCTGTATAGTGTTATTATATCATCGACGTATCTGTGCCAGTAAATAATTTTGTGTGCGTGTGTATTGTTTGTGAGTATTTTGGTTTTTTCTATGTGTTGTAGAAAGATTTCGCTTAGGACACTACTGATAGGACTTCCCATGGGTAGGCCATCTGGTTGTGAATAGAAGTTTGAGTTGTGGGTGAAATAGTTTTGTTCGGTGATGATTTGGAGGATGTTTATGATTTCGGTAAAGTGGGTTTTAGGTATATTGTTCTGTATTAATTGGGTTTAATTGGGTTTACAATACAAAATACAACACAACACCAACAACAAAGATAAACGACAAGCACCAATCGTATACAAACTAAAATGCAACGAATGTAACAAATTCTACATTGGACAAACAGGTCGCAGCTTTAAACAAAGAGTCAAAGAACACAAACATAACACCAACTCAACATTTTACAATCACTTAAAAGAAACAGGACATAAATACAGACATTTATCATAATTTAGAAATCCTACACATCAACAAAAAAGGACCACATTTCAACACACTAGAACAATATGAAATTTACAGACACACAAAATACGAACATATTAAACGAACAAACACAATACAAATCACACATACTTTTTGATACTATCAAAAACCTACCTTTAAAACCGTCACCGCTTGGCCCAACATCTCCAAGCAGAAGACACTGATGAAGATCGGCACATAGCGATCGAAAACGTTCTGTCTCAGTAAGTTTTAACACATTTACTAAATTAAAAGTTTGGATAGTCATAAACTATTGTTTAAGTGATTAATCAAATATAATACTTTCATATAACCAATTTTTTTATTGAAAATATTTTATAATCCATAATCTATTATATGTGAGCAAATTATTCATTTGATTTTACCATCTCAATTATTTCATAACAAGAAAATTTAAATTTAAATATTTTTTAAACATATTAATAATTTTAATATTAATGTACCACTTTTAATGTATTTGATATTATTGGTTTAGAATTTGGACAATTTTCCTTTCAAAAGATGTTTTAAAATATAATTCAATCCTCTACTGAATTTAATTGTGTCTAATTGGTTTTTACAGATTTTCATTAGAAATTAAAATATAAAGTTGTATTAAGCAATATTACAATATACAGAATATTCAATATGATACAATTTAGCAATATGATTCATTTTAAATACTATAATTAGAAAATTAAACACATTGTTCATATTATATCTGTTGATCCATAGAGCTCAGCACATCCTGGAAAATAATTGTTCATATTATACTTGTTAATGCATAGAGCGCAGCACATTCTAGTAAATAATTTTAAATTCTTTTCCACACATAATTTTTAATTTTATCTCTAAGCCCAGTGCCATCTAGTGCTGCCGCGGCTTTCAGTAGGAACATTTCTATATGGAAACAACAGAATTTAACAGCACAGTAGTGTGATTATAATTACAGTAATAAGTAAACCTAAAGTTTGTGTAACTACCTTAATAACGAATAACGTTTATTAATTATAGAAAATACAGGATGTTCTGAGCCCATAAATATAGGCTAGAGAGACTTTATAAGTAAAAAAAGGTATTTGAAACATTTACTAAACTCTCCTTTGGAATGGATATATAACTTCAGAACATAAAGCAAAGTTACATGAAACTTTAATTATAGACTCAAAACTGAAAAGAATCCTGGACAAATATCATCCATGATCATTTCCCCGGTCGCACAATCGAAATACGGACTGCCCAAGAAAATCTTGGACGTATGGTAATTCTAGCTTTAATTATTTTATAGTCAAATATATTCCAACTAGATACTTTGAGCAAAGACAATATTTTATACAGTAATAGGCTATACTAATTGAATAAAACGGAGTACGGATATGCTTAAAGATTTATTTCTTACAGGACTAGGGTCTGTTTGTAATATGTGATTGTTTCCAAAATCATAATCTATGTTATTTTTTAAATAGTATGTAAGTTTTAAGGTCATTGAAATTATTTTTCTTGTTAAAAAACGAACACTATGTTCAAGTAACATATATGAATAAAAGAATTGAAATGAATGACATTTGCTCAACTATTATGTGACTATTATCTTTGTATAATATAGTTTATACACACTAATTAACGCAGTATCTAATATAATCAATTTTAATAATAGTGATAGTAATGATAATAATAGCTAGATAATAATAGTAGTACAAATAGTCACTATCAAACGTATTAGGTATTTAGAAACTTTTATAACCGTTTTTAGAATTGCAACGTTCTCTGCCTTAAACAGCTGATGATCTGTGAATTCCATTTTGCGCGCGCGGATCTATGGTATTATAACATTGTAAAGGAAGTTTCATTTTTTAACGACACTGAAAACCTTATAAACTTAGCTATTGTAATTCACTTGACCTTCTATTGTATACAGTGTGTTATTGTTTAGTTTCACAAAATAGTGACAGTGTGAGGAGCAATAGTAAATATAAATTGACTACATTTTACTCAAAGTTCTTTTTATGAATTATGCTACTACTTAGGTACTTTGGTTTAACCAATGCTGATTTAGGTCTTATTAATAAATATTTACTAAACAAATATTGAATCAATATTAATTTACCACTGAAGCTAAAGTATTTCAGATAGTCAAAGTGTTAGCACAAGTTAACTATCAAAATGTACAAGAGAAGACCAAAAACTGGAACAGGGTTACATAAACCTAATGTCCCATTATTTAATTCATCATTATCAGGTAACTCTGGTACTTCCCTTTCAGGATCTTTGTTACAAGATTGGAACCTTCCATCAAAAGAAAAAGAAACCCTAACATCAAAAAGTAGTTTGGATTTTACATCACCAAAAGCCAAATCAACTCCAGTAACTTTGAAAGTTTCTGATTTTGACGAAGCAAGCTCTGAAGATGAAATACAACCCTCTCCTAAAAAAATGAAAAGTAACAGAAGCCTCAGTATTGCAAGTTTCTCAAAAAAGAATAAGCATAAGGATAAATCAAAATCAATAATTAATAAAAATAAGGAAAACTTGACATACATGGAAGAAGTAGTACAGAGTTGTGGTCTTACTCTAACAAATGATGAATCTGCAAATATTTTAAGTAAGAGATATAAATGAAACTTAGTTCCATAGTATTACACAACAATATTGAATAATTTTTAGTTTATATAACTTTAATTATAATATTAGAGGTTAATAGCTATGCAAACTTTGTGGGTAGGTTCATTGCACATTTAGGGTAATAATTGACAATTCCCATTCTTGTTTTTGCATATATTATACACAATGTGTTATTTATAAGAAAAAGTGTGGTATTTGTTTTCATTATTTTTAACATTTAAGAATAGTGATTTTTTTAAAAATTTGGGTTGAAATGCAGTAGCTCGGCACCATACGATATTTTGGGAAATTGTTCAAAACCACCAAATTGGACGATATCCACAAGAATTTTTTTAAAATTGAAGTAGGAAAGTTACTTTTTTTCAATTTAAAGTAGGGTAATAAATTCAGCGCGGATGTAGAAGTTGTGAATAGGCGCGGAGTGATACTTACGTCACAGTGCTGCGCATAAGTTTGTACGCATCGTCCGCGGTACGTCATGCAACCTTACGTGTGTAGATATTTGAGAAACAAATTCTCCAGTTAGGATAGATTTGGTTTTAAATTTATAAAATACTGTATACCTATATTAAAATATACCTAAAAAGTGTCGTCAGGTTAGATTTGGTTTTAATTTTATACATTGAGATACAGTTGTAACATCACGAAGTATTTGTATCACTCCGCGCCTATTCACAACTTCTACATCAGCGCTGAATTTTTAACGCTACTTTAAATTGAAAAAAAGTAACTTTCTGAGGAAAAAATTCTTGTGGATATCGTCCTATTTGGTGGTGTTAAACCATTTCCCAAAATATCGTATGGCGCCGAGCTTCTGCACTTTTACCAAAATTTGTAATTTTTTTGGGAGTCAACAGCAGATTTAATTACATTTCGGGGCATTTTGTGAGTTACTGTATAGAATAATAAAGCCAAAATGTTGAATTTGCAATGTTTTACATGTGCTGTGGAGGTAGGTGAGAAATAGCTATTTAACAAAATGTTTTATTTTTGGGGGTGAGCGCAAGTTTTTATAATTGTTTTCATATTCCAGATGGCTTTCTGCATCTGGCAGTATAATTTTTGTTTGCTAAAATCGATTACATTGGAAAGGGGGTAATTATTCCGACGTGCGACTACCGCTATTTTCGTGAATTTTTTAAACTTTTCTTATGTATTTTTACGTCCTAAACACGAATCCAACATTATTAATTGTCGCTGACGCCATTTTTTTAAATTATACTTAAAAAACATAACCTTTATTGACGTAAGTTCAGACGTGCTACTACAGCTATTCCGACGTCCGACTACCGCTTTTTTCGTTAATTACCTACGAATGACTACCTACGAAGTATCCAGTCAGGATAGATTTGGTTATAATTATATTCAATTTTACTATATACCTATATTGAAATATACATACAAAGTAATCAGTCAGGATAGATTTGGTTATAGTTTTATACAACATTACTATATACCTATAAAGTATCAAATCAGGATAGATTTGGTTATAATTTAATAAAAATAGATAGTAAATCTGAATAAAATTATTACCAAATCTAACCTGACTGGATACCTTGTAGGTATATTTTAATGTATGTATATAGTAATGTATAAAATTACAGATCTAAACGTAGTGCAGTGCACTGTAGCAACTGCGAGCTCGGTTCACGCTATAGGCCTTCATGTCATTACAATCTAACATTTAAAATGTGAAATAAAGTAACTTTCACAAAAATACATAAAAATGTAGGGAACGTACATATGTAAAAATGTGAAAATACATAAGAAAAGTAAAAACATAATTCACGAAAATAGCGTTAGTCGTACGTCAATAAAGGTTAGTTTAGGTTATGTTTTTAAGTATATTTTAAGAAAACGGCGTCAGCGACAAAAAATAATGTTGAATTCGTGTCTAGGACGTAAAAATACATAAGAAAAGTAAAAAACATTCACGAAAATAGCGGTAGTCGCACGTCGGAATAATTACCGGAAAGGGAAATAAATACCAAAAATGTACTTTAAGTGGTTTAAAGGTATTTAAAACATAAATAGTTGTTGAAATGTGTATTAATTATCAATATACAAATATAATTTCACTTTAAAAACACTCCTTTATGTAATTATTCAGGAAATACCTCACTAGGTTATAAACTAACACTTTATATCATTGAAATATAGTTAGAAATTATCTGAGTGAAATAGCTTTGGTTATAAACAGGAATTAAAATTTTTTTTCAAAAGTTTTTACTACTTCAAGCAACAAAAATTTCTTTTCTTTTCTTTTTATTTTATAATTACAATTAATTTAAATATATATACACATGTTATGCGTCAGAGTCACAATATTGAAAAGCAAAATAGAAAGCGAATTTTCTTGTAATTTTCTATATTTATTCCTATCTATGGTGTTAGACGATTATATTTATTCGTTCTTATTTCACTCTTTCTTTCTTTTTGTCACTTGCATTGTGTTGTAGTTTATTTTCGCTTTCCTTTCACATTGTCTATTTTTGAAGCAAGGGTTGATACATTTATCCAGTTTGTTTGTTTTATTCTTTTTATTTATTTTTTATAGATATATACTAATTTAATTTAGTATTATATGTTATTCCGTTTCATAAACATATGTTGTAGACATAGGTTAGGATTATATTCTTTGAAATTTAACTACTATTTCTGGTTTGCAATATTTAAAATAGTTTTTTTTAATTAAAAAAAAATATTTTCAAGTAACATATGTAAATCTGAAATAAGTTAAAGTAATTCCATATACTGTATGCGACTATTAATAAAAAAAAATTGCCTTAGTTTTTTCCGTCATGCAACAGTATACTTCTGTTGAGACATGTGATTACCATTTTTTTGTAATCAAACCTACCCTAACTAAATATATTCTGGTTATATTCTATTACAACTGTATAAGGATATAGCCTAATATAGTTATCTTTTTTATTAAAATTTTGTCTGCTGTCTACTTGTTTTTAAGTACCAACGGTTATCATTAGGCCATATGTAATATATTATTTTAAGACTAAAGAGGCATCTGTTTATTATTCATTGCCAAAATTGTCCATTAATGTAGTTATGGTTTTGTGGTTGGGATTGTAGTTCTGCCATTATATAAAGAGATGAAGCCAAAAAGAAGGAACAGAACAATGTATTCTATCAATGAACCTGGTGGGGGTTTTAACCAAGTTTATAGTCTATCCTGGTGTTTACATTGAGCTATCTGGCGTTCTATGAAAGTTGTTCTAAAACTAATATAACAAATGTTGTATTGTGATTATACACTCTGTTTGAACTTTTATAACTAATTTTTTTTGGCTGTAATAATTATTAGAAATATATACGTATCGAACTTGAATTCTTCAGACAAGTAGAAAAACTAACCCTATTAGTAAAAGTTCTGTTTTGTAAGCCACTGGCTAAGTATACTGAAGATGTATTGATCAAGATAGAGGACAAAAGTTGTTATATATAATATTAAAATGAGATGGTGAGAATAACTAACAAACAACAAAATAAGAGAAACAAAAGCCTAGATCCATGGTCCCTACAACACGCATATGAAATAAATATATGAAACTGATAAAATGGTGGCCCTTTAACAAGTTGAATGCGTGGGTAGTAGTGATCCCTGCTATGCTGGCGCGTCCCAAGATGCGCCTGATAGGGATCCCTACCATCTGTCCATCGGCGGTTTATTGGCTCAGTGTGCTTCTAGCACGTGGTAGAAGTGAATTTTGTCTTTGTTGTTCCTCGGGAAGTTTCTTAGTGACATTTTACACGTGTTTGTTTTTGTCTCTGGTCTTTTTTCGTTTTGTTGTTTGAGATATAGTTTTGATATACTTATGACAAGGTCACTTCGATAAACAGGGGGTAACTTGAAAAGGAAAAACATTTGCCTATAGTCACCTACAACCACTTTATGGAAGTTTCTTGATGTAATCATTTTGAATTCACTGATTAAACTAATTTTACACTACTTAACTAAGTGAATACGTAATTGCTTACTTGCTGACGCGTTTCAAAATGATCGTTCCTTTTTCGAAGCTAACCTTTTACTAGTGGCTTTTGGCTCTTTACAAACGGTATGACAGGGTTGGATTTATGGCATTAGGTAAGGTGTCGGCGTCTTGTGTGATGTATTTGAAAAGACTATTGGCTTCAAAGTGTGTGTGGTCACTAAGTATATTTTCCCTGTCTGTTGCGTAGTGTTTGTAGATTTCATATATTTCTAAGGTTGTTAGTTTTTTACTTTGGTCTTTTAGTCCAGTTTTACTTTAGTCTTTTACCACATTCAAACAGAGTAAAAGACTACCGCAGTAATTAATCACAACTTTTGATAATTTTCCACTTTTCAACTTGAATGACAAAGAGGGGGTTAGTTAGATAAGATTAAAGATGATTCTCATGCAGGGAAAAACAGTTCAGACAGATGGAGGTACTCCGAAACGCATCAACGGTAAGTGTGACGATGCTGGGAATGGCAGGTATTTATGATACTCTAAATGATCACAACTAATCAAGTTATTTGGGTGGGTTTGTGGGGCTGTATATATATTTGACATAGGCTTATTTTTATTCATGTCTCATTCTTGAATAACAATTGTTTAATATAAATATGAACAAAAATTAATACTGGTATAATATATGTGTTATAATGGAAAACTGACCTTATTTAGTGCAAACCAGTGCATACTACTTTCCCCATGATAAAGATGCGCATGGTAGAGATCCGTACCACGATTTTAAAATGGTTACCACGTGGTTTTTATGGCTTATATCGACATTATGTCTTCATATTTCTTCATTTCACACATTTTGGTAAGAAAATTAGAAAAAAAAATTAGCATTTGTCATGTATTTTAGTAGTCAACGTGTTAAACAAAAAGTAATATTGTGGTATAACAAATTTTTATCCTACTCTTGAAGATGATCTCAGTAAAACCCTCGAAACTATAAAACAGTGAGAGTATGAAAACGGTCAAAACAAAAAATATGAATTTTGTCTTCAATTGTTGGAAGAAGTTTTGTGTTCGCACTCCTTCTAGAGAAAACACCTTATACTAATTTGTAAAAATTCTTGAAATATATGCTAGAGGCAATAGAAAAAAAGGTACAAAGAGTGCTAAAAAAACATATTTTTTTATTAATCACTTAAACAATAGTTTATGACTATCCGAACTTTGAATTTAGTAAATTCGTTAAAACTTACTGAGACAGAATGTTTTCGATCGCTATGTGCCGATCTTCATCAGTGTCTTCTGTTTGGAGATGTTGGGTCAAGTGGTGACGGTTTTAAATTTATGTATTTTTTTCGTGTTAAAAACCCAGGACTGTGAGTGGTTGATTGTTCAACAATACTACAAAAAAGTATTGTTATAAGGAACTTTGATAAGAAGTGGGCTTGTGTATTTTGTAGATACACAAAGTAATACTGTTTGTTCTGTTTAATTAATTGATAATATTATTTAGTGAGACGTTTGTGTAGAAACACCAATGAAAATATTGATTATCACATATTTTAGACACAACTATAACATCACAGGAAGTGTTAAAAGCATAGAGTCGCACCTTTGTAATTTTCCAGCGACATATGGTGAAAAAATGACACCATTACACCTATTGCTAAGTAATTTATGAAAATAAATTATAGTATACTACATCATATATGACATTGATCACTATATATATAACTGGTGGAGTTTTTTCTTATGGCATATCATGTATGTCATCTTTTAATAATGGCTATCTCCAAGTGTACGTTAACAATTTAACAACTTTTAGTTAACAAAAAAGTCTGGTCGCAAGTAATACCAAAAGTGTAATAAGAGTTAACAACCAGCTCGTCATGAACAGCAACAAGATTTCGATATACATAAAAGTGTTTTTTTTTCTCTTAAAAACACTTGTACATATGTTAGTATGTTACACTTACCAATATTGGAACTTACTTGATTGTTGAAGACGGCCTTTTTGGGAGATGTTTCCACTGCCAACTGTGATGACCCTAACTCATCAGAGTTGGCAATGTGATACATCTCTCGAAACAGCTGTCCTCATTAACCTAGGAAGTAAATGCTATTATAGGCAAGTGTAACATACTACTATATGTACAAGTGTTTTTTTTCAAAAACTAGTAGCTCAAGTGAATCTAATACTAAGAGTGTATTGCTTCAATCATATAACAAAGTTTTAAGTAAATTTATTGATCATAGGTTTTTGTAATACAGTAGAAGGTTGATGCAAGCAGCAAATATATTATTGTACCTGAACCAATTAAAGTTAAATTCAATTAAAATTACTATTGTGCTGTTAGAGTTATGTATTTCAAGTTAAAAACAAAATTTTCACATTTCAGGTAAAGATCAGGCAGTGTTTGTACGAGATTTACAGATAGCTTTATCATCAGATACAAATGAATTTTCAAGAAATATTGACAACTTTATTAGAGACTTGGAAAAATATTGCCGTAAAGAGTACAATTTTAGAAATGTTCTTTTACCTACAGAAGTAAGTGTTTAAGAATTTCTTCTTTTTATTGCTACATTAAATATGATTCCAGTATGATGTAATTTTATGTTCCTCAAACTCTCTAGATGCATGTCTTTGGATGATTGGTGAACATCAGTACTCACCTTTTAATTATTTTATATTTTTTACATTCTTTATCGTTTTTGTGAATTAAACAAGTTATTATTTGTATTTAGCCTCTATTTTATAGTGTACAATTTTACCTAGATTTCAGCTCCCCCTTTGAAATAAAGTCGTACTAAAATGTGTAGAGAGTTAATTGATTAGTAAAATTAAATGAATTTTGTATGAAATGAATTGAAAAATGAAATGAAATGTATCAGTAACTACAGTGAATGAATAATTTACCTGTAACTACAGTAGTTTATAAGATATGTCATGAAATATATAAACCTCTTTATCAAAACTTATTAACTTAAATGTTTGAAGTAAATTATTGTTGTAAATGATTAACAACTAAGTACAATTATTGTTAAAAATATAGTTAAAAATATATAAATATATTGTTATATATATTAATATTTATGGCTTACAGGTGCATGCAGTAACCGTTTTGGCCGAAAAATTAACAATAGACTACTCTTTGTTATGTAGTAACAGTGTGCTACAATCTCACAAGTTAAAATATTTTACAAATAGTTTTCCTAACTTAATGGTTTTTGTTATAAGGTAAATAGTAATGTTGAATAAAATTATAATCAAATATCCACCCTGACTGGATACTTGCATAGGTATAGTTTAATGTAGGTATATACAGAGTGCGGCAGCATAACTTCCTTTCTTCAAATGCATGCTATTCAGTTGGTCTATGTCATAGCGAAGCGCTAGTGGTCTCGTTCCATAGGCTGGAATTTAAAGTTTTGCTCAGACACAGTTTAATTACCATTGTGCGTTGAAACCGTGAAGAGTGTTCTTTTGCTGTTGAGGCTTACTTTTCATCGCATTCCAGAGTGTCTTTTGGAATCGCTTTAATTTAGCCCCGTTGGCCCATCTCTGGACAGAAAATCAAACTTTATGTGGGTTGCTATGTTTAGACAAAGCTTCATTTTTGGGATCACCACAGCAAATATACATCTGCCCTTGGACTTTCAGATTGTTTTGTGAGGAGAATTCTTCATGGCGATCTTCATTTCCATCCTTACGAGATATTGGTTGTGCAGGAACATTCTGAATGTTATTTTAATTCTCGGAAGAACGAGTGTGAGGTTATGCTGGAAGTCCCTATGCTATTGTTTTTTTAAGTGATGAAGCCCATTTTCATTTGTGTGGTTCTGTCAACAATTACAACATGCGCTACTGGGCTGACACCAATCCTCAAGAATTGCATTAAAGGCGTCTGCATGCATTAAAAGTTACAGTGTGGTGTGCCATTTCTTCAGCTGGAGCTACTGGTCCCTGGTTCTTTAAGGAAAATAAAGTGTGATATTAACGCCTGCTATGCTGGTAAGAGTCATGAAAAATGCTAGAAATCGGTTTACTCCATGTGTGTCAATAATGGCGGACATCACCTACCTGATTTAATCTTCAAAACTTTAGGTATGTACCTACATTATAAAAAAAAATTATAAATTTATGTTTCTTAGGAAGGATTCTATTGCATTTTGAAAAAAGGAAGCTATGCTGCTGCACCCTGTAGTAATGTTGTATAAAATTATAACCAAAAGTTAAATATTTACATTTTACATTTAGTATTAAAATTAATTGACTTTGACGTATTGCAGTGCGCTGTAGCTACTGCGCGACAGGTTCACGCTATACCTGCCGTTACAGACTAACATTTAAAATGTGTATTTTTCGCAGTAAAAAAGTTAATATTCGTTTCCTACACTTTAAAACGAGTAACTAAAAAAACATTTAACGTCAATAAGCCTTGTTTATGCTATACGTGGCATTACAGACTAACATTTAAAAATGTGAAAAAAGTAACTTTCTGTATTTTCCGCAGTAAAAAAGTTAATATTCGTTTCCTACACTTTAAAACGAGTAAGTAAAAAAAAAATTTAACGTCAATAAGCCTTGTTTATGCTATACAACTTTCTGTATTTTCTGCAGAAAAAAGAAGATATTTGTGTTCTACTCAAATATATATTCTGAATAAATATTAAATATTGAAAGTAATAAAAATGTTTGAAAAATTGATTAAGCTGAGTTTAAACAATTTACATTAGTAGAACAAAAAATATTATAATATCTAAGTTGAACAATAAAGGTTAATTAATTTTCATTATTTTAGAACTTCTGTTTACAGTATATTGGCAGTACCAATAGCTGATCAACAATTTAAATTATCTAGGCTACTTTGAATATTTTATACCCAACTGTCATACAGGTAAAGGAAGTGTAAATTGATATCAGAGTTAAATTTTCAGAGTATTAATTTTATAACAAAGAATATGCACATTTTCTGCTATGGATATAGTAATGGAAATATGAAAGGTGATAGACATGAACATCAGAAAAGATTTCATGAAAGGTGGATTCTCTAATATTCAATAGTTTCCCTTTGTTCTGTAAATAATTGCTTATAAAAAAGCCATCGCTAAAATCCTTTCAACCCTATCAGATTTTTCAGAACAGATCAAAATAGATATGATCCCCTTCAACTTAGCTCTTTTTCCTAACCAAACATTCAAGGTTTAATGTTGGCCAACTTTAGCCAGATTTCGTTTTATAAAACACCTTGAGTAAAACATGCCAGCTGAATATATGTTTATAAGCTAGAGAAGGAAGAAGAATTTTCTCAATGAAAATTTTATTTTTTCAGACTTCACCAAATTGTGATATAGCTCGCGGAGCAACACAGGACTGTTTCATACGACTTTTGCTTCATGTAGATTCTCTACAAGCTAAAGTAACTGACTTCCTACTTGATAAATTGGCAGAAATTGTTATGAACAATGATAAGTGAGTTTAGCAAATATCTAGGTTTAATTTAATCTGTTTGTAACTACCTTATTTATTTACAATATTCATTTTGCAATTTGACAGATTTATATACAATTTATTTACAGATTTGTAAAATCATTTAAACCTTGAAGAAAAGTATGAATATATTTTTCAGACAATATTAGTACATCAGGTAATAATATTTTGTTTACTTAACCGACCCATATACGAGGGGCTCCTCAAAAGTTTCAAGAAATTGAAACTAGTCAGTGAAATGGTTAAAGTATGACATTCTCTTTCTGTAAATGCTTAAATATTTAAGAAATCGGAGTGAAAAGTTCTACAAATATAAAGATCATGTAACAAAATACACATCAATGATTTATTTGGTCTTATGTCGCATTTGCTTTCTAGGATAAATCTTATCTGATTTTAAGAAAGGTTTTTACTCATATCAAAAAGTGGTATGAGAACTTTAAAATGACTTAAGTTATGCAAGATTGAATGAGAATCTTTGAAGAGCTAAACGTCTTATATTATACACTATTTATAAGTAAATCTTTTAAAACACAAAACTCACTATCAGCAACAACAGGATATTATTGTTGATACAAAGTTGATCAGTCAATAAAAAGTTGATCTTGTGTATTGTTGATACATGTTTCTTTACAAGATCACAAATTTTCTTTATAAGTGTAAATCTTATACTATAAAAAGCAGCTTATAACTTTTATCTCACAAGTTATTATTTTGGCATAGGTATTAAGTCTTCTTATATATCCATAATTTTCTATTTCGTATAACAGACCAATAACTTTGGACATATATTCAATAACCACAGTTTTCATAGTTGAGGATTATAGGAGTTCATGATATCTTTCTTCAAGAAGAAAGCTAAACATATACACTCCATACAAAACTTTTAAAAGTTGTAATAGCAGATACTAAGCTGATCAACATATTTTATCTGATGAACTGAGTGTTAGATTATGCCTTGTATGAGAACTTTTTGATCATTAAGTTCTGACAAATTCAAAGACATTTTCAGTCATCAGATTTTTATTGGTCATGGTGATTAATGTGAAGGTAGCAAGAATCATCTAGAATAATTGTTTTTTTTTTTTTAATAATACTTGTTTTTAATGATATAATGTCTTTTTATTTTCTACATATCATTAGTTTTATTATTTTTGTTCAAAAGCTGTTAGATTCAACTGAGCTTATTCATATTTAAAAATGATACTTTAGATAACAAATACTTTTTGTCCCAGACCATCCAGCGCTGAAACAAGTGTCATGACATGGGTTCGGATGATTCTTCAATGTCTTCGTTTTCTTGACCGTGACATCAATGGAAGCACAATTAATGATAGGCTCTTCGATATAATCCTTGGAGCTTCAGATCCCATAGTGAGTAAAATTTTATACTGAAATGATTACGAGAATAAGTTTCTTTTACTTTATTTTCAATGAATATTTTCAATACCCAATGCATCAATAAAATACATTGAACGAATTATACTTTATTTAAAATCAATTAGGTGTTATTGGTATAGTGAGAATAATAATAGAAAATACTACATATTAAGAATTCATGATAATATATCTGTATTCTGAATAATCTGGATAATTGTATTGGTTTTATTAGTTGATATGCTAATGTTGCTGAGCTGACATTAGTAAATGTATAGTATTTGTAAATTACTTTATAATAGTATTTGTAAATTACTTTATAAAAAGAAACTACTATAGCTTTACTTTAAAACATAGTTTAGCTATATCAAAAAGTAAATCTGATATAATGTGTTTGTTCAGGGTGGCGCACATAAAAGTAGCCCCGTAAAAAAATGCAATTCAACTGAAATGAAATCTGTTTATAACATATCTTGGATTATTGTAGCAATTTACAAATACAATAAAGAGCGTGTAGAACTATTTGGCAAGATCTGTGTTACACACCAACAAGCTGTGATAAATGCCGAGTTTCTTATAGACTTTGTTCTATACGAGCAGTAATGTTAGGAACAACTACAGAGATATATTTAAACTGTGCTCGTACAACACCATTTTCGCAATCACACTAGAAACCATTCTCTTACTACTCTCTGGGTATTTCTCATGAAACTTATCCCACGTTTCATTGATTGAACCGTTTCAGATATAAAAACTCTACAATAAAAACTCTGTTGCACTGAATATGATTGCATCGTGTCAAGTAACCAGTCTACATCTGGGGAGTTCTCTATGCTATTATAACCTTCACATTTGCAGGTTGTACGTGGTAAGGGGAAAATAGAGGGAATTTCCCTTTATTCGGCATAGTTACAGGGTTAGCTATTTTTATGTATGCCACCCTGTATATTTCAATAACACAGTCAAGTCTACTGGCATATGTAAGACATCAGTGTTATATACCACTATATTCATACAGTCTATGGCAATATTATTACAATCTAAAATTGAAATATTTAGAACTAGATATATGTTAATTAAAAACAACATATTGCGTTTTTGTTGGTTGTATTACGTAAATAAAAGAGTAAATGTGGTAAATAATTCATTTCACAGTTTAAATGAGTCATAAATATATTTTAGGACCAAATTGATATACGCCTCTTTTTTTATTAACTTCAAGTTTATGAATGTGTTCCACATTTATTGTTTTGTATTGCCAAATCAGGTGTGTTCTAGAAATTAAATATTGGGGTTTTATAAAAATAAAAATTATCGAATATATATTACAGTCGAACTAGCAGAACATCTTTCATGTGTATAGGAATATAAATTTAGCTTCATGAATAAACAAAACCTTTACTGCTTTATATAATACACTTTATAATTTGCTGACAAAAAGCCAACACAAAGCCTAAACTAATACACATTCTGAAATATTGAAATGTTTGGAGTGGAAATATCCAAATAAAAGGAAGTAGGGATCAATTTTAATGAACACACATACAAACACATATACATTCACATATACACAGATATACACAAATTAATATCTTTGTTTTATCAACTCTGAAGCACAAAAGTAATCTTAACAAAGTAGGGATAGTTATTTTTGAAAAATTTACTAATTGAAATGCAGAAAATTGTTTTTGAAATATGATGTAGTTCTAACATTTGAAGTGATAATGATTAGGGGATGGATTGATAGTTTTAGGCAACAACAAATATTTCTAATCTAAATGATTGTTCAGGTACAACAAGAAGTTATCAACTGTTTACCTGATATTATAGGAGATGCTGAACACCATGATGCTGCTTTGGAACTTAGGTAATTGCAGTATATGTGTTATAAGAAAAAAAAATTTGATATTGCTAAAACATATGTCATGTTTTTCAATTAATATTTCTTTAATAAAAAACCCAACTGTTTCACAATACCATATAATGAAGGGGTGCTCCTCCTAGTATGTATATTGTTTGCTAATTTAACTTGAATCATTTCAATATTATATTTTTTTCTGTATATAGTAGAACTCCAATTATCCAAATCAATTGGGACTGAGCCCCATTAGAATAAACAAAAATTAGGATAGTTAGTTTTATTTTAAAAAGGGTCAATTTCAATTAACTATTGTATGTATGTTGTAAATGGGAGAAAAAAATTATATTTTTTTATAGTTGTATATATGTTTTCTTTAAATTCTGAGCTAAGATAATCATAGCTTTTGCAACAAAGAATGGGATACAAAAATGGGTTTCCTAAAGAATGTTGCAAGGACCACTTTAAATGGGCAACTTGTAATTCTTTGTTTTTTTCTGTCTGCATTCATTTCCTTGAAGCACTGATCTTCATTTTCAAGGACTGACATGAAGTTTGAAGGTGTAGGTTTGCTCCTTTTAACATATGAAATTGTTGATTGTTAAAACACCGTACATCTCGGACAACTATTTACCCACAGCTCCTTTATGTGACTGATGTGTAATTACTTTATTCCCTAATGATAAAATAACTAATTTTTCTTAGAAGCTCTGGTGAACAACAAAGTGCGCTTATAAATATCCAAAAGAGCATACCCTTTTGGTGGCATTTAACATTTGTGTATTAAACTTCAACCATGTTTATGTGCTACTAGTTATTATTTACATGGTAAATATTGGCAAAAAAATATACCTGGCAAGGTAGGGTCTTCAGGAACATGGAAAAATTAATAACACTTTTTGGTGAAACCCTCAAAAAATTAAAATGTAGTAAAAGGCCAAAAATAATTTCACTTCGTAATATATACAAAACTTTTTAGAATCAACAAATCGTCTTGATGGAGTGGGTCATTTAAAAAAACAAGAAATAAAGACTATTAGTAATTATTGCATAACTAAGTGAATACTTTAGAACTTACTTGCTGACATGTTTTACAAATCTAATTGTCTGCGGTTAACTTTATTAGACGGTTAGCTTCGTAAGTGAAACAATTGTTTCGAAACGCATCAGCAAGTAAGTTCTAAAGTATTCACTCAGTTATGCAATGATTACTTATAGTTTAATCAATGAATTCAAGATACTTACATCAAGCATCTTTAAATAAACACCACTAAGAGCATATTTTGTTGACAAGTGAAATTTTTACACTGCTACATGGAAGATTTTCCATAGGTGTTTTTGAAAATATATAAAATGAGGTGTAGTCGTGCAATTGGTTTTGGATGCTAATTCCACAAACCTGGTAAACAACCATTTAAGAAATCTCGAAATTCAGTGAGGAAATGAGGTAGAGTCATGTTTTACTGATACTAGAAAGATGCACCTTGTGGTTCATCATTATCTAATTGAGAAATCATAGGCTCTTCAACATATTAAGATATAAGATAGCACTGATGTTTCTCTTAAAGATAGCAAAAGGCTATTAAACTTTTAAAGTTTAATTAATTATTGTAAATAGTTATCAATAATACATAAACATGCTTGAAGAATTACCCATTGCTTATCATTGGCGAAACTATCTCTTGATTTTTTGTCATTGACTTTTGAAACTACATCGTTTCTTGTTTAACGTTTAGTCTGTTGAGCCTTGTTAAGCGGGCGCGACGCAGTACTCCATGCCGCAAATTCGTGCAATTCATAAACTGTTGAAAAAGGACTCTATGAATTGTGCTGAGATGTTGAGTATTCTCTGTTACTACGTGATTCCAAGTAATTTTCCCTGCTGTTGTATAATTAATATTTCTTCATAAATGCTACTTATTATTCGTATTTACTTCAGTTCTCGTGAATTATGGTCCTTCATGTATCCAGTAGAACCCTTGTCTCCTGTAGACCAGTCAAAAGGAGAATATTTCTTAACAAATTGACAAACCAGTTTATGGAAGATCATTCGAAATAACGAGCTAAACTCAGATCTCTTGCAAAAGAGATTGTTCTCTTTATTGAAAAATTTTGATTGAGGAATTACATTATGGAACCAAATAATCAAAAACTGGACCTTGCTTATCTTGTTAAAAACACAACAAAAATTAAACCTAAAGTTCGTTGTACTTCTTCCAAAAGTAAATCACAAGGTCAATGCCAAATTCGATTGTACTAAGGAAACCGAAAGTGAATAAATTTAAAATACATAATAGAATACAAGTAATAATGTTTTAAGTCTAGACTACATATTTATTAAGTTTTGTAACTACATGAATTTTTCAAATTATAGAAATAATGAATGTTATATTAGTTAATATTTTTTTAAGAGAACTTGTACATTTTTACTCATACCTTAGTATTAGAAGATCATGGATTCTTGTTTTAAGCTGAACTTTAAATTCAATTTCTTTATTGTTAACAATAAATATTAAGAGCTAATTATATTCTATTACTATAATTTTATAATTATATTATTGTTGATTTGTATTATTTATTTGATTTGTATTATAAATAATCGTACTCTATCCATAACATGACTGTTAACTAAATATTGTGTTTAATTTTAAATGTATTTTATTAATAAAATTATTCTTGATAACTATAATTACTGAGCAATAAAACAAAAATCCTACAAAACAGGTTAAAATATACGTTTTTAGAATGAATTGAGACATCCTAATGTTAGCAGCAAGGGTTAGTAGGCTACGCACCGGGTTACATCATATCGGAATACATGCCTGCTCAATGGTTAATGTGTTTTCTTCTTCGGATAAGAAAAATGTAATTAGGGCAAGACAATTTAGTTGCCATGATCAATTGACATGACTAATTATCTCCAGCCGCTAGAGTGCTTAGATTGTGATTAAATTAATCCGCAATGGGTTAGTACACAGATATATTTGGTAAATGCCGCCAAAAAATTAGGTGTTTTTGTATATTTAACTAATAACTGAACAGGTGTCGAATAGCTGACAGTTTTTTGGAGCAACGTAATTAAATTACCTTAGCGAGGTAGTGCAATAAAAAAAAAGACTTTTATCAAAAATTCTTATTAAGCTTGCAAACAATATACATTATAAGCATTTGTTCATTACAAGCTTTTGTAAAACAGTTAGATTTTCAATAGAAAAAAGTAAGGATTGCAAAAAAGTATTAATTGAAAAACTTGACATATGAATGAAAAGAATTCAAATTTAATGTCAAAATTAACAATATCACAAGGAAGGATATTCTAATTTCACAATATTAGTTGATTGTCGACACAGATGAAACTTATTTCTGTAAATTTAAAAGTTACAATATCAGTTTTGGATGTTTTACTAGGGAGTTGAACCAAAAATGTTTTGGTACAAAATAACATATCTATCAATCTTGTAAATTAATTTTAAAAACCTATATGAATTTTCATACTTATAAAGTCCCTTTTGACCCTGTGTGTATTTTTTTCTGAATGTTGATTATATGATTAAAATGTATATAGCACCTATATTATATTGTATTTGTGTATTAAAAATCTGAAATAATATATTTTAATTATTCACAGGAGTAAATGGAATGAAAGCTATCTGATGTGTTGCATTATTTTTCTAAGCAGATATGATGTTTATAATTTCTTTTGAGTATCGAACCAAGGGCTATTTGATATCTGTTCCACTGGATTGATTTAATCATTGTAGCAAAGAACTGTTCAAATTGTTTAAGATATCAGTGGGATATAGAACTGTGGTAGAGAAATCAGTTGTCATCTAAACATTGATAAACATATCTTTAAGGCATACTACTGTCTTCTCATTGGCCAATAAATCTTACTAGTTAGTTTAACAAGATGTTTTTATCATCTTTTTGTTTGTTGTTTACAAGATTTTTAGGCATATTTTGCACATGTAAGTTTTTATTACAATATTGTATGTTTTGTGTGTTTCTATAATGTTTATAATAACCCCTTCAAATCATTGTAAGACTTTATATTAGTAAAATGAAGTGTAAGAGATTTTACATGCGTTTTAATATTGGTTTGTGTTTTTCAACCTGTTATTATTAAATTTAATTTTAAGTTGCCAAATTCTAATTGATACTTAATAGCTAAAAACTATATTAAGACAAAAATTTTATATTATAAAGTGAAAAGTTATATTCTATATAGTTAACGCTTTTAACCATACTAGTTGTGTGTACAAGATACTAGTTTATAAAAAAAGTATTTTATGAGTAATAATTGCGTAACTGAAGTGATTAGCCAGTTGGCTTTATCAATGAAATGATTGTTTCGAAACATGTCAGCAAGTAAGTTCAAAAGTTTTTCACTTAGTTACGCAGTAATTACTTATAATTTAATGAGTGGATTCAAGATGATAACAACAACCAGCTTTAAAAATTATTGGTTTTTCTGTAGTAAGCTGGTTCGAAGTACTCCGCAGCTACTTGCTGCTGTTCTTGAAGCTTTGACCAACCTGTCACTGCAATCAGAAATACGTGCAGAAATTCAACCTGTGCTCATAAAAGCTCTCAGAAAAGTCCAACCTGAGTTTTTGCCTAACATGATCAAGTTTTTATTTACTGGATGTGATCCTGTAAACATGGATGAGGTTAGTATTAAAATAAAAGGTAAACAGGTTGTCTCTATTTCAAACAGTCATACAAATTATAAATGACTTATACATTACTATTCCTTTAGTGTATGATGAATGGTTTTCTCTTTCCATTTTTCAATTTAAAAAATGTTTTTTTATGAATATAGAAACAGGATTAATTAACCTTGATTCATTGAAAGATATTTTCGAAGATTGAAACAAAAGTAACAAATAAAACTAGGGATGGGCCGATTCCTAAAATTTTCAATTCCGATTCCGATTCCGATTCTAAAATTTTCCGTTCGATTCTCGATTCTTTAGTCGATTCTCGATTCTTTCAAGTTATATTAGCTTACATTCTAGTTCTCTAATAATTAATTTAGTTAACATCTTGGTCATATGGCAAAACCTTTTAAAAGTTCTGTTTTAATGTAATAGGCTACACAAAACCTTCAACCTTGATTTATCAATAGGAATGTTTTTAAACATAAAAACATATCAGAATAAAGTAATGACTTATTTTAAAGTTAAAAATGTGAACTTTACTTATTTTATGATGTTTGAAAAAATTCCTAAGCCTATTTACATTGTCTCTCAAACAAAACAAAAATTAAAAACAAACGAACAACATAAAAAGTAAAAAATTAATACAAATAGGATAGTTTTTAATATTTAAAAGTCTGGCAGGTAATGTACATTTCTGTTCAAAAACACAAGCATTTGAACACGTTGTGGGTCAAGCTAGTTTCATTGCTAGTCACATATAGCTCCTGAAGTTGAGAAAGGTTTTTCAGAAAACACTGTCGCGAGTGGGCAGACAGGTATTTTATTGCCATTGCATTTAAATGAGGGTATTTGGCACTTTGTACTGCCAAATACTTCCCAACATCACAATCTGGACTGGCTAATGTTTCCCCCAGATAATTGTTTACTACTTCTTCTACTGTCAATTCCCCTGGGGTACCTTCTTCCCCAACATTCTGGATTAGTGGGGCATACCTTCTCCACATCTGGTGGGACCTTTTTTTCTGCAGGTGTCTGGAACAAGTGCAACTGATTCAGGCCTATTTTGTATTTATTACTCAATCCCAGTTGATTTTTAACCGACTATCACTTGTAGGTCCTGTGTCTGTGGAAAACGTTTCTTCAAGTATAGATCTTTTTTGTTGATAAATTTGGGCAAAATGAATGATGTTTAAGTGCTTTTTAATATTTGATATATTATGTGGATTTCCACCATCAGTTTCTGTTAACCGTCATGAATTGACGCGACGGCCAGTACCCTGAACCGAATACCGCCAGGCCTCTTAACGCTTTATGTTTATTAGTACTACTCAGCTGGTGTTGCTACTTTTGGAAAAATTAAGGCACAGTATTTAACAACAAGCTTCACACTACTTACAGATGTATTTACGATGGTTTTTGTTTGATAGATAAACGCCGACGGGATTAAGAACATGATGTTATTCTAAGAGCTTTTTGTCCGTAGTTACGGGCTGACACACATATTTGTTATAACGTATTGTAATGATTTTCACTACTGTTTTCAAAATTTCACAAAACCTTAAACGTAAGTCGGAAATATTGACTAAATATTTAGTTGTAAAATAATCCTTAAAAACGGACTTTGTGAAAGTTAAGTACAAACATTGATACACTTAGATAAACTGATCCTTACTAGGAAGTAAATTATAACGTAAATTCCTTAACAAGTAAATTATTTGGTGTTAAAACTTTTACTTAATATGAATCTTGGATAGTATTTACTGGACCTGTAGCATTACTTGTCAGAGAGAGAATATATTACCCTTTAGTTCTATATTCAAAATATTTATAAACTCACAAATCAATCACATGTGACACGTTTACGTGTCTTAGTGATAGGCGCAAAAACACTTTTATCACCAGTCTGTTTATTATTTGGGTAGCCGGGACATGAAATTATGGTTTTGTTGTTTCTTGCTAACACAAAACACAAAAAATATCAAAACAGTGTTGCACAGATAATAAAATTTAATTAAATCAAAAACAATATCGGGTAAATTGGTCCGACGGAGTTTATTTACGTTTCATTTACGGTAGGAAAAAACTATGTTGGGCCAGTTGGTCCGACACGTATTTTTATAAATATTCGGAATCGTGTGGAATCGGAATCGACACTTTTATGATGAAGAATCGAGTATCGACGATTCCTCGATACCACCTAGAATCGACGATTCCTGGAATCGAGAATCGGAATCGGCCCATCCCTAAATAAAACTATTAAATTGTTTAAGAGAATTTGAAGATTTTTGTTTTAAAAAAAGATTGTTTTTTGTTTTAAAGTGAAAACACTGTTAAGGATTTTATAACTTGATTGAGGTCTGAGCAGGGTATTGTGAGACATTTATGATTTATTTTGTATAACAATTGCCATTTCAAGGAGAGTCACAAATGTAAAATAAAATTTTGTAATACATTTTAAAAAAAATTTATAGTATTTATTTACATACTTAACACATTGATTGCCAACCAGTTTACCGATAACCTACAAACACATTTTTGCTACTGTTATTGAATAATACTTAACTGAGGGAATACATAAGGGCTTACGTTAGGAATGATTTAATTATAGTTTAAGCAGTGAATTCAAGATCATTACAACAAACAACCTTACATTTTTGTTGTTATACTTTTGTTTAAATAATGACAAAACATTATAATTTGTTGTCTTCTAGTGTGTTTATTCATCTAAACTAGTTTATTTTATAATGTCTTGGGGCACAGGCGACTACATGTTTTCAATATAAATTCAACTATAAATATATACTATATCGTATTTTCACAATATTTTTAAACAATAACTATAGCTACTAGATTTTTTTCACGTATTTTATAGATACACAGTTTAAATTTTCAGCATAACTGTATTTTTGTTTGAAAATATTTTTTCGAATAATTAGAATGTAAATATAATCTGAACATTATTCTTACATTTATGTTTCTATTGTTTTAATACAAGTATGTTTTAAATTTAGCTGTTTTTACGAATTTTATATGATCTTATGAATTGGAATAAGACGTTTTAAATTAAAATTTTTAGTATCTAAATTTTGAATTGTCAAGTTTTTTAGCAGAATTGTGTTTTTAGGATCGAATTAAATATAACACTATTCTAAAACGTAATGTAGTTCTACAAAGAAGTGTAAATATAAACAGTTCCTTCTAATATTTTCTTATAATTCTGAACTTCTATTTTAGTCTTGTAAAAAAAAATTAAAAAATTATCTGAACGCTAAGTGGCAGGAACACACACAGAGGCCGTGATGGACACCTTATATGGTTAAAAACAACGTGAATGTGCCCAACAGCCATGTGTGATGAACTAAAGCTAGGTCTACATTGTCGGTCACAGGTGATCCTATGCAAAAATATAGTGTCTCACAGTTTTAGCCTACAGTAACATCGTGGGAACAAATAAGCTACCATTAATGGTGATTAGAAAATCCGCCATACTATGAACCCTTAAAAATATGAACTTGAATGCTCTCCCTGTTTATTACAAAAGTCAGTGTAAGGCGTGGATGACTGATAATATTTTTAAAAAGTGATTCAAAAATGAATTTGTCCTTAAGTAATAATATTTAATGAAAAAAATGGACTGCCACCAAAAGTTCTACTTTTGATAGACAATGCTCCTTCACATATTTCAGACATAAAAGCAATTTTTCTCGCACCTAACGTGTCATCGTTGCTTTAGCTTATGGATCAAGGTGTGCTGCAGAACATAAAACTGAGCTACAGATAAAAGCTTCTGCAAACATTAATTGAAGAAGATTGTTCTCTTTTTATTCCAGAAAAACCTAAGACGATTACAATAAAGGATGTAATATACTGGGTAGCTAAATCCTGGAATAATATGAGTAACATTTTACTTCAGAAATCTTGGAAGAAGCTCTGGCGTAGCCTCGAATTTGTGGAAACACCACTTAGAACACGGGATGATGAAACTGAGCTCCTCGAGCTCATTCAAAGAGAACCAGGAAGTGAAGATGCTGAAGAAAGATGCCTGGAAGAGTGGACAAATCTAGATAACAATGAAGAATATACCGAGCATGACATGGTGTCTATGGTCCAGGATCAATACGATGATAGTGTAGCAGATGGCGATAGCGAGGAAAAAGATGTCTCTACAAATGCTGTTACTCATGCCGACACTGCTGCCGCTCTCGACATTGCACTGCGTTACACAGAACATTATGCAGCTGCAACACCCAATGATGTTATGCTCGTTACGTAACATCACATCCTCGGGAAGGTTTACGTCTCTTCGCCAGATGAAGATTACTGATTTTAAGTGACAAGTATAGTTAAGTGTTTGTGTCTTCTCTTTTTAAGTGAAACATGTAATTGAGTGTTTGTCTTTTTTATTTTAATTTTACTGTCAATGAATTCTGTGTTAATGAAGTGATACAGTAGTCTAGTATAGGCCTTCATATTATATCATGTTTTTACAATGTCAATTCCAATATATTACACATCTCAGTCCTGTTTTACGTAAGTAGTAAACTTCCAGTACATACTTCATTAAATTTTAGATACTTTTTTAAAATTTTGTTTTCATCAAATCATGTTCGGATTTTGCAGGGGTTTGGATATCTGGGGTTCGGATTTGAGGGGTTCTACTGTATATAAACATGTTTTATTACAAAGATATTTGAAATAAAATTAGTCTAATATACTAGTTAGAATAGTGGCACATATGAATAGAGTCACAGAAGATACATTGATTCTACCCAGTATACCACTATACTATAAATACTGTTGATAATGATAGTATGACACTATATATATAAATAGGGTTGATGGAATTACTATATTAAGATTTGTTTCTTATTGTTATCATGGACACTTCAAAACATTTAAAGCTTTAAACATTGTTTATGGTTTTCAGATAATAACTTCTTTAAGAAGCGAACTGGTTTTTAATCATAGCCATAAAGACATTGCTACTATCCAAGTGTTAGCCTATAGCAATATAAAGGATGCTCTTCTAGCTTCCAAAAATTTGTCCGACATATGGCTGAAGAATATCAATGGCGTGCTCTCTCATTCGCAACACAAGTATGTAAAAAATTTTATTTTATGCTTAGTTTAAAAGAAACCAGTATTCATAGAAGCATGAAATCTGCACAGGCAAGCACTGCTAATTTAAGGGAACCTTGTAGTCCCTATATTACCCATGCTAAAAACCAAACTTCAGGTACAGATAGAAAAAACTATTTTGTTTAGAGAATTGAAATTTTGTACATTGTTTATTTAGATCTTTTTGAACAATGTTTACTACATTTTAACTAAATGTAATGTATTATCTTGAAAAAATAAAAAAATATAAATAATCTTAACATTATTCAATTTTTTAAACATAAAATTATTTTTTTAAAGCAATCCTAATAGGTAAACCTAAAAAGTTAGTTAACATCGTTCTATAGACATGTATGAAAAAAATTAGGGTTATAGCTTAAAGGTTTCCAAAAAATGTGTACCAAAGTGTGAGAAAAGTGATTTTTCAGAAGGCCCAAAAAATGGTTGACGTGTCCTGTTGCTAGCTAAAATAGTCCAGCACTACACTCAGGATTTTTTTCTTCTTTCTTGTCCAAAAAATCCTCCCACAAAAGGTCCTTTGTCAGAGCTCTTGACTTTTAAAGTCTTAGTAGCTAAATATTTATTTTTTATTTGAATTTTGTAGTCCATTACGTTTCATGAATCTTAATTAATCATTTTAACAGTAGTTTATGACTTCCGAACTCTAAATTTTGTAAATTTGTGAAAACTTACTGAGACAGAACGTTTTCGATTGCTGTGTGGCGATCTTCATCCAGTGTCTTCTGCTTGGAGGTATTGGGTCAAGCGGTGACGGTTTTAAAGGCAGGTTTTCGATAGTATCAAAGAGTACGTGTGATTTGTATTGTGTTTGTTCGTTTAATATGTTTGTACCTTGTGTTTTTTTGTGTTTGTAAATTTCATATTATTCTAGTGTGTTGAGATGTGGTCCTTTTTTATTGATGTGTAGGATTTCTAGGTTATGGTAAATGTCTGTGTATTTGTCTCCTGTATTTGTGTAAATGTTAAAGTGATTAATTTATTTAATTTTGAAAAATTACATTGAACTAAATTTAACAATTTCTTCTGTAAGCCGCAAAAAATATAACAATTAATAACAATTATAACAATCAAATTTTCCATGTATTTTTTTCAGGCCTATAGATCTGGTAATGCTACTTCTTCTGCATTCAACAGCTACAGATCCAACTCGTGCAAGAGCCATTGAAACAGTATTTCGTAACAGAATTAGGAGTGGCAAGTTCCTAGAAGGGTTGATTCAAGAAACATTCCAGACACACATTGCTGTAAGTTTTTATGACTAGACTAGATATGCAGAGCAGCCTCTTGATTATCCATCCTATTAAGAAAAAAAATAGTCATAGGAATATAAAATAATGCTGAGATTTTCTGTGTTAAAGGAAAGTAATGTCTTGATAAAGATTTTTCTTCCTTGGTAACCTCTTACAATAAAAAAGACATGTAAGAAAAAATACAGTAAACCTAATAATTTAAAAATTAACTGCAATAATTCACAAGAAACAAGTTTATGCAGATTTACTGAATAAAAGTAAACTATTAAATTAAACTATCCTATTAAATTAAATAAACCAGTCCTAATAAATTTGGTATCAACTAACATTATTTAAGTTATAAGTTTCTTGAGAATGAAGTCATTTTAAAATGTTTCAAATATTTAAGTATAAAACAGCACCTTTGCTATCTCCTATTCTTAAAATAAATTATATTTGTTTATAGTTTAAACCAGTTAATAAAATCTCAACTTAATATGTAATCCAAGCTGTTTTAAATCTTACAAGTCACAGCTATGATTTTATGATTTCTATATGTTGAATAGTTTGAATTATTTTACTTCAGAACTATTAAATTAACTTATAATGTTTAGTAAAAACCATCTTCTTTATCATTGTGAATATGATTTAACTAAAAAGTAGTTTCAAAAACAAATATAATAGTTATACAAGTACATTTTTATACCAATCCTAACATAACAATATTTTCTTTTATTGACGCATTTCGGAATGACTCCATTTTTAAAACTTAAATAGTAGTAAAAAAAAATTGAAATGTTAGGAAAGGCAGAAAAATATACTGAAATATATACAAATATCCCTAACAGAAATGAAGATGAGTATGTTAAGAATTTCAACTTAGTCAGCCGGACAATTATATTTAAAAATTTGGAGTTTAAAATTAGCCAACACACTTATTGATATTAAAAGTAGAATTGCCGATAATAAGCTAGCTAAATTTGAATCCACCAAAGCTGTACAATGAAACCAGACTAACCACAAAAATACTGACACCCAACTTGGTCCAGGCAGAAATCATAGGGGGCAAGTTCAAAGGAGAGATGGTCCTAATTTCATGAATACCAATATTTCATCAGATCTACCCATTGATTTCAAACAACTACAATTTCTTTTGTCTTGCATTCACAATAACCATAAACAAGCCCCAAAGACAATCATTGACCATTTCTGGAATAAATTTGGAACATTCGAGCTTTTATCATGGACAATTATATGTTGCATTCTCACGAGTCGGGACACCTGAAATTTGTATGTTTATACCTCTAATGAAGTGAAGAAAAACATTGTCTATCCTCTAGCATTGCAGTAAATGAAATATATTTATTTAGATGTTTGATTTGCTTTTCTTATTGGAAAATTATGATTTCGGGCTCAGGGACGTGTGCCAGGTAACGCTAGTCAAATAATAAATTATTTACGATAACATGGAATATATTTAGAAAATACGGATGACAACTGACTAGCTTTGTGTCAATTTAGGGACAGCGCCATTTTATACATCTATTTCTAGAGGAAATGAACAGCAATGGCTTGAACATTATGAAATACTGAAACCTAATATTTCCCTGTGAACAAAAATTTAAGAGCACCTAATACGAGTGAGTCGTTCTTTGGTCGTAATATACAAAGTGTTAAGTGGTGTGGAGTTGGAAAATACATTAACTAACTGTCTTCATAAAATGACTCAATTGTTTTTAAATGTAAAATTCTTTTAGTATAGTTCATTTGTTCAAGTTTTTTTTTTATCCAAGAACATGTTCTTCACTATGAAGTCAAGCTTTTTCAAACTTCCTTCTTCTCTGCTTTGTGATTTGCTTAGTCAGCCACTATAATTTTACATCTTTTGTCCAAACCTTTGTTCTGTTCATTGCACTTTCTAAAGCGAGTGTCTTAGACAGTGCCATAACAATTTCTTCTCTCCATTTCTTGATTATAATAGTTATCCTTGGAAATTAAGTGGATGATAATCTCGTTTAGTTTATCTTGAGGGAAAAAATCATTGAAATCTTTGATTCAATGACTTCCAACAATGGTTTCTTTGTAATGCTCAATATGAAAATATTTTTCAAAGGCTTACGAAAATACCTATCCTTTCATCATAGGTTTCCTTTGTAAAAACAACCTTTATGAAAATTAAATAAATACTTGAACCGATAAAATTTATACAGTCTTCGGATATTGTTTTTATGATAATAAGTAAAAATTTTATTAGATTTAGTCGCCACCATTCTATAACTTTAAATATATTTAGTAAGGAAATAATGTATAGAAATTTTAGAGATACATTTTGCAGTATTTTACTTTATTGAGATAAATTTTTATAGTATTTATTACTTGTAGCTTACTTGTACCTAACATGAAATGTAAAGATCAATGATGAGTTACAAAGCTCTTAATTTTGTTCTGCGTCAGTTGAATCTAATTTATATCCGAGCATATAACAGGCTGAAAAGTCTAATGATTTATGGAATTATTATTGGTTTTGATCTGAAGATAATTTTTATGAATTTTTGAATGAAGAAATGTGTAATTATTAATGCAAGATGAAGGTGCAAAATAAAATTACAGCTAATACTGAAATTTATGTCACGGCAATACTATCCACTTCTTCTTACATATCCATAGCAGGGGTTTTTGTAAAAAGGGGGAAAATTTTTATTTTTGTAACATCTGTTTTGGGTTGAATAGCTGCATTTATGTCAACTACATTTCTTGGTTTTCTGAAGAATATAAAAAAAGGTATTTTGGATACCCTTTTACTGTAAGGCTACTTTAAGCACAGGCTGACAGGCCATGTGATTATTCTTACCATTATGATGTAGGAAATCACATACCACAAGAACATCTGCACCATAACTTTAATCCAAGCCTTCGTAGAATAGAGGTAGTATGACATCTTGAATTTTGGCGCCAGACGATTCTAAAACATCCTAATGTATTTTCCAGAACTAACTAACCAATGTTCATGTATTGGTCATAATTATTACATCAGTTATGTAAATTCTATTTATTCACACAAACTCATAAGATAATGTTGGTTTTTGTTGTAAAATCTTCAACATGTAAGAAAAGTAATTATTCAAAAAGTAATTATTCAACATCTTTAGAATTCAATTATGAATTACCATAATTTTATAGTAAGGTTCAAGTGAATATGCAAAATTACTTTTAATGACCTTTCCAACATATGTAAAGCCAATGATAGACACATATATATTTATATAATCTTATCAGACGTATTTATGTTCTGATGTCCATTGGAGTTTATAAATATTTGTTGATGGATTTGATCTCCACCCACAACATTGAAAGGCTATTAAAAATTGTTGACCTTAAAAACTTGGGAATTCTCCTCATTAACAAAAAAGGACCACATCTCAACGATAAAGCAAATATGAAATTTACAAAAGTATGTATTAATACGTAAAAGCACAAAATTAATATGTATTAAATGAACGAACCCAATACAATTCACATAGACTCATGACTACAATGTACAATTAACTTAAACAAACAGCTTCCACATAGGTCAACAATGCTTTCCAGTAGCTAACCTAGCCATTGTCGAAGGAAACTTAGTTTGATTTAAAACTTTGTATCTCAATATATTTTTTATAAATCTACTTTAATTTTAAACAGTAAGTCGTTATATTACTGTGCTAATACTTTAAAATTTTGCTGATCATCATGTTTAAAAATTTTATAACTGTGAGTATACAATATATACCTTTCCACTGTTTCATCGTAACTGAAATGGCAACTTGTGTAGACTACATTTTTCACTCCTTCAGTATTATATATGTTATTCCAGTATTATATAAGTTATACCAGCTTTAACCATTAATATTTATGTTCCACCCAGATTATCATTTGATGTGTGTCTAGCCTGATTGATTGTCTTCATACAAACTCAGTCTTATTTATTTAGAATATAATTAAAAATAGAAATTTTGCTTTACTAACCAAAGTTTCATTTATGGTTTACACATTTAAATTTGGCTGTTTATTTTTAAGGTTGTAAAGGAACATTTTACACCATTAATGAAAATTGCTTCAGTTTTACTCAAGTCACCAGAACCAACTGTGGCAGAATTTGCAGCAACTCTTTACTCGTGAGTAAATCTTGATAAGTTTATAGTAAATTATATGTTAATCTAAAACAGTTTTATTTTGAGACGAGTCGTCGTTTTGGAGTAACAATTTGAAGAAGTAGTAATCCTTGTTAATTTTATTTTTTAAAAAATCACCTAAACCACAAACACTTTTTATTTATGTCCTGGTGTACATTTATATTGCAAAGCAATCATCTCCTGAGGAAATTACTCCTGTAGATTTCATGTACCCTTGTAAATGTTAATGCAAATTGGTGATACCAGTTTTTTTATCATAATTTTTTACAGTGAACTCTTCCTGAATGTGGATGGATACTGGTGTAAGTGGATAGTGACAGAACTACAAGTATATATAGGTGCAGGTGACTCATCCAACGCAAGATCTGCACTTAATATATTGCAAGAACTTTCTATTAATCATAATAAAAAAATTAAACCCTATGCATCACTCTTGATGGTAAGTCTGCACGAGTCATAGCCTACATAACTCTATTGCTATGCATTTATTCTATTATATTGGTTGAATCAAATAGAGTATTTATTGCTATGTTGTATTCAACAGGTTTTTATATAAGTTTTTATTTAAAAAAAACTCAACTGAAGCAATTAATCTACTTTTATTTCTTATCGAGTATATAATGTGAGATACAAACTTGACTGATTGCACTTGCAACTTTTGTATATTACTGTGTATCTATGTATCTGTTTCTGCTTTCTAATATCTTTTGGAGAAGCAGTACTCACTATGTTCTCTGAAGAATCGAATTGAGAACTCTTCAAACGTTCCTGAACAAGGTACTAAGGAATATGGTTAATGCATCGTGATATATCAAAAATAAAGACATTCACCGAGAATTGAATATTTCAAAGATATCAGAAGAAATGAAGATGACCCAAAAACATGAAGAGAGACTTCATTTCCAACACAACACAGGTTCTCCATTGCTTTTGTGAGGAAACTGAATATTCGAGCTGGGATTTATGACTAGTGTAGACAAAATCTAAAGTGCCATTGGACAAACATTAATTACTATAAGTGGCCTTAGGAATTACTATAGGAAAATTATTGGTTGATTTAACACTTTAGCTGCCATGTTGGGACAATTGACCTGAAGGCCCAGTTGGGTAAACTTACCTTAGGCCTTGTTGTCTAGTAACATTTTAAGTTTATTACTTTTACTCAACCGATGTTGCTACTTTTGGAAAAATTAATGCTCAGTATTAAACAAGTTTCACACTACTTCCAGATAAAATTACAATGTTTTTTGTTTAATAGATAAATGCCCATGGCATTATAAATATGGTGTTATTCTTAGCAGCTATTTGTCAAGAGTTACGGCACAACACACTTATTTCTTAACAATTTTAGTGAAGTTGAGAAAACCTAAAAAATAAGTTAAAAATATTTACTAAATATATAATTGTAAAATATTTCTTAAAAAACGGGCTTGGTTGAAGTTAAGTACAAACATCGGTTCACTCAGATAAACACATCCTTACTAGAAAGTAAATTATAACGTAAGTTCCTTAAAAAGTAAATTATTTAGTCTTACAACTTTTACTTGTTATGAATGCTGTATAGTATTTATTGGATCTGGAGCATTACTTAACAGAGAGAATATGTTTACACTTTTGTTCTATATACAAAACATTTATAAACTCACATACCCGTTTACATGTCTTCTTGATAACAGGAAAACACTTTTCTCATCAGTCAGCTTATTGTCTGGCTAACTGAAACATTTAATTGTGGTTTTGTTGTTTATGGTTTACACACAAACACAAAAAATATTAAGACGGTGTTTGCACAGATAAGAAAATATAATTAGCTCAAAACAATGTTAGGCCAATTAACCAATTGGCCCGACCCATGTTCTTATATATATATATTGTAATAAGAAACGTATTTTCGTACTTAAATATGATAGAACAAAAAGTAAATTCATATTATTTGAAAATAAGCTTAAAATATTTCTTCGCAATTCTCCGAGCAAACATCAAATTTGTAGATGGCAACTAAAGTGTTAATAAGACCAGTTTTAATATGAAAGGCTTATAAAAAAAAAATATTACAGGAGAGATACTGTTAAAAATAGATTATATTTGAGTTAAAAGTATTTGCTGTTATAGTTTGTGTAAGTTAAATTCCAGGTTAAATTTTCAAAATGATTATTCATATATAATCTAAATATATAAATAGTAAAACTCAAATTATTATTACTCTATAAACTTTTAATGCTGCAATATTTTTAAAAATTCTTTATTTTCAGATGCTCTTAAACAAGCTGAGTGAACTTCAGTTAAATGAAGTAAGACAGTTGATGGACCTTCTTTGTCGTATCGCATACAGTTACACAGATGAAGAAGAAGGTATGAGTGACTGTGTGGTTTTGCAAGATGAAATAAATATGCTTGTGCAGAAACAGTTAGCTAGCTCACAACTTAGGTAAGCAGGGAAAATTACCTTTAAAATTGCTGTGTTTCAAAATTATTTGTTTCTTGAGCAAAAGATTTATTAGTTTTACAATGGAAATATCGCTGAAAGTATAATAATAAGGCGCAACATTCTAAAATAATGTATTCTTAATAATTATTTTGTTAAATTTAGATTGTATATGTAGTTTTAGTTGCACAACTAATATTAAGGTAATCTAGTCAAAGCCTTTGCAGATATATTTGGAGGTTGAATGTAAATTTTAAAAAAATCAGATCTGTCTTGATTTTAAAATTTTAAATAAAGTGTATCCTGAATGAAAATATTGTTTAATTTTATATTTATTGTGTTATTTACTGTAATTTCTATGTTGAACGCATTTGTACAATGTTTCATTATTAAGTTTTTACTTAATAAATAACAGTATATTTTACTATTGAAATGGTATTTAGGTATTTAGTTGTTTTTATCACATAATGATGAGAAATCCAAATAAAATATTAAACTATATTGTGCTACACATACATTTGCACTTACAAACAATTAAATATTATCTATTATTGTTTTATTCATTATTTTGAATCATCTTTAGCTGACTATTTCTTAATTGATTATTATTTGTAAAAAAAAAAATTGAATTTTACTTTCGGCTTTAAGCTTAGCTGTTGATTAAAGTGTTTCCCTAATATTCATGCAACTAATTGATCACTTCAAATATGCACAGAAATGTTATAACTAAAATAATTATAGAAAAGTGTTTAAACATGCTACTAGACCGAGTTAACATTGTGCGGGGAAAATATGTAAGCTACTGCTACTATGGTGTTAGTATTCTCTTTGTCTGCATTGCTTGCTTGATTGATTTAGTATTTACACTTCAATTTTTTTGAAATTATTCAGAATTTACTACGCTCACTTCAATTTTTTTGAATTAATTCAGAATTTACTACGCTCACTTTCACTATCCAATAACATTCAATCCAATACAACACAACCAAAATACACAATCAAACAATAACATAGTGAAGACTGGACTAAGAATTTGACTGGAATAGTCAGCTGATCAGTTGGTCCTAAAACAAACTAGGACGGCAATACAAACCCTACTTTATTTGTCCTGTTACTCTAAGAGACACTTTAGGACAGCTATAACTATTTTTATGGTGACAGTTTCAAGAGGAAAAAACATGTCCTTAGTGATCAGAATGTGTTGCATGTGCCTCATGCCTCTGAAGCATGGGGATTATAACACATCAAGAAGGGTCAAGTTAGACTAAACATTCAACAAAAAAACAAGACATAGTTAAAGACACTCTAGGTGCATCAATATACACCCTGGCCAAATAATCGAGGATAATCACTAATTGTCATTAGGTTAGTCCTTTGTCAGGATATAAAACAAAGGTCTACTTCCAATTACAGAACATTTTTTGTGAATATATCTGCCTAATTATTCCTTAACCATACCTCTGGTAGAAAGTATTGGATACATATCTTGATTTTTAGAAACAAAATGTGGGATCTAACTTTTACCACATTGTTAAATGTCATTTGTACAAATGTCATTTACTTCCCATGGCTTCTCATTGCGTTAATTTAACATAAAGAGAACGTTGTCAGTAACAAAATTTCTCTTAACATTTAAAAAGTAGTAGGTACATTACAACTTCAATATGTAATTTACTATTTTTGTATAAATTTTCAAATATTCAACTACCATTACAAATACAATCTAGTTTCAACTATCATAACTAGGGATTGACAATTTGAATGTAAGGGTTGACAAGCAGTGCCTGTAACAGATTTACAACAATCAGGTAAATCTACAGATTTACAACAATCAGGGAAATCTAAATTTGTAATGAAAGATACAATTTTATGATTATAGGGCAAGCTATGAACATCTACATTAAAATCAATTAAATTTTTATGAGTTTCTAAGAGTTTTTTTACTTACAACATCCAGTGAGCATTGTATATTAAGATCGAGAAGGATGTATCTATTATTAGAAAAATGATGAAAATGTTAGAGGTGAAACCATACTGCCATACTTTTACTCAGGGTTTCACATGATGCTAATTTTTATTGAAATCTGTAAGTCATGAATAATAAGTCGAGAAACTGACAACAATTTTTGCAAATCAATTCTGCAACACAACACCTCTACATTTAAAGCTAGTGGGAAAGTAAATGGACACAACTGTCTCTATTAAGATTCCTAAAAGTCACATTTGGTAATGAAAGTCTAGATTCATGTATATATTTGTGGGTATATGTAGTGATGAAAGAGATGAAATTCTCACTGGACATAGGAGGGGAGGTAGCAGTTTGTTTGGATAGAACAAAGGAATTATATTGTCGTTCAAACTTGTTAAATGTTTTTATGTCAAATAATCAGCTTCACTGGCCAGTCACAGGCTTGAACATATTTAAACTTGCTAAACAATAATTAAAACATCTCTAAAGAAGACAAACAATAACCAATGAGTAAAATCATCTCTAGGCAATAAAACTATAAGCATAGCACTTGCAGTTAAAAAGAGATTTCTAAACAGTTATCAGACTTTTTTTTAGCAGTTTGCCCTGAAAAAAAAACAGGCAAATATATAACAAAAAGTTTTTTTCTCATTTAAGTGTGGTGCGAAATGGAGTTGTTGGAAGTGTGATGGCAATAAAACACATGGTATGTAACGATGACAATAGCGAATCGCCAGAGTCTTTCGAGGCTGCTAATACACTTTCACTGAGAGCCAAAAAAGCTATCCCTTTGTTAGGTAAGTACTTGGTCATATTGGTATTTTGTCTTTGTAAAAGTAATAATAATTGTTGGTATGGGTGATATTATAATTAAAGATCGAAAACATCAGATTAATAATATTTTCAGTTGCAATAACTTATTAGAAAAACAATAATTTTTCTATTTAGAAAAAATTGCAATTTGCTAACTTAAATGATCAAATATTCTCTAAGTGATATTGTTAGATAAATGTCAAAGTTTGTAAAAAATCTCGAAATTTGAAATGTTAAGTGTCTTATCTCAAAAAAGCAATCAACCAAAAATATCTCCTTTTTTAAATAAATGCTACATAAAATACTTGATTCATTGATAGTAGAATGTCATTGATATATTAGTTAATTACAAATACAGTAAACTCCCGATTATCCGGGGAATAGGGTGGCCTGGCAACGCCGGATAACGAATTGCCCGGATAATCCGCTATGAACAAAGAATACGCAAAACAATCGATAATCAATTATTATATCATAAGTTACACAAATAATGACCCCGGTTAATGCAATTCACAAATAATCTTCAAGGACAAAATAAATACAGAAAATAATTTAAAATGTCGATGTATTTGACGGATTATAACATGTACATTTATATGTCTAACTATTTACAATAAGTACATAAGTATATGTCAAAAGTAAGTATGTATGTACATATGTAATTTCCCTTACACATAATACTTTCACTTTTTAACAAAAAAGTCTGTCACTTTCGTCTGTTTTTTGTGAGCATTGATTTAGCTTTAATGTGCGATCTAAGTGTATTGAGAATCATTTTGTCGTACAGTGTCTACTTGTGTCACAAAGCCATAAAAATCAATAATGTATATGACATACATGCATATATCACGTCCTAGACTATTTACAGCCGAGATTAGCTGACATTTGTTTACAATCTTATAATACACATTAGGTTTTCGGGCGTCCAAGTATTTTGTCATTGTATCTTATATACAGTTGTCTGCTTGCCCCTTTTATTTCACTGGCCCGCGTCGGGATGCTTCCCTTTCAATGTAAAAATTAGTACGTACATATTTACATATCTATTCCCTTCATCTTAACTTCTATTAAGCCTTATATGTATTTACGTCGTAATTCACCGTTTGGTAATCTGATTGGAATAAAAATTGGATATTTGTACAACAATGGCAGACCCCGGATAATCTGCAAACCGGTTAATCCGCCCACGGATAATCGGGAGTTTACTGTATATATGTTTGTTGGATCAATAGAACTGGTAAACTTTGAAATTTCTATTTGTAAAATTTTTACCTTCATTCATAATCATAGATATTTAAAGATTATCATTAAACAAAGTACAGAAATATATGCTGTAAAAATGTTTACAACTACTGTATATGATAAAATAGAAAATATTGGAATGGTAGGTTACACGTAAAGGCATCTAATTTTCATTATATAAACTTGTTATATATTAGAACCAACTAAAATATTTTGTTCTTAACAATTTGAAAATAGTTTTTGAATTATAAAAATGAAGTCATAAGATATAAATTTACATAAAAAGTAATTATTGTTGCAGAGTTGGTACTTTCTGGGACTAAAAACAGTTCAGAAGTTCATGGTTTAGCGCTGGATGAATTGTCTCACATGTTAGCAACTGGGACTAATTTTGATCAAACTTTCTTGGTTTGTATTTTTGTAGCAATTTGTGATTATTGTACAGAAGTAAAATCCAATAAGCACATGTCAGTAATACAATCAATAATGAAGAAACTACTAGGGTAATTCATAGAATAAGGTTCCCTAATCTGCTAAGAAAGAATGTGATGTGCTAGGAGAAATCTGGTAACATTGTCTTATTTATCAACTACCCCTATCTCTGTCCCTACCACTCCTGGCATGCTATATTGATAGGAGATCCTCATCACTGTTACTGCCACTTGCGAAATTCGTGCTGTGTTGTGTTTTTAAATGCAAAACGCATTTCACCTATTAACATTTATCGTCAATTGATCGAAGTTTATGGGAAAAAGTAAATATCTGTTCGTAACATGTTCACAAATGGTGTAGAGAATTCAGTGAAGGCCGCACGAAAAGTCATGATGAAGATTGGAGCAGAAAGCCTTCAGTTTCAGACGAAATTGTTGATAAAGTTGAAAGATTATTGCTTGAAGATCGGAGTACCACCGTTAATGAACTTGCTTTACATATTCCTGAGACTTCCAACACCACAATTCATAACATTTTCATTAAAAAATTAGGCTATTACAAAGTGTGTGCATGCTGGGTACCGCAAATGCTTACAGAAAACCACAAACAGCAATGTGTCGAGTGTACCCAGCAGTTTTTGCAACAATGTGAAGACAACAAAGAAGAATTCTTGGAATCCATTGTTACAGGCGATGAAACATTGGCGTTTCACATTATCCTCGAAACCAAGCAGCAATCACATGAATGGTGTCACTCAACTTCGCCAAAGCCAAAGAATTTAAATAAATGGAGTCTGCTGGGTAAGCCATGGAAACTGTCTTTTGGGACTGGAAGGGCCTGCTTTTAATCGACTTTTTGCCTCATAGAACAACAGTTAACTCGAACAGATATTGCGACACATTAAGAAAACTGAGACTTGCGATTAAGAACCACCAGAGAGAAAGATTATCCAGCGGTGTGAGACTTATCCATGACAATGCTCGACCTCATGTCTGACATCAAACTCATAAACTGCTGAAACATTTTGGCTGGGCTGTTGTGTCCCCCCTCCCCTACAGTCCGGACCTAGCCCCAAGTGATTATCATTTATTTCTAAAATTAAAGGAACACTTGGGTGGCTTACGTTTCAGTACCAATGACGAAGTCAAGGAAGAGGCTAATCGATTCCACAAAGGTTTGGCAGCAGGATTCTATAACATGGGGGTAGAGAAGTTGGAGCATTGTTTTTAAAAGTGTTTGGACAGAAATGATGGTTATGTGGGAAAATAGTGTAAGTTTTAAGTTTTAAAATGATGCATTACATTAAGAAAAAAAATAAAGCTCTCTATGTTTAAAAATCATGGGAACATTATTTTATGAATTGCGTCGTAACTCTAAGTCATAATAGAAGACTAACAATCAAATAGTAACTAATATTACAAAGTTACAAATCAGTAAAACAAAATTTTATACAAATTTGTAGTATTAGTTATGGTAGTATATTGTATGGAAATAGTTTTGTAATTGGACTCTTAATGCAAAGAAATGCATTGATGTTATTAAAATCAAGAGATGTGGTCTATGGTATTAATTTTAAAAAATAAAATAATAAATCACCTGAAGGACTACCCTTAAACAAATGAAAAAAAATTATAATAATTATATACCTTTGGCACATCAGAGTAAAACTTTAACTTGCATACCCTTTTCTGGTTGAGGATGGCTTCTTTCGTGCAACCACTGTGCACTATACTGTCATGAAAAAGGGAAGATTTATTGTGTTTGTTGTTTTATAAAGTTTGATTCAATACATTTTAGTAGAATGTTTTAATAAAATCATGCATTGTTTTAAAAAGTTTGATTCAGTACATTTTAGTAGGATGTTTTAATAAATTCATATAATAAATAAAAGAATCATTACTAATAATACAATTTAATTCCTTTCAGCTTATTATCTCAAACTGTATAATATTTTGATTTTACCATTTCCAATTATAATTTAACTATAAGTAATTATTGGGTAACTAAGAAAATACTTTTGTTCTTACTTGCTGATGGGTTTCAAAACAATCGTTTCATTTATGAAGCTGACACTCTGTTGAGCTTCATAAATGAAATGTTTGTTTCAAAACGCATCAGCAAGTAAGTTCAAAAGTATTCACTTAGTCACACCATAATTATTATAGTTTAACCAGTGAGTCCAAGAGGTTTACAACAAGAAACTTTAATTATAATATGTTTTGATTTTTTGTATCTTTTATAATGAAGAATGAAATATTAAAACTTTGAAAAATAATTATATTTTAATTTTAGTCATGATAACTATTTTGCAATTGAAGTAGTATTTTATTTCAATTATAGGGGAGTTCCCATAACTTGTAATGTTCCCATCATAGAATAGGTGCTATCAGTCACTATAGTCAAAGTGTTATTAGATTCGTTGAATATCAGAAAAAAATATTTTAAATTCTGTTGAATACAAACTTGTCTAACATTCCCATAGTGAATTTGTTTAAACAGATATTTGTTCCAATATTTCAGCAACGAATGTCAACACTGATGCAAGATAGTCTTCAAGATTCCTTTCTCCTTTCAACCTCTCAGTTCAAACCAAAGTAAGTTGAAAATATTGGTAAAAAATGTTAATAAAAATATAGGCATTTTATTTTCTTTTAAAGTTGAATCAATCTTAAAAGGTAATGAATTACTTGCAAAGAAATACCTTTAAATTGAGAAAATTGGAACTACACATTTAAATTAAAATTGTGTAAATGTTTGACAATATTTATGTTTAATAACATTTGGAATATATTCTTTAAATCAAGGTTACAGTACATAAAACCAATTACATTCTTCTACTGGTAATATTACTCTGTAGCCATGGTGAGAAACAGACAAAAAAAGCCGATGACTAGTCAGCAAGTATTAAAATTATTGCCAATAACACTTAGTCACTCAGAAAAATTAACTCTATTAATAGCTCTTAGTTGCTTTAGCATTCACTTACATTTTGATCATACAAGCTTAGTTGTGTTTTATGTTCATAATATAATGTAATGTAATATACATGTAAAATATATGATATATTTTTTGTAATATAATATGTTCATTGTTAATATGTGTTTAATTTTTGTAAGTGACCGTAGGTGTTTGAGTTGGTTTTATGTGAATTTTATCCCTCAGACATAATGTAAAGTAAATAAGGTTTTGTATGGTGAATGTAAAAACATAAACACAACTAGTATAATAGTAAAGAGGAATTTACTACCATGATATGTTTTTTGATTTTTACTCTTAAAGTTGAGTAATGGTTTGTTATAGCAGAAATAATGGCAAATATCTTTATTAACATTTATTTTAAAGAACATAGAAAAAAATGTTTGATAAAAATGGAAGTTATTGTGCAGAAGTAGAACCATAATGTAAAAATAATTGTATTAAGAGCAAAAGTTATACTATTATTAGTGGTAGAAATTTGTAAAAGAACTATTCAGATGATAGCTACTGCATTATATGGGTTGCAGCGTGTAGTCGGTGTCCTGTGGAATTACTTGTACAGTCTCACAAGTATCATTACACAATGGATAAATCAAACAAGCATAACATCCTATGTATATAATTGCAAGAATTTGTATAGGTTGTCTTTTTGAAAAATAAATGTAAACAACTTTCTGTGTAGGAATGATATATTGGATATATCATTGCAGTTCAAAATAGATGATAACTATGAAGATGTACTGGTATTAAACATAGGAGAACTGGCCATTACAGAAGCTCAGTCAACTGGCCAGAATGTACGGTGAGTGAACTTTGTATGAAATATATCTGTCTTTAAAGTCACTGCTTACAAAACTGTACATTAAAATAAAATTTGCCATTTGCTTAGATAATTTGGTAAGCAAAAGGCTAGCATAATCATGTTGGTAAACAAAAAATACATAGAACGTTTCAAAATCTTGTTGTTGTTCATGAGGAGTTGGTTGTTAATCACTTATTACACTTTGAAATTATTTGCAACCAGACTTTCAGTTAACTACAAGTTTTTAAATTTACTATATTCTATACGTATATAGTATAAACTGGAAGTGTAAGTTAACAATTTAACAACTTATAGTTAACAGAATGTCTGGTTGCAAGTAATTTCAAAGTGTAATAAGCGAAAACATAGAAAGTGTTAAGAGGAAGTTTCTTAGACTAGGACTAAACAAAAATCTACAGTTTGCATGGAAAATAATCATATCTTCAAAATTTCATCCTTATTTTTCCACCTCTTGTTAGCTTCAAAAAATTCAGTGAGCCACTGGAATACTATGCATTACATTGTTATTTTCTAAGCTCCATACTTCCAATTTCAGTTTTAGACCAGACGAAATGGTATGATGCTCTATTTATAAAGCATACACTTTCATGAGACTGCTTTGTTGCTTTTAATATAATCTGTAAAAAGTTTTAAAATTTATGTATGAACGGATTTTCATGAGCCAACAGCCACGTTTGTTTTCTTCACGATTCTGTTTACGACCATGTCTCAAAATGCAACTGTAAAAGTTAACATTAAAGTTTGAACTATAAAACTAGCAGCAATTGGTGAACAATGTTGAAGCGTATGCTTTTGGCTATTCTCATGGCATTTCATGATGTTTTCCAGGCTCCTCTACAGTAATAATTGTAATTTTCCCCTCAAAACGTAGCCAGAATATCTTGACTTTATATCTAGTAATTGTCTTAGAGATTAGTGTAAAAATGATAGCAAATTCTTGAGTTCACAAATCAATACTGTTTTGATTAAATCAAAGATTCAAGGGTTAACTTTTTAGAGCAGTGAATGTTTGAATTTTCAATTAAAATTTCTTGGTAACATTCATAACTAATTTCATAAATTAAAATGTTAAAATTATTTTTTATTTAAAAATAACCAATTGTTCAAGTGATTAATTAAGATTCACCGAACGTAATGGACTACAAAATTCAAGAATTTAAAAATAAACATTGAAATGATATTAAAATGTTAAAAATTTAAAACTCTTGTAAGTGAAATAAAATAATAATATTAAATTATATTTAAAAAAGTTGTATAGGTTAAATTTTACAATAAGAAAATATAAAATGTTCAAAATAAATCTCATTCCATATAAACATGATGCTATTAATAAAATTATCTGTCTAAACATGCAGTTTTTATGATTTCATGTAAGAAAAGTAAGAAGTTGTTTCGACTTTATTTAACTTTTTTATATGACATAAAACACAAAGTTTTGTTTTAGTTGAGTTAGGAATGTAGGCAGAAATAATGTAAGACAATATTAATAGAACAGAAAAAATAAATTCAAAGGCTATATTTTTTTAAAAATTTATAAATTTTGAGGAATTATTTAATATAAATTGTTTTGTTAGTTGTAAGGTAGTTGAATAAAATAAATTTTAATGAAATATATAAATTTATAGTTTAGCTGATTTTGACCAAAAAAAGGGTCATTTTAAAATATAGTGAAAATTAGCATAACGTTTCTAACAGCAATAATTAACAGGAAAGTAAAAGTATATTGTCTAAAATATATTAGTCACTCATACTAATTTTTAACAATAATTTAAAAAAAAAATATGAATAAGTTAAATAAAAAAACATTTGTCTTTGAAATTTTTGTTTAAAACAAGTAAAGATTTGAATTAAAATAAATTTTAAGAAATAACTATTTAGGGTATATGCTTTCTTTTTATATAATAATTATCAATTAGTTTTATTATAAAAGTTTTATGTTTGTTTTTACACCTTCATATACGAAAGAAAATAAAAAATAACCAGAATCATGTAGCCTTGAGCTCGCTAATCACAAAAGCGAATTCAGCCACTAGCAGGGAGTAGGCGTGACCTTGGTTAGTCAGTCTGCCAGCAGTAATCACTGTGAGAGGTTGTGTTTGGTTGTGCAAGCTTTAATTTGAAGGTGCTAATAGTTAATTTGTTGGCTTATAAGATGAGTGGTTCTTAAGAACGTTTATTGTTGAGGATTTGACTTTTCTTAGGAAAAACAACAACAGAATCTGTTGTTTTGTTAGAAACACGTTAAAAAGAAAACACTATGAGTAAAACCAGTCTATGAGTGGTTTTCAAGATTTAAAAGTGACATCATGTCGACCCCAGGCTTACCTCGACCTGAACTTACTACAACTTCAAAAGCTGAGGAAATTGTTAGCAAAGGTTCGTGAGTGGATTTTGCTTGCCTTGCAAACTACAATTGACAAACTTGTTGACTTCAATAACATTTCTTAGAATTTGTATAATAGAATTCTCACTGAAGAATTGCAAATGCATCGAATAGCAGGAAAGTTCATTCCTCGAGTACTCAATGACAACAAAAATGAAATTGATGAAGTGCGAAGAGAGTTAAAAAAACCAGTTAGAAAAGTATCAAAATTTCTTCTCTACAATAATAACTGATGAAGAGTTTGTGTTAGTAAAAACAGCAATTAAGCCAGTGGAAGTCGCCATCATTTCCATGACCCAAAAAAAGCAAGGCAAGTGAGATAAAATGTGGAAAACGTTGTTGTTTTGTTTCTTTAACGTTAATGGGATTGTTTATTCTGAGTTTGTACCTCAAATCACAATAAACAAACTCAGGTACTAGTGGTACAAGATCAAACTGTAAATCAAAAACTGTATTTGGGTGTTCTGAGACACTTATGTGATGCAGGCAGATGCATGCACCCTGATTTGTAGAGGAGCTAGGATTGGACACTTCACCACAAAAACGCATTTGCCTACATTGCCTTTACAGTATAACGATTTGTTGCAAAAAATAGCATGACTTTGGATCTGCACCCCGCCTATTCACCGGATCTTGCTCCTTGCGACTTCTTTCTGTTTCCCTGAATAAAACAGGAGCTTAAAGGAAAATGTTTTGCTACAATAGAAAAAGTAAAATAAAAAACGACAAGTGTTGAAAGGCATTAAGTTAGAAGAGTTCCAGAGCTGTTCCCAGAAATGGAGAAAACATCTAAATATGTGCATCTCATCCGATGGGGAGTACTTTGAAGGAGAAAAAAGTAGCATTGTCCAAAATTAAAGGTATAACAAGCAAAATCCGGTTATTTTTGGGTCCTCCCTCATATTTTGAAAATGTGCTGCAAATATGAAATTCTATAAAATGAAGGTTAAAAAGGTGACTAATTATATTTCAATTAGTTTAAAACGGGTAAAATTAAATAAAATATTGTCAGTAAAAAAAACAATGTAGTCAATCCACAAAAATTCTTTAAATAAAAGTAACTGTGGAAAAGTCATGTGAAATGGAAAGAAATGTTTTAGTTTTCAATTAGCAGTTATTATTTTTATCTAAATCAGTAAAATACAGTTTTTCATATTCCTTAATCAAAAGGTTTACAAGTAGCTAATACCTCCTAAACAATGCCTCACCCCCATCCCCGGAGAGCCTATTGCTAGCTAAAGCATATAATTTGCTGATTCGTTTTTTATATATAAATCTAGGAATTAATTTCTTACAAGGTAAATTTAGGTAGTTTACAGGTTTAAATTTTTAGATAGAATTTCTCCAAGTTAGCTCATTACTATTACTAGGGTTGACCAGTAAGTATTAGGGAAAGTATACAAGGTGATTATCGTTGATGGAGTAGAGATAGGAGGGGCAGAGAAATGAATAGTCAATGTATGTAGGTATCAAGATAACTAACCATAAGTAGTACATAAATAGGAAGAAAGGTCCAGGAGTTAGAGTACTATATAAATAACCTATACTTACCATGATATAAATTAAATAATACTAAACAAAATTGTGCAAAACATTTCTACATGGTCAGATGTGTAAGGATACAGTAGCCGCGGAAGTGTATGCTGGGATGCATACATTTATATTGTTATCCAGGGTGCATTGGGAGAGGCTAACTACACCATACCTCTGTGCAAAGTTAACATTATGTGCCATTATGATATAAATTATCTCTAGTTTATGATTAGTGGTAGTTTATTTCCTTTTGATCTTATGAATAATTTTAAATCATAATAATTTACAGGAAAAAAAGGATGTCTTTAATATGCTTACACCCACTGTTACGTCTTATACGTCGTTTAGAGATCAAGGATCTTTCAGAAATTGACGGACTTCTTGGATGTGGGATTGCCATGCCCATTCCTTCAGTCTACGAAGAGTTTTCCACCCTGACTGTTTTACAACAACATTTTGCTCTGCATTCCCTCTTTCATTGCATCAATTGGCTGAGAGAAATTATCAATTCCTTTGCTTTTCTTGTGAAGGAAAAGATGGGAGATAAAGTTAGTATTTTATGTTTTATCATAACAGTCATTAACCTAATTAGAAGGTATAGATCGATATAATTGAAATATAGACCGTTAAAGCCACTATATTAGATAGTAAATATAATAGTTTTTTCAGGTTCTATTTAGACTGCATTTAATATTTTTTGATATTTAGTCAAATCCTGGCACATTTTGCAGATCGTTTGATGGGACAAAAATCAATCAAAATACCATGTGCAGTGTATGCTTTTAATTCTAAAATCCCATTTTTCATTTAAAAGTTGATAAACACTGTTGTAGGAGGTAATAGATTTTATTTATCAACATTCTAAACAATTATTAATTAATGAGATTGTTTTACCAATAATAATTGGTAAGAATAAAGCAAACTAAAAAGATAACCAAACATTTTTATTTGTAACAGTAATTACATTTTTTTATTAGTTTTATATGAATGAATTATTATTTTTATTTAAATATGGAAAAAAACTAAAATGCAATTGAAAACCAGGAAAAGCTTACTTTTTTAATATAATGTTCAAAATTAAAAATTAATGCAACAGTGGTATTTAAGATGTCTTTTGGTACAAGTGAGTCTAAACAAATCTAGGTTGTGTAGTATCTGAATTAAAGTATTAAGGTAAAGGTGATTTCATAACGTTTTTATATTATTGATATTCAGTATTTAGTCCAGTAACTTGAAGTTGTGGATTGTTTTAAGAAATCTTAAAATATTAACAAAACTCTTCATGTTGACTGGGAATAAAAGAACTTACACATTTTCCATAAGCAGTATCCTTTAATGAGAATGAACAATGAATAAAATAATCTCTCAATTTTGTTTAAGAGCCAATTCTTGAAGATAGCACTAGTAATCCTGACTTTTGCATTAGAACAATATTCTACTGGTTTTGATTTCATGTTTTTGAAGTAATGTAATTTAACAGTTGACGGGTACTAGGAGATCCCTGACCATAAAGTGAGCCTGTATTCACGCCCCACCCGGCCGATGTTCCTGAGAGCCTTACGTAACACTCACGCTTGAAACGCTTACGCAAAATATAAACTATGTCTCTATTAGAAACAAAAGTTTGTATTACCCAGCACAAAATTTGAATTAACTACGATTTTTTTACATTGTTTAAGTACATAATGCTAGGGAATTCGAATTATAGAAGTTTGAATAATCCAAGTTCCACCGTATTAACAGATCTTTTCAAAAATTTATAATACTTAAGAGTGTCTTCATTTGTTCATCAAGAGTTTGTTTGGCATCTAGTTATACACTCTTTGGAAGATTGTGTGAAGATGTCAGTTGTGAAAAAAATTATACCGTTTTCGTTGTCATTACAGAACTAATGAACCATGTGTCAAATTGTTTCGAAAGAGTTGGAGCTTATATGAAAAAAGTTATATCAGTTTTGTAAGAACTGGTTAAAGGAAAAGTCTGATTGTTTTATAAAGGCAGTATAGAAAGGGTTAAGGTAGGAACATTAAACTCTTGGTATGTGATTTGGAGGCATGCATCTATTACAGTTCCTTGTAGGAAGAGTAATGTATGGAAAAGTAAGACTAAGAAAAATGCATAAAATTTCTTGCATTCTAGGAATAATAGAAAATAATATAGCATTGATGAGGCAAGTACTCTTATCTAAAGTATATTTGTGCTAAACCAGGGTGAAGAGACATGGCTAGGGTGTCTGTTTGATAATCAGTATTGAACAAGGTAGTGATGATTCAAGTAATATCTTTTTCTAAGGTGGAAATAGAAGCAGAAAAAGGTACGTGCTTGCAAAAAAACAGCAAAGCTAATGGAAAGAAGAACAATATATGTATTTTACCATGCCAAATATACAAATTGTTGGCACATATTTTATTAATCTAGAACAGTAAATATTTAGGATTAGAAAGAAAAACAAAATCATTTATTGTTGATTGATATTCATACTTTGTCGGTAATAGTTTAGTTTGAAAATATGTACATTAAAATATATTTCTTAAAAAATATAACTACTAATTAATGGTTACATTATTCTATGGTTTCTGACAAAATTAAAAAAATTAATTAAAAAAAATACTGTGATAAATTGGTTTTTTTTCAGTATAAACTGTATTTTATAATTTAGTAAAGTTTTTTGGAAGTGCACTATTTAAAAAAAAAGTTTCTAGCTAAATAAAAATAATTTATAAAATAATCGTGTGTATAATGTCAAGATATGCTCTAAAATAGTGAACTTATTAAATGAAATTTAAAATAATACAATTCAGCCATAAAAAGATGGATATATTTTATGCTTTGTCTTCCGCTGTTTCATTAGTGGATCTTCAGTATGTCAGGATGTTCACACTTGAGCTTACTGTATTTCATTAGGAGTTTCTCGAGGAAAGCTACTGCTGGCGTTTTAATTTTTGTTTACACAGCCATCCAAGGCTAGGATAAAGAAAAATCAGCCACACCATTATATATTAGGTATTAATTACATATTCCATCAAAAAATTACAAATTTTAACGTTACATGTTGCTCTGTAAGTAATATTTATACTGTATACAAATATTTACATTATCTATAAAATGTTTTACAATTCAGACAATATTTAAATAAAAGCAGATGTATAAAACAAAATTTGAACAAACGTTTTATTAACCTTCGAGAGTGCGCATGGGGCCCATTATTTATTATAAAAACATCTTTCCAGTTGTTATATGTTTATTTCCAGCTCGTTACTCCACAACCTGCATTCTAGTAAACAGCCCAACCTATTTTTGTGAATTTTTCCCAAGTAGCATTAGTGTGAATTTAATCTTGTCAACTGCGGTCAGATTGTGGAGGTTTTGTCCACAGCACCCTTTTGTGTAACTTATTTGTACAAGTTCCTCTTGCGCTGCTATTTACATTACAAAAGACTTTTTGCAGTTTAATCATTACTGTTTTTGTTGTTATTATTATTTTAGTGTTGTATGTCTTTTTAGTATCTAAGTATTACATTTTACTGTTGTTCCATTTGAAGAGGAGAGAATTCTTGAAATGCTGGGTAATGTTGAAAAAAGGAAATTCAAGTAATATGGCCTTCCAGAAATTTTGTTAGTCTATTTTTATATAATTTTGATGAAAACTAGTTTCTGCCAGATGATAAACCTGACGAAGAAGCCAATGAAATTGAAAATGAAACAAATGAAGACATAATAGGTGAATCTGAAAATGACAAAAGTGGAAAATTTGTTGAAAATCTGTCAATTTTGACGTTGTAAAATCCGGCATGAAGCGATTACAATGTAGTTTGACTATGGGAAAAAAGAATTTTTTAGCAAAAACCAAAATGCTGTAGGATACTGAACCAGTAAGGCAAAGGAGGATAGCAAGAAGAAACATAATTCTCACGAGAGTGGGTTATGTTCACGCTACACTAGTGGCGATTAGTGAGCTTGAAAGTGAATAATTATGAGTTTTTTTCCAACAAATATTAAGTTTCTGCTAGTTTTATTTAACTGTAGAACTTATTTTAATATAAGGGCAATATTTTTTTCATCCACTAATTTTTAGAATTATATATTTGAAGTAAAACATTCCTTATTGTCACTAAATGTTATAATAAATTTCAAATTAATATATTTACTATCACAATTAGTTATTTTTATGTTTAGACGTTTAATTACTTTATTACACATAAATAACCCCCAAACGCCTCTCCAGTAATGAAAACAATGGTCTAGTATGCATTACTTACACGTTTTAACGATTCAAGATATCTTTAGAAATATGACATTTAGAAATTCAAAATTGTGCAATAATTAATTGTTTACAACGTATTTAACTATACAGTCACCCAAATATAAAAACTAAAACCATTTAAATTTAAATGTTTTTTTGTGCAGAATAAACCTCTGCAAGCGCCCTCTACCGTTTGAAAATCTATGCGCCCTCTCGAAGGTAAAGCTGTATTTTTGAATAATTACATTTTTTATTTACATGCTTGTTCTTTAAATTTAGATTTTGATTCGCTTGAGAACAGTAGTCTGGTTACAAGGACTTTTGGCTCGCTGCTTACCTCTAACAATTGATTATGTTCCACCAAGATGCCACTTTGTCTCTTCACCTTCTAAGCCTGTAGCATCGGTTGATAAACCATCCAAGTAAGTTTTTTTCATTTAATAAACATTTAAAATTATTCCATTTTGTATAGTTATTTTATGTTTTAGTATAGTAAAATTTTGTACAAATTGAATTATACTATAACATTTCAAGTTCCTAAAATTATTTTGGTATTCTTTAAAGTTTTACAAATTTTGTATGAAAGTTAAAAATATTTATTTATAAAAATGTTTTATTTTAAAATTTTGCCAATTTTTTTGTGTTTTATGTACAAAAACACTTAGAGTGCTTAGGGAACTTATTGAGCATGACAAAATCCAGGTATGTCTTAAATTTTTTGGTGCAGTAAAGTTCACTTGTAGAAATGTCTTCGGAGTTTCTTCTTGTCAATAAGTATCCATAGTTATTGTTGATAGTAACTTCTCATGACTTATTAAGATAAATTAATTAATTTCCACTATTGTAATTAGAAACAAAAAATATAACTTGCATTGCGATGTGCCTAATACAACACTCTAACTTATTACAATAACTCTAACTTTTTTGACCACTTATTATAGTTTTTGCAAGAAAGTAACAGTTGTCTTTGAATAAAGCTTGAAGCTAAAGTTACTGTTGTAAAATCTTCTATATGACAAATAAATTAGCAATAAATAATAAATATATTTGTAATAGTTGCAGCATATCTTTTTGAGTATTAAAGTTTCAGAGTCAAACTTAGAAACTGCTGAAAACTAAGATTTACCTACACATCATGAGAACTACTGGTTTGGGACTGCAATAACAGTGCTGCATGTATATTATGTTCTTTGGCTAGAAAGCAAAAAGTCATAACTAACATTAAACATTAAAGTTTGTATTTGTAAAGTTCTTTTGTAATGCTTTCTCTGCACAGATACTTTGGAACTTTTGACACAGCAAGTGAAGTTTTAATGGGAATGAAAATGAGCATCTTATAGTTTGTTCTCGTTCTCGTAATATTTTTGTACTATCAAGGGCCTTATGTTAAAAAACTAGAAGAGCTACGAGTATCTAAAACTCTACTGGATAGACTGTCTACTGGAAATGGTCATGGCAATAAAGCAGAACAATTTAATGATTGAGCTGTCTGCAGAGAGCTAAAAATGTGAATTAAATATTGAAAATTTATTTCTTAAAAATACTTTTATATCTGCTCTCTATTAAAACTTAACAATGTTATAAATAGCAACACAGTAATTATATATATATGTAGTATCAGCATCTTCAGGAAAATAATTATCTAATAAAATATTTTTACAAAATTAAATCATATATGCTACAAACTATGATTGTAATGGTCAAGTGACCGAAAGGTGTCTCATCACAACAAGGTATAATTATTGCACTTAGTGGTGGATAAAAGTATTTACAATAGTAATATATCAACCTCATATATATATATATATATATATATATATATATATATATATATATTGTTTATCATAACAGTTAAATATCTTCGTTGTCTAAAAGACATGTTTGTAATCATTAATATTTTATATTTAGAAAACCCCAAAAACCTAAAGGAAAGAAAAAGAAAGAAAAGAAGCGGGACTCTGGTGACTCAGTGGTACTCAATGATGACGCTACTACTCAGGAACCAGAAGTGGAAGAGCCCGAAAAAAACAGTACCACAACAGCAGTTATTGATGTGCAGAAGTATAAACAATACTTTCGTGAACTTGATATTGATGTGTGGTTGGTTTTGACTCAACCTTTAACTTTATCTCCACTTCCTGAGAAGGTAAATTAGAAAATTTCAGTAGATGGCCCATAGTTACTGCCAGCAGCTGTCTGTAAATTTTGTAATCTTATTATAAAAGCAAAAATGTATCTGTGAATTCAGGTTAGAAAACAAATAGTTGTTTTAATGATAAAAGGAAATACTAATCAAATATTTTAAGGAATAAATTTTAAGAAATATTTGATTTAAAGTTTAAAATGATTATTTATAATAAAATATCCAATTAATAAACATCTGGATATTATATTTCTTTAAACATTATGTTTTTTCCATTAAAAGTCATGAAGATCATTTCAGTCAATTATCAATACCCTTGATTTAAACATTGAAGATTAAATGATTCCCGATCTAGCGTGCACAAATTAATTCCTCTCGTCACTTGAGTTGTATTTTGCTACAAAAACATTCTCTTTTATAAAGCAGTAAATATTATATATTTTATATGGGTGCAGTTTTCTATTCCTTATAAACTATTCATCATTGTAAACTAGTTAGTTTTTTATTTGTTAGTTAATTATTATTTTCATCATAATTAGTAAAAAAAATTAAAAGTTACCTACAGTTTGAGGTTTGTGTTGGGTTCTTGGCTCTCACTATTACTGTCCGCTCTAGATGCACAAAATAATACACTAGTTATAAAATGTTCTCATGTATTTACACTAAGTAGTTTTTTAAATTTAGAACTCTAAATGTCACTGTCCTAGCTCTCACTAACTTCCAACAAAGGGTCAACCTCAGACGACCGCAGATTTTCCTTTTGACACAGTACAACATATAAAAAACATCAGCTACTGATCTATACTTAGTACCAACTAAAGTGAGTGAGAAAGTCCACTTGATGGGAATATGATGACGGATCTATCATGTTAAGAACATCTGATAAAAAGACAACTTATGGGGTATAAATATTTATCCTTATCTACACTGCAGGTTTTGAAAAGCGATCAATATTCCCTAGAAATTACAGTCGTCTAGTCTGTTAAGTGACACATCAAAAAATAAACTCTCTTGAAGCAAACAAATAATGACCAAAATCATTACAGAAAACTGGCATCTGTTGCAACTGATGATTCATATATTGCGACATATATCTTCCATTCACAGGCAGCAGTAGGTTAACTACTATGGAAGACATTAGTACACCAATACCTTGCTTAGTGCTGTAGATGTGTTTTGCTGCATACTACACTAATCTATACCATTACGCCAGATGGTAATGTGTGCTCAATAGTCCTGTAATATGTTTGTTTTATGTTTCTAATTTCCGTTATGTAATTTGGTAACTTGTAATGTCATATCTAAACAGATACTCTCCTTTAGTTTCAATGATGGAACTTTTTGAAATTGACATTTAGTGAAATAGATAGTCGATATTCTCACATTTGCTTGCTCAGCAAGACTGAGACCCAATGACTTGCCAACATGATTACAGAAGATAGAGTAACGTAAATACAGTAGAATTTGTATAAAATAATAGACACGGTGATTTATTTATACAAGACATTAACTAATGCTGATTGTCATATTCTGGTCACCTAAAAAGTCTGTTCTCTGGTTGGCAAGGTATTTACATATTTTAATAACTTAACCTTATATTGATGTGCAAGGTCCATGTGCATTATTGATTCAAGTTAAGTAATAAGCCTTTGAAGTTGCAAATAAGTAAAACCAAACACAGGCCTTTTATTTGGATTTGAACTTAAATCCTAAAAATCTTTGAAAATATACCAACAAATAAATTACCTCAGTGTTCCTGAGTTTTCTCTTATAGTATCTTAAACACAATGTATACGACTTTTCCTGTAATTTAATATTTGTTTTTGCATATAAGTTTTTACCATAATCTTCAAAACCGTCTACAGAATTCAATAAATTCCTTATAATATGTAAATTTTTTAGTATAAACCTTTCACATAAATGCATTTATTTACAATGATAGTATAAACAAAATTATTTATATTTTATTAGAACTTTAGCGTTCAGTTAGTTTTTTTCACCAGTTGAATTAAAGTATTTAGTCCTTGAAGTGTCAATAAATAACTGTATTATTGAAGGTGGTAAAAACATGCTTATGCTTTTTAATTAAAAGCTATAATACAGTATTTTCTTTTTTGTAATTTTTTAAGTAAATATTCTAATTATGTTAAAAATATTATAACGTACAACTAGATTTTTTTGCTCATTTTCATAAACCCTTTGTTTCTTATTTTTTAAATCTAAATATTTTTTCCGTATCTGGTAGTTCTCCAATTCATGTAATGGACATAATTTTCCTGAATGGAAATTCATCTGACTTGTGTTATTTATGCCTTAAATCTGTTACTTGTATACATTTCATTATTCTTTAGGTAGAATAAATTGTTTCTCTGAAACTCTTTTCTTTGGAGCTAGCAGTATTCTATAGCATGTTTGCCAAATTTATTAAAGGATTTATTGTCAAATAAATTTATATTTTTGTTTAATGTATTTGTTTTTATTTTTAAATATAGATACTAATATACACATGTATAAAATTAGTGTATGTATAAATTATTTATTTTTACAGAATTAATAAAGTTAAAATTAATTAACATTTGTTTACATAGTGAGCATATAGTAGTTTATATTTGACTTATTCTGTCCCTTTTATTTGTGTCAAATGATTTGGTTCTCTTATAGTTATACCCTTTTAAATTTCTTTTTTTATAGATATAACAGCAATGAACTTTGGTTATATTAATTAAGGGTTTTAATAACCATAACGTTTAAATAGATTTGAATAAAAATATTGCTACTACCCTCCAATATTGTTTCCTTTATTGTGGAAATTGTGGTAAAAGAAATTGTGGAAGTTTTTTCAAGCAAAATTATAAAGTAATTCTTCTAGTATATCTAAATAAAAATGTCATTGCAGTTTAAAAGAAATCTTTTTTTATTTCAATAAATTAACAATATTATTATTTTTAGAATGGTGTCTTCAGTCCTGAACTAGGACCAAGTGAACTTCTGTTTATAATGGACGATTATGTTATGAAAGTAACTCGGTCATTGTCTGCTTCAGTAAAAAGAATTTGCTTTTTGAAAACAACTGTTAATCAAAATATAGGCTTTGAGAATTTAGACTATTTCAGTTCTTTTGACATTGCCAAAAACACCACCAAACTTCTACCTAACCTTTGTACATATTTGGAGAAAACTATGGAATACACTTGTGTAAGTAGTTATCAAAGTCAGATTTATTTGTAAATAATAAGGTAAGGTAGATAATAAGAAAGAAAAAAAAGTTATACAAAATAAAATGGAAAAAGGAAGCACATCATAAAAGTATTTAGAGGTAAAAATTCATTTTATAAAGGGACCAACATTTAAGTAAGTTTTTAGTTTGAGTGATTTTCTTTATCTTGATTGTTAGTTAAGCCATTTCTTTTAATATGTGTAGCAAGAGATATAATCAGTAAAGCTTACTTGTTTTGTCGTGTTTGCTTTTCTTGAAACATGTACAACACCATGATACTGTTGAGCAAGAAACAACAGCAAATGACTCCAGCTTTCCATAAATTGTTCCTTATTTCTCAGTTTCGTCCAAGTATTTAAAACAAAAAATCTGCTAACAAATGCATATTTACAGATCCAGAATTTGTGGGTGACTGTCTGCTTAAATTACTTATAATGTCCTGACCTTGGAGGGTGGATCTAGTTTTGAGGCCTTATCATTCCCTTATGCCATTCCCATTGGCATTCTCTATTCAGCAAGATAACATAGGATGCATCCATGGCGGCTTTAGTTATTCTTCTTTTAGTCAGCCTTTTGTACCTATTTAAATTTGTAACAAACTTTTACAGAAACTTTTATTGTCAAACCAAGCACAAATCCTTCACATTAATTGTTTTTACTTGTTGGCTAGGAATCGTATCTTCACATGGAACAGGTAATTCAACCAGTAACATCTGTTTGGTAATGACGAAGTGTGTAAGGATGTCTGTGTACAAGTTGGACTTTTAGACTTCTGCAGGAAAAATAAAAGTCTGATAATTTTGACATCAATAAGGAAGAATGTATCACATCAGCCTGCTTTGTTCCTGACCTTTCACCAGGTCTCGTAAAAGACATTTAAGTGATACATCAATCAATTTCTGATTCGGTTGACCTTGCAAAGCCGAGATTCACATATTTTCTTGTAAAATACAGGACCTTGAATGACACAAAGTATATCTCATACCTTCCAAAGCTCAATTACTTTCTATGAGTATGAAGTACAGGACAGGGGGCGTTATACACAGTTTCAATATTTTCTTATCATTAGACACCAAACATCACCTTTTAAGATGCTGAGACAGGAAGTGTGCAGTTTAGGTTCTAATAGGATTTTAATAAAATCAAGAACCCGTCATACTTAGTAGTCTTCCAAGGCAATCTTGGCAGAAAACAAAATTCAACACAAATCATATTTCTCTTGCTTGAATGTAATCTTCTAGAACTAATTTCTTCATTGTCTTAACCAGGTAGCTCATCTTTCTAAATCAGATTTTAATCCAACAAGAAAATACTAATAAAATGGTTTTCTATTATTAAGACCTTATTACACTTTTGCTATTACTTGCGACCAGACTTTTTGTTAACTAAAGGTTGTTAAATTGTTAATTTACACTTGAAGGAAACATTTTCGTCTTACGACTTCTTCAGCCTCTTATTTTTGCCACTAGGAGTGCTGCAGTTGTGCTTCTTCGGTACCATTTTTTGAAAGTTAGAATTGATGTGATCGAAGAGTATGTGTGATCTGTGCCGTGTTTGTTCATTTAGGATGTCATTTTTATGTGTGTTGCTATGTCTATATATTTTATACTGTTCTAGTGTGTTTAATTTATGGCCGTTGTTGCATGTGTGGAGGATGCTCATGTTATTTTCCATACTGTTGCGCGAGAGTTTAGTGTTCATGAGGTAATTTGCGAAGGTGGATTCAATAGTAGTGTGCAGTGCGCTTTTGTGTTCTTTATATCTTTCGGCAAAAGATCTGCCTGTTTGTCCAATATAGAACTTATTGCAGTTGTTGCATTTTAGTTTGTATACTCCTGGGTTATTGTATGTGTTGGTATTGTTGTTAATGCTGTGTATGATAGCATTAACGGCAATAACATTAAAGATTTTGATATTTTTAAGAGTTTTAATTTCCTCATTTGCCGATAAAGGGACAAGTTCATCTTTCCTCTTCTTAAAAGATAATGCCTCACATATTTCATATACCTTTATCTTCTTTCTTCTTCTTAAAGATAATGCTTCACATATTTCATATACCTTTATCTGACTGTGGTATATGATAATCTCTGAATTTATTGTGGTATTTGGATTAGTAGTTTCCTAATCGTAATATCAAGATAAATTTGTTTTTTATTTCTATATTTTAATTCATAAGTTTATATATAAATTATTTTTATAATTAAGTTACATCAAAATCAAGTATAATCATTTTTATAATTTAAGTTACGTCATATTTCAATGCTTTGAGCTATTCACAAGATACCTATTGACACTTCTTGAATCATCTTTGACCAGCACTAAAGTTTGATATCAACTAAAGTTAAAATCATAAATGAAAACCTATTATTAATGATGATAACTACAAAAAATTATGTAAAAAAAAAAATTTTAAATACTAATCTTCTTCAACTGAAAATTGTAATAAATGTTAATTCTTTTCATGTTTGTCAACATTTGTAAAACATTTGGATCTCTCACTAAAGTTAAAGCAATAGAAGATTTGTACGGTTCTCCAAATATATAACTGTTTAAAATATAATACACCTTGGATTAAAAACAACAGACTACACTAGCAAAAATAAATTCTATATTTCCATTTAGATTTACAAATGAATAAATGTTTAATAACTTAATTTATTTCTACAACTTATTTAGGTAGAAGTAAAACATATTCTCACCCATGAAGTGAAAGTATTCTCATATTCTCACTCAAAAGTTCTTTCAGTTCAAGTGAAAACTAAAACCTAGTAAAACGAATGAAGAAATACAAAAGTATTCGAATTTTGGAATTGTTGGAAAAAGTTAATAAATTAAAGAGATTCAATATATGTTTATTTGAGCACTTGAGATAACTATTGATTAAATGCTAAAGCTGTTTAAATATCGAGTCGACTGTTAATTTATTTAGTGCAACATTTCGGCAACTAATTTGTCGCGTTTATCAAGCCTGAAAACAATATTACATTGCTCATTAATACGCATATAAAAATACAAGTACACATACAACAATAATTTAAAACTTTAAAAAAATTTCAATGAAACTTTAGTCAAAAACATAATAAAACAACCCACCAAAGTGCTGAGAGTCATAAATTCATTTAAAATATAGTTGAAAAATTTTAAATTATTTACTAAAACACTTTACTTATATTTGTTGAGGATGGCTGTTTCGGGAGATGTGTCCCATTGCCAACTCAGACAGTAACTGATCTCAAGGTTTTTGTAGGTTAGGGTAATAGGGTGGGGGTGGGATATTATGGCGGGGTGGGTGTACTTTGTGAGTATTAGGAGTTGTGATGTCAAAAAGTGTGTGTGAGTTACAATGTAATTGTGTGTTAAGTATGTGTGTAGGGTGTAGTTTGAAGTGTCTCTATATTTCTTAATGTTCGGTTATAAATGTTGGGTTATTTCTGTGTTGTTTATGAAGAATTTGTAGGTTAGATGTTATATATGTTGAATTTATTTGATTGTTTGTCTGTACCAATACTACTATTCACATCTTCTCAAACCACTCACACCAACATAATCTAGCTGCTTACAATACCATGATATATCGCCTGCTTAAAACACTAATAGATAAAGAAGAACACTGCCAAGAGTTAAACACCATAAAACATATAGCACAAACTAACAGATGCAACACAACTATGATTTACAAATTATAGAACTGTATAAAAAACAAACTCAATAACCCAAATACAAACAAACAACACGACAATCTCATAAAATACTTATCAATACCATACATATTATCCAAAACCCACAATCTAACCCACACACTACGAAAATACAACTACAAAATAGCCTACTCCACACACAACACTCTCAATAAACAATAAACCCAACAACAAAATTAACGACATTTACAACGCCAATGGAGTTTACAAACTAACTTGCAGCTCATGCCTTAGTTTTTACATAGGCCAGACAGGGAGGTCTTTCTAGACACTCTACCACATATAAAGGCACTAACAAACAATAATTACCAATCAAACTTTGCCGATCATCTCAACTCCACAAAACATGACTACATAGACATAACATCTAACCTACAAATTCTTCATAGACAACACAGAAATAACCAACGTTATACAACTGAACAGTAAGAAATATACAGACACTTCAAACTACATCCTTCACACATACTCACCACACAATTAAATTATAACTCAAACACGCTTTTTGACATCATAACTCCTAATACTCACAAAGTACACCCATTCCACCATAATATCCCACCCCCCACCCTAATACCCTAACCTACAAAAACCTTGAGATCAGTTATGGTCTAAGTTGACAATGGAACATATCTTCCGAAACAGATATCCTCAAGAAATATAAGTAAGTACTACTATGGGCAAGTTTGTAAATATTTACAAGTATTTAGTGAAAACTGGTAGCTCACGTGAAGATGCAATCAACAAATATATATATATTTAAATTATAATTGTAAGGGTACTTGTATTTTATATGCGTACTTATGAGCAATGCAATATTGTCTTCAAACCTGATAAGAGTAAAAAATTAGTTGCTAAAATTTTGCTAAACAAATAAACTTTTGACTCAATATTCAACCGGCTTATCATTTATTCTAAAAAGATTCAAGTTTTAGTGGTGTCAAGCGAATAACAATGATTTCCTTACTTACATGGATTGAATCATAAGTGAGTTCAAGTTGTTATTTAAATTATTCTTGAAGTGTAGTATTATTCAGTGTAGAAGTATTCAAATCAGATAAATAAATCAGTCTTCTGATATTCAGGAATAGATTCTAATGTATTGATTTTCAATTTTGGATTTATACTATTTTTCAAAATCTGATATGATAGACATAATTTGTTTAGTTCACTACAATATAATTTTGATATAGACATGAAATATATAATCTATTCTGAGCAATTATGTACTAATTATAACATAACAATGCTATAAATGGTAGCAAGGCAATATATTTAAAAGTTCATAAGTGCCCTTGCAGACAAATTGTTTTAGTTAATAATGGACAAAATAGCTTATAAATACTACAGAAATAGGATTAAATTTTGTTTTGTTGTTTATTAGTTTGTTATTTTATTTATTCTTTTGATTATAATTAAAATTTATCTTTTTAGAACCTATTGAGAGCCAATGACGGAATACTGGATGCGACAGGAATGTTTGCAAATGAATCGACTGAGATTAAGAAGGTCCAAGGTCGAATTTTACAGGTGTTGGCTACACTGTTTGCATGGTCTGGATTTAATAGTCAGGCCAATCATGATCTTTTATTAGGTGAGTAGTTGGAGCATTGTTTTGGTGCCATGGTGAGCAACGATTAAATACATATTTTAATCAATAAAAATGATTAATACATTTATGTTTGTTTAGGAGCCCTACAAAAACTGGCAAGCAGATTAAGTTCTGAAAACAATAAGAAAGCACCAAAGAAAATATTAGTTAGAGAAAGTGTTAAGTATTTGCAAAAATGCCAGTCACGAATATTAGATCTGTTGTCAGCAGTCTCTCTTGTGTCTTTAATTAAAGCCTTAGTTAAACATGCAGACAATGATAAAGACCTTCAAGCTGAAATTGGTAATGTATTTTGTTTTCAATTAGATTAAGTTAGTAAAAATCTATTTTTTTTTTTTTTGAAAAATTGTGTTCATTCAATATGTAAACAATTCGTTTAAATTGAGAAATTTAATTCAAAATTTTGAAATGTTTCAGCCAATGTATCATACGAATTCCTTTCTCGGCAGTGGTATGATCTGAATGGGAACAGAGAGAAGGGAGCAGTTTTCAACAGCAATGTAGACACTTTGTTAACATCATATTTTTATCATTCTAAGAACAGATTAGAAACTATCATAAAAACTTTGGACCTGTTAGTAACAGAAGTCCAAGAACTCGACGAGAAAGATGCAACACTTAACACATTTCCTGTGTTTTCAAAGTAAGGTGTATTTTTACTAAACGAAATTAATCTTTATTATTGATCTAACTCTTGGAATTAAGATTTTAATACCTTTTCTATCCTCAAATTCAAACTAAAAATCATCTTTAACTATTACAAAATTGTTTTCTATTGCCTAATACAAAGATCATTCTAATATAAAATTTAATTTTCATTGTATACTCATGTAAATACTTTAAAATTCCTATTCCTAAACCACTAACTAAATAGAGTTAACTTTCTATTTAACAAAAATGAATCCACAGAAAAATTTGTTGAAAAAAATTTCATAAAATGGAAAGCCCTAAATGGTTCTGTTTACAGTAAACCTATATATTTGCTATGCATATTTATACTGACAATACATTCTGAATATCAATATTCTTATCTATACTGATATTATAAACTGTATTTTAATAATTAAAAAACAGCTTTACTGTATTTTACACTTAGTTAAAGTTTTTTGTTCATAAAATGTTTCACAATCTCATAAACAATTAAATTGTCTTTCTTTAACACCATCATCGAATTGAAAGGTGTGTCTAATCATTTGGTATTCCACAAATACTTCTTTCCCTGACAAGTTTTTCTCTGGCATGTCATCTTTTTCTTGTTCGTCATCTTTTCACTTTCTTTGTTAATAATTGTTTCTAGGATATCATCTTCTATCAACAAACCATAATTTTGTATGTTACTGTGGTAGTCAACAACTTCTTTATGTTTTCATTCTTTCCAGTTCAGTTTCAAATCTTACAGAATAATATTATCCTCATCCCAATGGTTAGGCTCTGATCAAAAACAATTTTGGATTGTGGCCGGTGAAACATTACGTTTCCTTATTTTATCGATTTATGAAATACAACCGCTAAAATAAATTAAACCTTTTAATGACTGATTCTCTTCCATTGCCAATAAGGTTTTTATTAAAATGAGCTTCCAGTAGTGTAATTTAATATTTTTTATTATTTGCTGGTCCATTAGTTGAAGTTTTGACATCAAATTTAGTGTAAAGATGGTGCTGTCTGTATGAGCTCGGCAGTTCTCGATAAAGAGAACAATTTTACGTTTTTGTGGGAATATTTCTTTAATCAACTTAATTACGAAGTCTTCAAAAATTCCGCTTGTATCCCAAGATTTTTTGTTAAAGTTGTAGTTAACTAAAGATTTAATACCTTAGAAACATCTCTGTATATTACAATTATGCTTTTGCTGGTTTTCTTACATGATTTCATAAAACCTGAAATGTACAGGGTGGTAACTTGAATAAGACTGAAGTCAAAATGCTTTTCTTGTTCCAAGTTTTGTGTAAATCTTGAATTTATGCCCAATTTCCAAGTACTGTAGTTATAACAGACCTTATTCAAGAATTCTAAATCAGCATGGACTTTATCCAATGTCTTGACTTTTTAAAGACACTAATTATAAATCAAGATGTTTACCTAACTCAGCTGGCATGACAAAGGCTGAATGACTAGGGGAAGACCATTTCAATATGGAGAACTGAATAGTTATATCTTGATTTTCCACAGTGCACTGTTAATACTAGAATAGCTGTTAATGTCTTTTGTATCTACAAGAATTCTCAAGAGGCAAATATTAGGCATATTTTTATGATTATTTCATCATATTCTTTCACTTTTGACTATATTACATAGAATTCTATTTCATAAAATAGACCAACATAGTATGGTAAACTGCTCTAGCAAAATACTGTTAAAAACTTTGTTGAATAGAAAAAGTGTTATAAGACATATGTTTGTAAAATATGAGTTTATTCTAGAGATTATTAGTTATTCTAGTGTTAATCTCTATTCTTAGTTTTGATCGTCAAAAGTTTACAAGTTTTTTGTTCATAAATCCTTGGCGCAGGGATTTATTTAAAATTATCTTTTAAAATTATCAACTGTCATGTGGACAGTTTAAATTAAGAACTACAATATATCAAATGTTTTGTAAATTTTGTGGTTTTTTTTAGTTTACAAATCTTAATTTGATTTCTGTGATACAAGTTTTTATTATAATGCATAATGTCAATTTTTTCTAATTTCACTTTCTTTTTCACCAGGAATTCACACAATCATATCCACAAACTCTTAGATTTATTCATTTCTTTAGAATTAATCCTCTAAGATCCTTTTCATTCTTACTTCTTCGTGCAGACGTCCAGCTCAACTGTAGCCGATGAGATATACATATATATATATGATGCTATCGCCCACAGGTTCTTCTTAACTAGAATATCTTGCCACTTTGTCACAATTGGTCTGAGGATGTCTCTTGTAGGTAATGGGTAAGGGCAGTTCAGCAGGATGTGTTCAATTGTTTCGCTCTCCACACCACAGAGCGCACACAACGGAGACTCTGCGAGATTAAAACGAAATAGGTTCTACTGTGTCACCAGATGGGTTCTCCTTTTCATTCTTAAGATAGAAAAAAAAACATTGCAAATTAGAACAAACTTGAGGCTATTCATATGTTTTTTGATTTTCTATATTTATTCATAGGTCTAATTCATATTCTTTATGGTCCTTAATATCAATTAACTTCTTCAAATAACTCCTCCTTTTTCCTCACACTGACGGTATTATGGGGTTGTAGAGGAAATTGGAGGATTTTGCTTTATCTAAGAAGACGGCAGTTCATACGAATTGTCATATTTGTACTATTATGGATTAAAATTATTGTAGAGTTTAGAATACTATCCAAAAACATTTATTGTCCTGCAACTATGACATTATTGTTTTTTATATGTTTTGAAGTGGAATATAAGATGGTTGTTGGTATAAATACAGTACAGTCTCAAAATTCTGAGTCCCGAAATTTCGAGTTTCTGTTAAATTTGAGCTTATTTCTATTTGATTCTATTTTATCTATTTGAAAGAAAATGATGAGTGGGGCTTCCAAGAAGTTCTTATATCAATAGGGTATGCTTAGGAAGTGACTTGGGCTTCCAAGATATGTTTATATCAATATGGTATGCAAAGGAAATGAGTCGGGCTTCCAAGAAATGTTCATATGAAGTTTTATAAACTTATTTAGTGCATTTTTTTATTTTATTAACTGGGTTCATTAAAACTTCTATTTTTCCTAATGCACAGGAACGTATTTCCATCTAATCCGAGTTTTTGGTAATTCGAGGGTGTCTCGGTCCCATTATTGAGACTCTACTGTATTTATGAAATATGGTTATGATCTCTTTCAAATTATATTTAGTTGTAGTATTACTTTGAAATTTCTTTGATTATGAAATTAAATTTGCAAATATGCTACCGATTTGTGCAGAAATTATTAATAAAATATTTACATTATGTTATTGTTTTTGTGATTCATATTTTAAATTTATTTTTAGGATAAATTTACATCTGTTGATTGCTGGGCTACTGAAAGGATTAGACAGTGCAGTCAGAGCCGAAATAGAAGTTATGTCTGATGATGAGCAAATACATGTTTGGCTGAAGCTTACTCAGGCCATGGAGTCTGTGGTAGCTGTAGTGAAAGCACAAGAAAGTAAACCTAACCTTAAATCTTTTGTGAAGGTGTGTAAATAAGTAGAGTAAAGCTTTGTTCAGGATCTTTTTGATTGAGGCTGTGTAGTTTTGATTTACTAGACCTTCTATTGAATTTCATTGTGTTTTATGTTTTTCATAATGATTTACTTATGATTATTTATAGGGCCTTATAGACAATAATAGCATCATAATGAAAAGTGCAAAGATATAGATACAATGACACAATTCAATGTTGATTATAAAAAATCTGTTCTCTTTCTCAGAGAACATTATTATTGCTAGTGGAATCACATGTTACCAAACAAAGGTCTTTAGTTACAAAAATATAAAACTTTAAAATGGTGTTATTTTTTTAGTAACAAAAGTATCAAGATATTTCTCATACAAAGTGTTAAGGTAGTGTGATTTAAACATTGTGTTAGTAAAATATACAAATGTTTTCACAACTGTACTTAACATTTTTTTTATAAATGTGTACAATACTTCTATTTTTTGCCAATTTTTTTTTGTACAAAATTTAAACTTATTGTACTAAAAACTTCTACGTAACAAAATCCCAAATTCTTTAATCTTCAGAAGATTTAACAAAGGAATATATTTTATAAAGTGTATGCAGATCTATACGAACTGGGTAATCAATTTTAAGATAGAATAGAATATTTTTCTATTAAAAAAGAATTCAAAACTTCCAGAAAGGACATGAGAAGAAGCGATTAGAAGAAAAAAATATATAATCATTAGAATCGAGTGAAAGCTTTATTCATAAATTAAAACTCCAATTGGAGTAAGTTCATTAATGGCTTTGAGTTTAAATAAAAATTTTAAAAATAACAAAAATTTAAATAATTTGAAAAAATGATACCGGAGCAATTGTAAATAAATTAGAGTTCAAGTTTATTTGAGCTAAAGTTCCTTGACTTTTAAAGCATTCAGATTTAAAGGAAATAGGAATTAAACAAAGGATGACATGCGCTATAAATAAATTTACATTCCTGCTACCTCGTAGAGGGAGCATAGAGGAAGAAAATGACCGTTTCACAAATATTATAATATGACGTATAGTATTTATATTACAATAATGTAGATTTGACAAGGCCGAAAGGCTGCTATAAATCTTATTTTATTTGAATTTTCTTATTAACCAGATCATTTACATAACAAATTTACTTATATAAGTTTTCTAAACAACAGCAATGCCTGCACCATCGATGGCTTTTGATACAACACGCACTACAAAACCAATGATTTTGAATAGGGTTAGCTTATAGTTTTCTATCGATTGATTGCAGGCCAGATTATTAGTGAACAGCTATATAATCAGATTTTCTTAATGCTAATATATATTAATTTTGAAAATACCCTTTATTCATGGCCATGATAAAATATTATATCCAGTATATAATAAAATATTAAAAAAAATCTTTTGGTATAATCTTTTGCCTATAATTCGAGGTGAGACAAGAAAACCAAAATAACTAAGCCAGAAAAAAAATTGTTTTAAAATATTTACAATTTTCATGTTATACCCTTCAATGTACTCCCCACTTCATGTGAAATTTCCACTGTGCGTACCAAAGCTATGGATAATTTACCTATAGCTATTTCTTTTACTGCTTCGACAGTCTGAAATCTCGTTTCTTTTATAGATGACTTCACATTAGTTAAACAGGGGGTTAACTCAGGAAAGTAGAGAGAATGGTGTAAGATAGGGATGTTGTGTTTGGTGAAAAACATCTTCACTGACAAAGCATTGTGAATAGGGGCCATGTTCTGGGGGATGATCATGACTTCTTTTTCCACAAATTGTTCCGTTTCCTTGGTACATGGTCAAATAGAGTAGTCAGGATACTAATGAAGTAATTGTGATACACTGTTTGCCCCTGGGCTATTCAATCAATATACATAGTCTCTTTCGTATAAAAAAAATAATCATTACTACCTGAATGTTTTGTCAGTCATGCTTTTTTTCCATGGAGAATAGGAGATTTCTATTATATTATTTCATTTTTGATTCAGAATCGTAAGTAAAAAAAATATGATTTGTCACAAGTAGGATAAAACAATGTTTTTAAGAAACGTTATTTGTCGCAAGTAGGGTAACCTTTTTATTAATAAGATAAGATAACTTTCGATGTTTTCTAGGAGGACAAAGCAAACGTTCTATTGCATGACTTCTGTCTAGGTGTGAGGCACTTTGGAGTTATTTTTTAATACACTCTGTTTTTATTGACGAAGAATCTGGCCAACACTTTCCTTGCTGATGTTTGTCAACTCAGATTTGGCTCTGATAGTTAATCAGCAATCTTGTTAAAGAACGTTTTCATATTTTTCAATGTTTTGGTGATGATGCTCTGCTGGTGTGTGTTATCACTTGTGTCTTCATTGTAATCTTTGCGGTTCTTTCTGCACATTTAACATATATCCAATGTAGAGACAAAATGTTAATTGCTTATATTTGATGCTACAGGCAGAATTAATGTGGGAGTCAGACTAAACTCAAGCAGTGGGTAGAGGGGTTAGCGACTTGACCGGCCATACTATATTTAACCTTGTTGCACTCATTCTCTTGCTACACTAATAGTAATCTCGTCTCTCTCTAGCCAAACCTCGAAGATCATAGCTTTTAAGAGTTTATACTATCAATAAATTAAATGGTTAAAACATTTCAATGTAATGATTTATATACACTTATAAATGTGTACAAGCTAGTATATATTACACTTTCAATTTTTAAAAAATTGATGGAAAACTATTAGCAGTGAAATAAATGAAGGGTTCTATCTGTGTTTCAAGTATAAATTATTAGAAAATATTTATATAATTCTATAACTCACTATGCATTGTTATAGGGATCAATAATAGTCCTGAGATTATTTCTGTCACAAGCAATGCCTGTATGTACATACGTATTTAAAAATGATCCACCTTTAGTTACGCAAGTGTTAAAGAAATTACAAGTGACAACAAGGTACTTACAGACTGTTTGTAATTTTATCAAGGTAAGGAATATTGAATTATTTTAGTTAATTATTTATTTTACAACTGAATATGTAAAATATGTTTGATTTAGTAATAAACGTTAAGTTAGATTTTAGAAATTGTAGTAGGTGTTGACAATAAGATTAGTTACATTATTTATGTAGTTCCTTAGGGCGATCAGACTAAGAATAATTACAGTGTCTATGTAGTTCCTTAGGCCGATCAGGCTATGTATAATTACAGTGCCTATGTAGTTCCTTAGGCCGATCAGGCTAAGAATAATTACAGTGTTTATGTAGTTCCTTAGGGCGATCAGGCTAAGAATAATTATAGTGCCTATTTAGTTCCTTAGGGCGATCAGGCTAAGAATAATTACAGTGTCTATGTAGTTCCTTAGGGCGATCAGGCTAAGAATAATTACAGTGTCTATGTAGTTCCTTAGGGCGATCAGGCTAAGAATAATTACAGTGCCTATGTAGTTCCTTAGGGCGATCAGGCTAAGAATAATTACAGTGTCTATGTAGTTCCTTAGGGCGATCAGGCTAAGAATAATTATAGTGCCTATGTAGTTCCTTAGGGAGATCAGGCTAAGAATAATTACAGTGTTTATGTAGTTCCTTAGGGTGATCAGGCTAAGAATAATTACAGTGTCTATGTAGTTCCTTAGGCTGATCAGGCTAAGAATAATTACAGTGTCTATGTAGTTCCTTAGGGCGATCAGGCTAAGAATAATTACAGTGTCTATGTAGTTCCTTAGGGCCATCAGGCTAAGAATAATTACAGTGTTTATGTAGTTCCTTAGGGCGATCAGGCTAAGAATAATTACAGTATCTATGTAGTTCCTTAGGGCGATCAGGCTAAGAATAATTACAGTGTTTATGGTAGTTCCTTAGGCCGATCAGGCTAAGAATAATTACAGTGTTTATGGTAGTTCCTTATTGATATCACTAAAATTAAATAAATTATTAATAGCATTTCCATGGAATGGTCATGCTAAGATTAAATACATTAATATTTTAGTACATTGTTTAATTAGTACATTGATTAATACATTGTTTATATTAGTATGTTATTGGTTCCTTACTTTGGTATGATATTTATAGTATCTGTTTTTTTTTTGTCATTATTTCCTTATTAGTGTTACAACCTACTTTTCTTACAGTATCTACATGCTACTGTTATAGCTTCAATATTTCATATAAGTTATTAAAAACAAAATAAACTACATAATTATAAACTCACATATCAAATTTTGAATGGGTCATAGCTCATTTGTTTACAGTAGCATTATTGTTTTTATGAAACAATTAAATTCATTAAACTATAAGATACTTTTTTAAAAAAGAAAACATCTTTAATTTTAAGATCTTGCATTTCTTTCAGACAATATTTTACTTCTTGAATTTTATAGTCCATTACGTTCGGTGAATTTTATTAATCACTTAAACAATAGTTTATGACTATCCGAACTTTGAAATTAGAAAATTTGTTAAAACTTACTGAGAAAGAACGTTTTCGATCGCTATGTGTCGATCTTCATCAGTGTCTTTTGCTTGGAGATGTTGGGCTAGTGGTGAAGGTTTTAAAGGTAGGTTTTCGTTAGTATCAAAGAGTATGTATGATTTGTATTGTGTTTGTTCATTTAATATGTTTGTACTTTGTGTTTTTGTGTGTGTAAATTTCATATTGTTCTTGTGTGTTGAGATGTGGTCCACACACAAACACAGTTTCAACATTTACAGGAAACCCATAATGACGGACACACTTATCCACAACACCTCAAACCACCCTATCCAACACAAACACGCTGCCTTCAGATCCATGCTCCATAGACCTAAAGAAGTCCCAATGACCACAGAAAACATAAACAAAGAACTAGACACAATTAAATATTTAGCATACACAAATGGATACAACACCACAATAATAGACAAACTATGGTACAAAATACAAAAAAACACTAAAATTAATACTACGGACAGGGAAAACAAATACATCACATTACCATTCATAAACAAAACAACAAACAAAATAACCCGCAAATTTCAAAAAATAGGATACAAAACTAATAACAAGTTACAATACAAAATACAACACAACACCAACAACAATGATAAACTACAAGCACAGGCGTATACAAACTGAACTGCGACGAATGTAACAAGTTCTACATTGGACAAACAGGTCGCAGCTTTAAACAAAGAGTCGAAGAACACAAACAGAACACCAACTCAACATTTTACAACCACATAGAAGATACAGAACACAAATACACAGACATTTACCGTAACCTAGAAATCCTACACATCAACAAAAAAAGGACCACATCTCAACACACGAGAACAATATGAAATTTACAGACACACAAAAACACAAAGTACAAACATATTAAACGAACAAACACAATACAACTCACACATACTCTTTGATACTATCGAAAACCTACCTTTAAATTCATCACCACTTGACCCAACATCTCCAAGTAGAAGACACTGATGAAGATCGGCACATAGCGATCGAAAACGTTCTTTCTCAGTAAGTATTAACAAATTTACTAAATTCAAAGTTCGGATAGTCATAAACTATTCTTTAAGTGATTAATATTTTACTATTGTTGATGTTTCAGGTTTATAATGTATAACATGTAGAAAGTGTTTCTTTTTGTTTGTTTAATTTTAATGTGTCTGTATTATGTATATTGTACTTCTCTTGTTAGAATACTATACACTGTTAGTTTAATTTATCCCTTTAGACTGATGTATTTGAGACCGGGAATCTTCAGGTTACAGAAGTAGATATACTTTGAACTTGCAGTCTTTGTGCTGTACATCTTGAGGTTTTTTAACAATTGCTTTTTTAAAAATTGATATCACTTAGTAAACCCCTACTTATTGATATTTTTCAGCAGGTACAAATGATGTATAGTAAAATGTGTCTGCTTAAAAATATCAGTAAGGAGTGTTTTTTAAGCGAGTGATGTCAGTTGAAGAACTATGATTCACTAGATTTTCAGTGAAAAATAATTGGTCATTTATATTATACCAATAATTTATAATAGTTTTTACGCTAATTTTGATCATATTTAATTATTAAAATTGTTCAGAGAATTGTCAATGTTATCCTTTTTTTTAGTGTTGTGAATGGTTGGATGTTCAATGTAAAATGAAGTTAAAAAATTGTTTTTTTTTGTCAAGATCTAAATTATTTTAGCTTTTCAACTACAATCAAAATGTTGTGTTTAGGTTTATCACTTTCCTCCCTCCCCTTTGAGACTTTTACTATACACTCAACCAAAAATGTACCAGTCCTATGCTCAATTTCATGTGTCTGACTGATGCTGTTGTGTTGATACTTGTCACACAACACAAGCTACAATTCAATAATGATTTGAGCATTATTTGTAATTCAGATTCATCTATTTCTTGTTAAATAAAATAATTAAGAGGAAATTATCCTAGTGAGATGTTTCTTTATAACCACATGAAATATTCAAAAACTATACGAAGGCGGCAGAGGACATGACATCACAAATGAAATTAAAAGATTGAAAATAAATGCAATGACTATTAGCTACACTCACTGGTTCAACTGTATTTTGTGATATTTTTTAATTGATAATTTGTAATCATTATTACTAAAAAAAACAGTTTTAAATTAAAATATGTTACATACATGTACAATATAAATACATTTATTAGATGTATTACATCTAATACAAATTGACCTTAAAATGGCAATCTGAGAACTGTTACAAATTTATAAAGGCAAAAATAATATCATAAATGAACAAATATATAAAAAAATGATAAATTATTCAACTTGAAAGACAAGAGAAACTAAAACTTTCCCACAGTGCAGTGAATCTAAAAATAAAACAATATGGGTATACCACGTATCAATGGAAATCCCACACACCTGGCCATCTACAAGAGACACTTGGTCTCAGTTCATGATTGCAAATGAGGACACGTAATTAAAGTCCTCGAAAGTTAACACGTATATATATCAAGTAAAATTCTTGTTTAGGTACATTATAGAGTAAGTGATAGATACACACACACACACACACACACACACACACACACACACACACACACACACACACACACACACACACACACACACACACACACACACACACACACACACACACACACACACACACACACACACACACACACACACACATATATATATATATATATATATATATATATGTATATATATAGAGAGAGATTTTTTGGACTAGGAGACTGACAGACTTACCTTAGTAAGAGTCCACTCTGTAGTCTTGAAATAGAAACACATAAAAGCACTTAACCAATGATATATTTCAACCACACAGTGGCTTTGTCAATCAAAGAGAAAACACAAAAACAAATATGGAAGAATCTCTCATATTTCTTTTTGTTTTTTTGTGTTTTCTCTTTGATTGACAAAGACCACTGTGTGGTTGAAATATATCATTGGTTAAGTGCTTTTATGTGTTTCTATTTCAAGACTACAGAGTGGACTCTTACCAAGGTAAGTCTGTCAGTCTCCTAGTCTAAAAAATCTAATAATCTTTGCCAACCAAAACTAACCTAAATATATATATATATATATATATATATATATATATATATAGAGAGAGAGAGAGAGAGAGAGAGATTTTTTGGATTATAGTTTATATAAGTCTGTCAGGGGAAAAGAGATAAGGCTATGAGGAGAAAAAAAAAAAAATAATGGATTTATCTGATGTTGAGGTTAGGGGATTCTTTGGACTTGGTATACCACTGGTATGATAGTTCCCACCTTCTCAGTTCTAAGGGATTGCAATCAGGGGGAAGTGATTTAATTATTTTTGTGATATAGCAGTCATCAAAAGTTGTGATGTTGTGACTCGCAGCATGTTGAGCTGTTGGTCTATCCATATTCATAATTTTAACATCATGTCTGTGGCCATTCATTCTGATATTCAGACCATCCGTGGTCAGGCCTATGTACTGTGCTGAGCAAAGTTTACATTGTAGCTGGTATATGACATTTTTCGATGTACAATTATGATGACCCTGTATTTTGAAGACCATTTTGTTGTTTGGCTGTTGAAACTATTTGCTGAGGGGTGTATTGGACACTTTTTGCATCTAGGTCTATTGCATGGGAAGGAGCCATGAGGAAGTTAGTGTGGTTTCTCTGCATCAGGGTCTGGTAGTTTAGGATGTACTAGGATGTTTTTCTAGTACATCCTAAACTGGTTTTCTAGAAAAACATCCTAGTTCATCCTAAACTACCAGACGCTGATGCAGAGAAACCACACAAACTTCCTCATGGCTCCTTCCCATGTAATAGACCTAAATGCAAGACGTGTCCAATACACCCCTCAGCAAATAGTTTCAACAGCCAAACAACAAAAATGGTCTTCAAAATACAGGGTCATCATAATTGTACATCGAAAAATGTCATATACCAGCTACAATGTAAACTTTGCTCAGCACAGTACATAGGCCTGACCACGGATGGTCTGAATATCAGAATGAATGGCCACAGACATGATGTTAAAATTATGAATATGGATAGACCAACAGCTCAACATGCTGCGAGTCACAACATCACAACTTTTGATGACTGCTATACCACAAAAATAATTAAATCACTCCCCGCTGATTGCAATCCCTCAGAACTGAGAAGGTGGGAACTATCATACCAGTGGTATACCAAGTCCAGAGAATCCCCTAACCTCAACATCAGATAAATCCATTCATTTTTTTTTTTTTTTTTTTTTTTTTTTTTTTTTTTTTTTTTTTTTTTTTCCTTCTTTCAACCAGCCTCTTTTCCCCTGACAGACTTATATAAACTATAATCACTCATATGTTCATGGAAACAATATATATATCTTTAATCTGTGCATCTGTGACATCTGATTTCTACTCTACACAATCTGTGATTACAATTATTTTATTTCATTCTCTCATACTTCTTTTTGTGTTTTCTCTTCGATTGATAAAGACCACTGTGTGGTTGAAATATATCATTGTTTAAGAGCCTTTATGTGTTACTATTTCAAGACTACAGAGTGGACTCTTACCAAGGTAAGTCTGTCAGTCTCCTAGTCCAAAAAATCAAAAGATATATATATATATATATATATATATTTTTTTTTTTTTAAGATCAAATAATACACACAAATACAGGAATATTTAATTTAGTGAACAATAAACTCAAAGCTTTTCGTTGGTTTACATTACCAACATCTTCAGGAGTTACAATAGTAAGATGATGATGTTGTATGAAGATGTTGGTAATGTAAACCAACGAAAAGCTTTGAGTTTATTGTTCAATAAATTAAATATTCCTGTATTTGTGTGTATTATTTGATCTTAAAAATATTCTAACAGGAAAACACATTTGATATTCTATATATATATATATATATATATATATATATATATATATATATATATATATATATATATATATATTATTGTTTAAGTGCTTTTATGTGTTTCTATTTCAAGTATTTCAAGACTACAGAGTGGACTCTTACCAAGGTAAGTCTGTCAGTCTCCTAGTCCAAAAAATCTCTCTCTCTCTCTCTCTCTCTCTCTCTCTCTCTATATATATATATATATATATATATATATATATATGAAGTTAATATATTACTATGTAAGTAATTTTATCCACCATTAAGTGCAATAATTTTACCTTGAGTGATGAGGCACCTTTCGGTCGTTGACCATTGTGACAATGGTCAACGACCGAAAGGTGCCTCATCACTCAAGGTAAAATTATTGCACTTAATGGTGGATAAAATTACTTACATAGTAATATATTAACTTCATAAAGTCAGTGCAACGGAAAAACAATGGATAACGTTAAATATCAAGAATATATATATATATATATATATATATATATATATATATCTTGATATTTCAGGTTGTCCATTATTTTTCCGTTGCACTGACTTTATGAAGTTATTATTATTACTTGTAAATCATTTTTACCACCACTAAGTGCAATAATTTTACCTTATGTGATGAGGCACCTTTCAGTCACTTGACCATTGTCGAATCACTGAATTGAGTGATGAATTTAGTGTTTCGACAATGGTCAAGTGACCGAAAGGTGCCTCATCACAAAGGTAAAACTATTGCACTTAGTGGTGGAAAAAATGATTTACAAGTAATAATAATTACTTCATTTATATATTTTTGATTTATTTATTTATATTTGTGCACTTGTTAAAACCTACTAAAGGTATAATGTATTGTAAAGTAATATATATTCATTAGGAGTTTGTGTTTACTTTATAATTTAATAAATATCTTTACTTTTATTAAGAGCTTAATTTTTTTTCTATAAATTCATAGTAAACAGGCTCAAGAAGTAGAGCATTTCAGTGAAATGAACCAAATGATATGGGTGCTCAAGAAGTAGAGCATTTCAGTGAAATGAACTAAATGATATGGGTATTTCTATTAATAAGTTAACATTGTTTGTAGATGAGCCGAGATGCAGGGTTGACTCAATTCCTTCCGCCAATAAGAGCTGTCATGGAAACGATTTTGCTTAAAGTTAAAAGTTTGGTACTACTTAATAACTGCTCTGATGCATTTTTCATGGGAAGCATGAAGAACAGAGATCTGAAAGGCGACCTTATAAGCAGTCAGGTAATGTTAGTAATAATATTGTGCAGTAAGGTGACGTGCTACATGAGTACTAAACATTTGGTAGAAATTAGGAACATATTTATTTCTTACGTGATTGCTAAGAAATTTACTTACTTTTCTCTGAACAACTCTTCGTATTCTATTATTTGTCCCCTTCAGCATAAGTGACACATTATAAATTTTGCATGTCATTGTGTCATTAAGGTCTGCACCATCAAAATTGATACTAAATTTAGGGTATGCATGAATTTTATTTTGAATGTAGTGAAAGGGTTTTGAATAATAGGAAGGATTAAACAAACTCTCTAGATCTTTATTGTATGATGAAAGTCTTAGAACTAAAATAATTAAAAATATAACTGACACACCTCACTAGAAACAAAATAAATTATGGGCTACTTTATTAAACTAAATTCCAGTGTTATGAATAACGGCATACTGGAAGAACTTCAAAAAGAACCTGGTACAAGCGGCTTGGTTAACCACCCGAGTTAACTCGGAAAATGCATTTGTTCTTTAAATTACTAACCGAAGTTAACTAGGAATGTTCTCTTCTTGTGTAATGTGTTTCACAATGCGGTACTGATCGGTAATGTAAACACAGACATAGATAATGCTCATGTCACATCCTAGTCTAATTATAGCCATGATTAGCTGACATTTGTTTACAATACTATGATAGACTACTTTTTCGGATATCCAAGCATTTTGTCATTGACTCCTATTACTAGTAGTCAATTCTTTCACTCTTATTGAGAGTTACTGTTTATTTTTGCATTAGTTCAGAACGCTTAGTTTTTTTTATGCCTTTTGTTTTTACTGGATATTGTACCGCGTTTCCCAAATTTGCTTTGTTTTCTACAAGCCTATACATCCTAGTACAACCCCAACATCCCTTAGGCTAACAGGGCGTCACTTTCAGAGATCCTACCACATACTGCCAACAAAACAGTGTGTATTTTGTGCCTGTCAGGTGATACGAATGCAAAAAATATAAGGAAAGAATCCAGATATTTTTGTCCTGACTGTGGATATAGCACTTCATGTTATACTGTGGTTCAAAATCACCATACTTCGCAAATTTATAAAACCATATTTACACATATTATGTACATTTATGTAGATATTTATTGATGGAAGTGTATATATTTAATGCATATGTGTGTGTGTAAATGAAATAAATTTTTGTACGAGTGTGAAAGTGAAACATTTATTGTTTAACTACATTCAAAGCACCAATATTTGTGAACGTATGTTACATTTTTTTGTTGTACAATCACTTCAAAGTTCTAACCTATATGCACAAATAATATTTCATTATCTGTGATGGTAGTTAAATAACTGTTCCGTGTTAAATATCAATAATTGATACGTTTTCCAATTTCCGAATTAACATGGATTACTAATTAAGTAGTATTTATGAGAGATAGTTTACCCCTTATTATACGAAAAATACAATTTTTCAATGAAGGCAGTTCTAATGGCATATAGAGAGGATTAGAAATTTACGATGAAAAAAATATGGTTTGAAAAATTTGGGCAGGAAATGTGAAAAAAATCAGTAAGTTAATGAAAATAAAGTACTTTTAATCAAACTTATTGTTCAATAAATGGAGAACCGCCCATTGATAATATGTGAGCAATATTTTCCTGAGGCTAGCATACATATTACATATGGTAACTGCACTCTAGGCTACAAATGTATTCTGAGATGGTTATTGTCACACTATGTAAAATATGAAGGTGAACGTAAACGTAGTTTAAAGCAACAATGAACTGAATATCTATTAACCCTTAGCGCTCGGATTTTTTTAACATGCTTTGCCTCCCCACTTGTAATTAAATTGAGACAAATTCCTCACCTGCAAGTTGCATTATTGTTTATGGAAAACTTTGTTTTCTCTTACATGATTTTAATAAACTAAGCTATTTTTATTCTCTAATACTGTATGTACATGATTTTATTATCTTATTTGTAGTTTTGCAGAGTATGATATCTTTAAAAAACAATCTTCCGGATGAAGTCCTGGTTTTCTGCTGCATGTTTTGCAGTGAAAAACTGTTTCCCTTCTACCTCCTTTTATCTTCCTGTTACTGCAAACTACACAATCCTTAGAACTACTTTTATCATTGGGAAAGATTCTATGTAATTTCCCATTCAGTCTTTCTTCTTTGTTAGTAGTTGATGGCCCACCCCTCTCACTATACGGGTTATTCCTGATATCACCAATGAGTTCCCTTACCAAGTTTTGGCAAAACTATTTTTGTTTAAAAGGATTTTCTCTAATTTCCTTTTTTTTGTTATAATAGATAATAAAACTATTTACCACAGCCTCATCTAATAGCCAGAAAAAGATTTTCCTCCACCATTTATTTGTTTGTCTCTTAAAACTGCACGGTTCATTATATTGAACAGCTAAATCTACACCACCCATAAACTGGTTATATCTACAAATACCTGTTGGTTTAATTATTTTGTTTATGAAACTAAACTACATTATAATAAATCAGGATCAAGTAAAAGATCGGAATTTCAGAATCACTAATTGCACGTTAAGCCACGGCAAACTACGACTAAACAAATAACCTGCAAAAACTGTAACCTACTTCCAGCTTACAACGTAGCGGCAAACTAGATTTTGTGATGACTCACATATTCCTAGACATTTTTAACTTAGTTTACATTATTGTCAATAGATTGTAGCACCAAACGGTAAAAGATTGAATGTCGTGGGCTTCGCCGCAGACGAGTTATAGGCATTTGAAAATCGTGTCGGGTGAACCCCGACATACGAGTAAACTGCAATATACGCTTGGCGGGGCTGCCCCGACAGTAGAGTGCTGAGGGTTAATATTTATTGAATTATACATTGCTAATTTTCTATATAGATTCTTTTATATTAAAATTGTTTGTATTTTCCTTATAAAAGTTGTTTATTTTCCAACTGTTTAGTGAGCAGTTCTTTGTTATTCTCTAATTGTGTATTCTTCTCCCTCATATAGAGTTTTTACTATAATATAATGCTGTAATTCTTCTGTTGAAAAGTTTTTTTTGGTTCTTAAATGGTCTTATCCTTAACAAATCTGAAATAAGACCTCTTACCAAGTTAGATCATCTCTGGCTGGAAAATCTGTGGAAAATTATTCTCTTAACATGTTGAGTGCGGCAATGTTTTATAGTTTGCGCATCAAATTTGCTGAAAAAATATTATTGATTATTTGCATTGAAAATGTTGTTGATGGACCCAATATGTCATCTGAAGTTGGCTAGGCATACATTTTTGTCAGTTTTGGTAACGTCATTTTCGGTATGTTCATGTACGTACTTCGCCGGTGGTGCCAGTTCTCATATCTCAGGTGATGGTTGTTGATTGTCTAACTTTTGAGTTTCTCTCTCAATTGTTGCTGGATACCGACAAATCTTTTTTCCAGTCACAAGACCTAGTTATAGTTTTAGAAAAAATGCCACAAACAAATTTTAATACCTACAACTCTTCCTGCCACCATTTACAATGTTTTTCAATGATAAAAACAAGTTTACATAGATTGTCAATAAGTAATTCATATCTATATAGTTCTAACACAGTATTTATAATAATTTTTAAAAAATACCAAAATAGATACCATATACAAACCCCCACCCCCATTTTAATACTCAGCTCTAGTCATCCATGTGCTCGTGAAACTTGTCAAAATATCGCAGTTCACACAGTCCTGGTTCATCCGAGCGCACAGCATAAATGTAAGTGGTTAATTTCTTTTTGCTTTCTTTTGCACAAACTTGGCATTTTCTTTGAACTCGGAGTCCATATGCTTTTTTTTGTTATTTTTTGAGAGACTGTGTACGGTGTTTCGAGTAGAAGTCATCATAACAGGAGCCTGTTTGGAGGTTAGAAGTCCTTCAATGACTTTGAGACGGAAATCATACAGGTCAGTTTATTTTGGTGTGAAGCAATAGTCCCAAAAGAATTCTTGTTTCGGCCAAAGTCACGTCTTTCTAATTTGTGATTGGTAATTAGTTACTTGGCAGTGTTTTGTGGACCACAAAAAAATTCCAAGGCATATTTCTTTGTCTCAGCAACAATTGTCTCTAAGAAAATAAAGTCTATCAATAAATTAAACCATTCAGTTGGAGTATTGTTGCCAGGAATTGGCACTCTAAGTCCAGAATCTCCTGTGAAAGGTCTATCATGGCAGTGGCGCCAAGTGTCGGCCGCCATGTTGAAGACACCTCTTTGTCATCGTCGGAGTTGTCAGAGCTATCCTTAGAGCCATGTTTGTTGTCAGAGTAGACATTCTCCAATAATTCTACCTCATTATCCATATTCATTGTATAAAATATATTAATCACAACTATAACACAGTTCAAGTAACACTAATACGATAACACAGACCCCAATCCGACAGCAGCGGTGGAATAAAAAACAAAATACACTGACTGTCACAATAACCGATAAGCGATACAATGTTTTCTGGCAGTTCCTAACCTCACACTGAACCAATGAATTGAGAGTAGACAAGGGGGGTGGTGTACATGAAGGCCTATCGACATAGGCCCCAGTAGGGCAAGGGTGTTCATGTACGTACACTGCACTGAATGTATTAATATCCATATAGCCTTCACATAAATCTATAAGAACATTTTACTGCTACATTTCATGTTATATTTTTAAAATATTTCTACCACCTTCTATTTTCTACATAACATTTTCCAAATTTAACGTAAATAGCATTTTTTTAGATTTGAAATAATTTATGAGCCTTTTAATATATTAGTTATTAAAAATTTTCAGGCTTATCAGGTATTTTCTAAATTTTCTAGAATCATTTTTTATACAGTTGAACCTCAGTTTTTGAGAATTGGGTAAGTGAGTAAACTTTATAAGCAAAAGTAATTTCCAGGTCCTGTCATTTTAACCCTCTAAAATGTATATAAATGAAAAACGAAACCTCTGTTAGAAAAAGTCATTTTTTGAACGTGAGGATCTCCATGGTGGGCATTGATGCCTGCTTTTCTGTAGTGGTTAGTTTTTTGCTATAGTTTAGTATGTGAAGAATATTTAAATTAGTTGAGATGCTTGTGTATGTGTTGGTTGTTTTGTATAACTTTATAATTTTGATAATATACTCAAGGACACTAAATATAAACAACTCCTTCAAACAGGGACACTTTCCAGCCTCAAAACAAACAATTAATAAACCACCATCACTTACAACAACAAACACACACGAAATTGCTTCCACTTTCAGAAAATTCAGTTACTTTAGTAATATCGTACAAAACAACAAATACTCTTGAAAAACACATCTAACCTTTTCAACAACAAACAGACAAATACAATCTGTCTGGTATATACAAATAAACATATAAGTCCCAGCTTCTACATTGGTCAAACCGGTAGATGATTAACCACAAGATACAAAGAACACATAAAAGCACAACAAACACACACGAAATTGCTTCCACTTTCAGAAAATTCAGTTACTTTAGTAATATCGTACAAAACAACAAACACTCTAGAAAAACACATCTAACCTTTTCAACAACAAACAGACAAATACAATCTGTGTGGTATATACAAATAAACATATAAGTCCCAGCTTCTACATTGGTCAAACCGGTAGATGATTAACCACAAGATACAAAGAACACATAAAAAACAAAAATCCAAAGTCCAGCTATGCAACACATATACAAAAAACATATGCATAGACAAACATTTCTTCAAATTCTATGAATATTCTACTGTTGTCGGTAAAACAATATTTAATAAAAAACATACATAAGAAGTAAAAGCAAAAACTGATATATATATATATATATATATATATATATATATATATATATATATATATATATATATGAAGTTGATATATTACTATTGTAAATACTTTTATCCACCACTGAGTGCAATAATTTTATCTTGTGGTGGACTTATATGTACTTTATATTGCACTCTGTGGTTGATAAAAGTATTTACAATAGTAATATATCAACTTCATAAAGACAGTGCAACGGAAAAATAATCAACAACCTAAAATATCAAATATATATATATATATATATATATATATATATATATATATATATATATATATATATATATATATGTATGTATATATATATATATATATATATATATATATATATATGTATGTATATATATATATATGTATGTATATATATATATATATATATATATATATATATATATATATATATATATATATGTGTGTGTGTGTGTGTGAGTGTATAACATAGCAATGAATAGTAAGCTTACAAGGAAGTAATATAAGAAAGTTGAATAATTATAAAAGGTACCGGTTTCTATTTTTATTTAAAATTATATCTATTTGATTAATGTTATATTAAGTTTAGGAGTCTGTATTAAAAGTTCAAAATTCTAACTTATAAATTTTGGTAAATATTCCAAATCAATGCATACTTTAATTAGTTTGAAACTAAATTTTTATATTTTCATAGGACTGTCTTCTAAGTTTTCATCTGTGTTTTCTTTTTTAAAAAATATCATGGCCAAATTTATTACAAATATCGTATAAGTTTTATTTCTGCTTCTGGTTATTTTAATTAAATTTAAACTTTCTGCCATTTGATTTTTTGTAGCTTTTCAAATATGATAAACATTGAACATTAGTCCAAATAGACTTGTACATTGGTTTGATAGACTGGCAAAACTAATGCAAAACATTTTTTTTTTTTTTTTGGTGCATTGATATGCCGGTTTTAAACACTTAATACGTATATTAATCACTTTTACATTAGTTTATGACTATCCTACCATAAATTTTGTAAATTGGTAAAAACTTACTGAGACAGAACGTTTTTGATTACTCCGTGGCAATCTTCATCATTGTCTTCTGTTTGGAGTTGTCAGTTTGATGGTTTTAAAGGTAGGTTTTCGATAGTATCAAAAAGTATGTGTGGTTTATATTGGATTTGTTTGTTTAATATGTTTGTATTTTGTGTTTTTGTAAATTTCATATTGTTCTAGTGTGTTGAGATGTGGTCCTTTTTTGTTGATGTGTGAGATTTCTAGGTTATGGTAAATGTCTGTGTTTTTGTGTCCTGTTTCTTTTATGTGATTGTAGAATGCTGAGTTGATGTTGTAATTGTGTTCCTTGACTCTTTGTTTGAAGCTGCAACCTGTTTGCCCAAAGTAGAATTTGTTGCAGTTTGTGAAGTTTAATTTGTATGTGCCTGGTGCTTGTAGTATATTTTTGTTGTTGGTGTTGTGTTGCATTTTGTATTGTAAATTGTTATTAGTTTTGTATACTGTTTCGTATCCTGTTTTATGAAATTTGTGAGCTATTTTATTTGATGTTCTGTTTATGTATGGTATTCCCTCCCTGTAGTGTTAATGTTGGTTTTGTAACCTAATTAATTGTACTTGTAAATAACTGAGGTTAATAGTTTATAATCTCTCCCGGAGGACTATCGGTAGAATAACCAAAAAGGAATTGAATTGCATAAAAGAATCTTAAGTTAGGCATCAATAAATATATAGTTTCTATAACTACAGTCTTTAATAGTTACAGCTTACCTAAATGCGACAGCATGATAACGTGATATCACTTCAAAGCAGTAGTAGAGACGTATCTGTAACACTTAACGCAAATTATAATATATGCTGATAACTTAAAATCCATTAACAGAGTGCACTCAATAAGGCTAATTAAAGTTCACTGCTTCACAGTATCCTATAATGTCACACGCGGTTAAACTAGAGTTCACTTATAAACTGTGGCTTTCACTGTAGCTGAAGATAAGTCCTAAATAATTGTTCACTTGATAGGTATGACAATGTTTTACTCTTTAGAATAAAAATATGGTTGTTTTAAAAAGTCAAGGATAATAAATTCATTAGGAATACTCTTGATTTAAATTGATTATGTAAATAAAGCAATTAAATATCTATCATAGATTCAATGTTGTTATTAATGTATATAACAGTTTAAAAATGCAAGTTATTTTAAAAATTATTGTCACTAGTAAGAATAACTTTTTAAATCATAGGTTGAAGATAATGAAGAAGAAGAGCAAGTGGCTGAAGAAAGTGGTTCTGACAAAGAAGTTGCTGATGAGGAAGTTGAGTCGTCTGCAGAAGAAAATGATTCTATAGAATCCTTAAGTCAAACATGTTAAACATATTTATTTCAGTATTTTGGCTGTGAAGTGTGCCTTTTATATTTAACAAATAGCATACCCTAATAAGTTTATACAAAATATATATTCAGAAAAGCTTGAACTCTGAAGGATATAATATAAGATGAGCTGAAAGGTCAGCAGGCATTTAGTCACAGGAATGCACCTGTGTTCTTTCAAAGTTTCGGATTCTCCACTTTGTAGAGTGTATTAAAACGCTAAGAAGATACTCTGTTTGAACGTTTATTTTTTAACCTGATGAGAAGTATTTCTGAAGTACTCAATTTTTAACACGTTGACTGCAAAGGACGTCTTTATAAGTCCAAGACCCAGTCCCATATAGCTCAAGGACGTCATAATACCTCGTTGTGTAAAGTAAAGTGTGTAAACTAATAAAGTGCTATCTCAACTAGTTCTGTGTGTGTATACTTCAGCAACAAATACTTCAGGGATGTATCACTGATACTTTTATATTCTGTTCTCATTCCTATCCAGAATTCAGTAATATTTGTATTTTTGATCACGAACTGCAGGTAATAATCTATGGAGATTTATTCATTGATTCTTTTTCTGATACTGATAAGTTCATAGCTTGTTGAAATGAGGAATTAGAAATCTTGATCCCTTCACAATTTTGGCTGTTTATTGGCACTTTATTAGTTCTTCGTTTGCATTCATAAAAGGTAAATATAGGAAAAAATTTGAATAATCTTCAGATTTAAGGCCATACCTGGCATAGCTTGAACCAGATTTTAAAAGGACGAACTCTGGAATACAAGTTCAAGAATCCGATTGAGTTAAATTTTCATAAACATGTTCAAAATAATATTTTCAAAAGTAGCAAGAATAATCTCTTGATTACTTTGTTTGTTATGTATGATGGTAATTTGAACTTAATTTTGTATCCTTGTAAAATAAAAATCATAAAATATAATACATGTTGGGGTTGTGTGTACCTTTTATTTTGGCTGTGAAAAGTACTCTCTGAATGACATCCGAAAGCTTTTAAATATGATATAATATTAGATTATATTTCTTTTGAAAGTTTGAGATTGTTCGCAGCCAAACAATTGTTTATAGCAATTTTCAACAAGAACGTCTGTTTGCTTTATTGATGTGCTATATATATTTGTATTTGACCTGGGTCAATTAACTGGGAAGCTGATATATACTAGTAAATAGATCTATTATTAGTTATACATAATGTTTGTTGGTTTAGAATAATATAATGTTTGCTGGTGTGTAATGTTTGTTATGAATATGGACATTGCCGCGTTGATTTTAATTTTGGTACTAAGGCTATATTGAAAAATTAGTATCATGTTAATAAGTATGAATATAACCCAGAAAGTGGACACAATATGGTGAAATTTAGAATGAAGTTTGTCTACTCTGACGATACGTAAACTACTTCATGTAAAATAGTAGTTAGTTGGCAGATTAGTCTAAATAAAGTTATTGCTTCCTTCATTAACTTTCATAGATTTTGCATAGAAATATTTTTCATTTTTTACGTTTATTTTGTTCTGTTTCCAGTTTAATTTCTTAATATATATCTTTAAATAAGCTTTGGTATAATGGAATACAAGTAATCTCATATCCCTCAACCAGTGTCAGGGTTAAATGGAATAAAATTTTTACCTTCAAGGGATTTAGACTTTATTTTGAACACTATTTGTATAACAATAACAGCCTGGCAGACAACTAGAAGTTTAGCACTAGTTTTACAACAGCCTGGCAGACAACTAGAAGTTTAGCACTAGTTTTACAACAGCTTGGCAGACAACTAGAAGTTTGGCACTATTTTTTGGAAAGTATTGTGTGGACCACATGTATTACTTTGAATAACACATTTTTTACCGGATGAGCAGCTGAAAATAATTTATCACAAATATTTTTGTAACTTTAAGACTAATTGAATAATTGTTTTAAAAAATTTCAAAATTAACTGAAAATATGGTGACATACTTTCATTTGTCAATAGGCTAGGTAAGCACTGGTAAATGCCGTCATATATTTCTTTATATGGTAATATAAATTATTGTAAATATGATTAGAATAACATAAATTTGGTATTTTTAAGAAAGAATGAGATATCTAGCTCCAATGAGAGCAAAAGTATCATAGTATAAAAACCACTCTCCACCGTTATTTACAGGAAAAGGAAGTGACAATTTATTTATGTGGGTTAATGGAATATCTTATATGCTTATATTACTATATGGCAACAATGAGGACTTATAAACTAAGTTTTTATCAGGCCAAACTTTTTCCCATCCTCTGATAAAGCTACTCTATTCAAATAAGCCTGATTAAGGTCGCTCTTGTCATGTATAAAGGTGTCAGAGTAACTATAGTCATTTCCACATGGATCAGGTTTGGTCTAAATTAGAAATAATGGAATATCCAGTTATTATTACCTATTAATTACTGCTTCAGTAGAATGCTACGATTAATTACATATATTTTATACCTATACATTTGAACCTACCTCGTTAACTCGAATCTCAGGATAACCCGGAATGATTTTGAAGTACAATAAAAAATAATTAATAAGAAACAACAAAAATCAAATAAGTACAGTACTTACATAAAAGCTCAAGAATAAAAACCTGTAAGACCTACAGATAAACAAAATTAATGTTTTGTTCTTATGCTGAAAAGACTACGGGGTCTAACAGCACAAACACGGCTCAGAAAATTTAAACAGCCAAAATTAACAGATTTGTTTGTCAGGAAATGAATTGCAGTGAAGTTTACCTGAATATACAATATCTATAATCATATACTGTTTGTTTGAAAAATATAAAGGAGTTTTTCTGTAAGTACGACTTATTTTAATTTTTCCTTAGTCTCCGAGTAATCCAGATTTTTGAAAACTCGGATAGGCCATGATCCCAGATAGTCTGAATTATTGAGGTTCTACTGTAATTGCTAATATAGCACCTATGCTTCTAATAATTGGCTTTTGCACTTTAAACACATCAAGTGTGGATTGTGACCTTCGTTAGAGCTCAAGAAGGATCTAGTAATATACGATCTAGTCTAAACTTTAGAAATTAAACACTTATAGCAAACCCCACACACAGATAGTACAGTCTAAGGGGAAAAGGAGAATGGAAGGGAAGCAGGGGTGTAGCCAGGACTTTGGTTTGGAGGGGGCACGACCAGTAAGGTCAAGGGGAAACCCCCCCCCCCCCCCAGAGGAGTTTTGAACATTTTTAGGCCTATCCGTAGAAATAAAATTTTATGCTTCCTTTAAACTTAAAATTACACAATTGTCTATTCACCATTAAGATATTTTGCTAAAAACCTAGGACTGTTTTATAGGTTAATATTTTTTGCTAAAACTATTTAGTTTGGAGGGGCACACGCCCCCTTCTTGACCGCGCCACTGAAGGGGAGACTTAATAAAGAAGTGGTCAATGAAGCTAGCCTCAAGTGACATGTTGACTAAGACATAGTAGTGAACTCAATGACTTCTGTATGCAAAAACAAAAAAGTAGAAGATGAGAAATGTGACTTGTCATATTACCATGTGTTACATGGTGCACCCATATAAATGTATTACTTTATTAATATGTGTAATCATTTTAATCAGTAAATGTAAAATAAAACTAGTTTTTGTGTTTTGTTGAATAAGGTTTAAATAGTTCATGTACATTTGTCAACTAAAAAAAAATATTTATTTAAATATATGTGTTCAACTATACAAATTTATTATTTCTTTTTTCATTTTATCAAATGATATAAAATAAATATGTATAATAATCAATGTTGTTATAAAAATTGTATAAATGTCAAATTACCTCTGAATTACGGCCCCCCCCTATCTCATTGTCAGCATTTCTTCACTTGATAAATATACCAAAACATAACTGTGCTCTACAGAAAACTATAAAAATTTCTGTAAGCACTAACACAATCTTAAAAATACAAGATAAAAACTATTGCAGGAGACAAAAGCTTATGCACTTGCAAACAGGAGGGGGGATATGGACTAACTCAAATGAATATGTCTTGTGTATTAAGTGAGTTTAAAAACATCATTCCAAACAAAAGTAGATCATTGGCTCCCAATGCACCTAAATTTGGTAAAAGTGGTAACCGATAAACTGCCTCTGCTTCAAATTTTATACAAATATATATTCTCAAAAACTTATGTTTTATAATTTATGTACACATTCTTAAATCTATAAGCTCAATATAGCTTCTTTTAGAAAAAATGTTTAGTAATTTCACAATCTAGTTTAGACCAGGCATCTCCAAACTATAACCTGCGACAGCTAATGGCTTATTGTTGTGACAAAATGAATAAAAGAGCACAATGATAATACGTTTGTTTACACTTGCAATGCTCCAGGAGAAGTACAAAAATATATACTTAGCAACTTAATAACTGATTGAAAAAAATATGTATAAATATCGCAATATGTATTCTTGTGTATTAATAAAGAACTAAGTCAAAATACAAATACAAGAATTATAATTGAATTTACAATTCAAAGCTTTTCGTTGGCTAACACTACCAACATCATCAGGAACATTAAACAATTAAAATTAACATATGTGATTTATGTTAACATATGTTAATTTTAATTGTTTAATATTCCTGATTATGTTGGTACTGTTAGCCACGAAAAGCTTTGAATTGTAAATTCAATTATAATTCTTGTATTTGTATTTTGACTTAGTTCTTTATATATATATATATATAATACGTTTTCTTGTTTAATAATTTAAAACAACATAGGTTATTCAAATACAAGAATATTTATTAATTTATATCCAAAGCTTTTTGTTGGCAAACAGTACCAATATCATCAGGAATGAAAATTACAATAATTTGATGATAATAAATAAATTCCTGATGATATTGGTACTGTTTGCCAACGAAAAGCTTTGGATATAAATTAATAAATATTCTTGTATTTGAATAACCTATGTTGTTTTAAATTACTAAACAAGAAAACTTATTATATATATATTTGTTGATTTTATTTTCACATGAGCTACTAGTTTTCACTAAAACACTTGTAAATATTTTACAACTTGCTTATAATAGCACTTGCTTATATTTGTTGAGGATGGTTGTTACGGTCAACTCACGGTCACAACTACTGAAACGGCCGTCCTCAACAAATATAAGTATGTGCTGCTATAGGTAAGTTGTAAAATATTTACAAGTGTTTTAGTGAAAAAAATACATATTCTGTCTTAAAGTCCAGAGTTTATGATTGTCAATTGCTTTTGATTTACAAGTCAATATACAGAAATAAAAAACACATTTGTGGAAATTGTAACATAGAACCCCTCTCCCCCCTACTCTGTGACTAATCAAGATCTAGAAATTACTGATACTAGCAGGAAATTTAAAATAATGATGTCCCTTGGAACTCACTGTATGGTCCCAAAGCAGAAACGTTTGGAGAGACTTGGTTTAGACCAATGGTGTATAATTACCACTATAAAAGAAACTCCTCTGCTATGTAAAATTAGTTTATTTCAGTCGATTATGTATAATACCACCATGAAAAGAAACCAAATTGATAATTCGCAAAATAAGTCGGTGTAATAATATTTAATTGATAACCCTAATTATAATAATATTGAAAATAAGAAAGGTTATTTATGGCAATGTATAAGATTTAATTGAAAAAGTTCAAAGTCATTCCATTTGACCTAATATTACAGAGATAAGTAATACAAATTATGGTTAATTTCAAGTTTTCTGTTTCTATACTTTTTTTCAAGTAGTGATCCCAGAAATTACTGTAAATCAGACACAACTTGACAAAATTAGGGTATTTACATATTAAAAAAGGGTTTTATTTTTAATACATTTCAAATTTAAAGAGTAGGCTCACCTAACCTACTAACAAAACATTTAGGTCTAAGCTTGTACAGGGTAGTATTTATTTAGTATATCATATTAAATTTTGAAAAGAATAACAAGGTTTTAAGAGCAAACTTCTAAACGTTCATTATCTTTTACTAACTTTACTTTTACCAAGAAATATTCTTCGAAAACATCCTCTCTTATATACTTTTTTCAAGATATAAGGTAAGCTAATCCATTAGCCACTATTCATAAGTTTTATTTAGCAAATATGTAGCTCATCGCTAGGCAAAAAAAGTTATGCACATTAAAGTGTACACAAAGATGTATGCAACACACAATTATTAACAGCTCTCAATTTACTGTCAATTCATTTTATATGAATATCATCTTAATGTTATAACATTTAAATTACCAAAAAAAAGTTTTGTAGAAAAGAGGCAGAAAAATATTGGACATTTGTTTGAATGGATGGTTAACAAGAGCCTGTTTTTCATTGTGTGGGTCAACAAAATATTTGTCTTAAACACTACAAATGTGAATGAGAAAACAAGAAGGCTTTTAATTCAGAAATCAGGCAGTCATTTGTAACATTAGGTAACTACATGTTTTCTGTGGTATTGTTAAATACAAATCTATTTATTATATTTACAAGTTGTTTAGAGTATCAGTTACTTTATTGCAAAGGTAAATACAATATTCATGTTAATTATTCAATTTTTTCTTTATCTTGAGACAAGACAATAGATTTTTTCAGAAATTTTCCTCCATTGTGTAAAACAATTTTAGGGTATGCCTGAAGTATAATGTAAATATTACAACCATTTCTACAAAGTTTTGTTTAGTTAAATCTTGAAATACATTTTGCTGAGGCTAGTAAAAGTTACATAGATCTTTGGTAGTAGACTCGTAAATTTATAAAGATGTTGATTGTCTTGAAGGTTTTACTGAATTACACATTAACTCAATAAAAAGTAGTTTTGAACCAAAAGGTGTGTTACTCATTTACAAAAACTCCAAGTTAGTTTAAATGAAGATGACTTATTACACTTTGAAATTACTTGTGACCAGACTTTTTGTTACTTGCATCGACAAGGCCGAAGAAGTCATAAGACGAGAAAACGTTTCCTCCAAGTGTAAGTTAACAACCTTTAGTTAACAAAAAGACTGATCTCAAGTAATATCAAAGTGTAATAAGTAATTAACAACCAGCTCGTCATGAACAGCAACAAGATTTTGATATTTAAATGAAGATAGTAGTAGATGTTGAGTTTCAAAATTAATGTCCTACCTTATATAAAATGGATTTCTAATGCATTGTTGGCCCTAACCATCTACTGTCAAAAACATAAAACCTATCGTTTTTATAAACTTAGAGCTTTAACAAATATAAAAACTGATATAATCATGAAATGACAAACATACAAAGGTTTAATATGTAATGAATCATATTAACAAAATTTGTAAAATTAAGCCTAGGTGAAGCATTAAAATTCACTTACAGGCTATATAGACACTTAAGTAGGTAGCCTTTCCACTGTAAAAACGTAGGCTACTACTATTTCAAACAACTTTTATCCATCGGCAGATTTACAAGTTTGGTTCTGGGGGGCACAAGATTGCCCTGGGGGGTACTCCCTCCAAACAATAGAGAATCCCTCCAAACAAGAGAGAACATTTAAAAGCTTGTTGACATTGAGGTAAAATCACACATAAGGTAGGCCTACACGTTTAAAATACTTTTTTTTATTAGTAGGGCCTAAGTTATGGTATGGTATTCAACAATATGTTTTTCATAATATGAAAATTGGGGCTTTTTTACTTACAACTTTGAACAATTTAAAGATTTTTTCAAATTTTGCAAAGTGATTAGTCCAAAAGTAAACCTAATTTTGTTTCTATGAGAAACATAACGTTGAATACCAAACTTAGTCTGAAACAATTCCTAAAATTTCATTTTGAATATCATGACTTGTGAGATTAAAATAAAGTTCATATATTTCTTTCAACCTACAGTCATATTTAGAAAACAACTTGTATATGGTCAAAATAGCAACTGATACTGTCAATTTTATTTCTTGTCAGCTTCAATTATTATTTCTGTAGCATTTTAAGGAGTTCATTGTCAGTTTTTGATTATGAAAAAATAATACACCTATCCAGAAAGTTGGGAAGCTCATTACTCAGCCCATGCTTTTGTTAACTTTTAACTCAAATCAATTAAAAAAAGAGCCAATTTCAAGAAAAGCCAATGTAAGCCTACACTATTATTATTTCCAGCTTTAGAATAAAAAAAGGAATATATTTCTTATAAAATGACAAATACAATTTTAATTTACAATATCTTTAATTTATTTTTCCACGGAAATCAGAAAAAAATAATAAGTTCATATCTTTTAACTTTTAAATATTACTTAACTTTGAAAGATTTGAATTTAATAAATGAGTTTCAAACTAAGATAGTTTTACATCTTCATAAAATTGAAAGGATATTATGTAAAAAGAAATTAAACATTATAGGCCTACTACTTCCAATAACTAAAGAATTTTGTAAATATTCAGTTTTAATAGATTCTTTCCTTTTAGAGCAAAAATACATTACCTTCAAAATAGTAAAGCATTATAACCTTGGAAAAAATTGTAGGTTAAAAATAATAGTGTGTGGAATAGACTACTAATACTTACTATTTTGTGGCGAATCCTAGTGGTCAAATCGGGAAAGTTTAGAACAATGTCTTTCTATATCCTCAGCTGTTATAATGAATTCATTTGATTGGTTGTTTGAATAGTTTGTTTGGATTTTTAGAAATTCAGTTATAACTGCTGATTTGTGGCAGTATTTACAGAGTTATTTTAGTGCAAGTTGTTAAGTTGTGTTTTGAAGGATTTTTGTTTCGAAAAAGTAATTATTTCACTAAATTGCCGGATTCCCGCTAATTTATTCGAGAATTGTGTTTTTCGAAACAATATTACAGTCGTTTTTTACTTTGACAATTTTTGTGTGTAGTAGTTATTGGTGTTAGAGCTCTAATAGGTGACATTTTTTTAAAAGGAATATAGCCAATCTACTTTTCAAGGTAGGTTAACATCAAAGTAGTACAAATGTATGTGTAGTGTTTATGCTGTACAAAATACACAAATGTCTGTTGAAATCCCTCAACTCAATGCAATTATCTGTTTAAATTATTTACGATAGCCTGTTATTCTACAGATATAATCTTATGCTTGGGATGTTTTTAGTTTCAAAAGCGTTTGGTCTTATGACAAACATTATTTTGGGATTGTTTATTATTATATTTTAGTTAGCAGTTGGAGTAGATAACACCCCCCCCCCCGGAACGAAATGATAACGTAGTGAAACATTAATTTTTTTTAATGCCATTTGCTTTAACCACACTCATTCTTATAACAGTTGGGTCAAACGTAATGGTGAAAGATAGAACAATAGGCCTATTCAAGTATCGAAGCATTATAAAAATTTTCCTTTGAGAATTGTGAGCACAAAAGTAAATAATGAATATAAAATTATACTTTAAAACTAATTATACTGAAAAAAATATCCAAAAATGACCTTTATGGTGTTTGTATTGCTATTTGCCGACAATAACCTCTACAAATGCACTTCACTTTGTAAAAGCTGGTATTACGAGTAAAATAAGGGGACCCTAAAACGGAATCTCCATACTGTCACCATACTGTGGGGTCGCCGGGGGTGTTTTCTACAATGTTTTGTATGCCAATAGGCCTAATTATTCTAAGTTTTAATAACTATTAGTCTAAGGCTTGTGACGTTTAGGATCACTTTATTCTTTTTTAAAAATCGATTGTTTATTAGGCTTAACATAGGCTAAAAAAAAGGAGCTGATTCAGTTTTTGTAACGTCTTATCCATGATTATAAAATAGCCTGTTTTTATAAAAATGATCAAAATTGTTTTCAGACAGGTAAAATTATATATGTGGTAGAAAAATATTGAGTAAGGATGCAATACGTCTCTGAAATAGAAAACAGTAAATAAATAATTTTAAATTACATTATTGAAATATTCAGTTTATGACGTCACCTCCAATTTATTAAAGATTTCATATTATGTTTTTTAAAAATTCACTTTGAACAAGAAATAAACTATTATAAAGGTCGCAAACGAGAAGTTGTAGACGAAATTTGAAAAGTACAAACATAACCTAAGATTACAAACGGATGCAAAAACTTGATAAATTTAACAATCCTTTATTAAAGGGGTTATTATTTATTTCATCATACATTAAATGACTGTAACTATTTTAAAATACCCATACATTTTGTAGTTGTGATAGATTTGGCTAGAAGATTTTCAAACATAGACTATTCTAGGGCTTCACGGCTGGGAATAATGAAGTTACTCTTTTGCTCCAAGTAGGTAAAGTTCGAAAACTTAATTTAAAAAATTCCCAACCAAGATATCTAAACATTATAATTTTTAGATATTTGTAATTGAACTGTAAAATAATAATTTATATAGACCTATAACCCGATGTAAGTTGTGTATGTGAGTTTAGATTACTTTTGTATGTTTTCCAATTTCAAGGACTATTTTTTAAACGGCAAGTAGTTTACGAATTTAGATTACCTTTTACTTGTTTATAATGTAATTTTAAGTATCATAGGTAAATCTGAAACAAATTTTTACCTCACATACTCGCTATTAATTTTATGCAATTACCTACACCATACTCACTAGAACTCGCATCACACAAGTAACGAATTAGAAACATTCTTTAAGAAACCTCGCATGGCCGTAACCTTTCATAAATACTTTTTATAGAAGCCTTACTTTTAAAAATGAATTATTAGTTAGCCTATATACAAAAATATATTAACAGTATTATGGGTTGAAAGAGAAAAGCCCTAATTTTCAAAATAGATTTTATCAAAGGCGGGAAAAAGATTTTTTAAAAAAATATGGTAAAACTGAAGAATAGGGAACAGAAGACATATAATAAAACACTTGTAGGTCTACTAAAAGTATGTGAAACACTGCCCCCTCAAATCCAATCCCAAACTCATGCAACCCGAAGCAGGAGGCTTGTTGTCACGGTCCATAAAGACTTGAGGTAAGGCTAGGAGTAGCAAAGAGTCCGCCCAAAGGAAGAAAGGAACAGGCCAAACAGAGACTACGGTTTCTATCGCTTTTCCAGAACTAATCGAGACTATTAGAACCTTACGAATGGCACAGTTTCCATACCGATAAATATCAACAGAACCAGAATTATATTGTAAAATTAAAGTCAAATACTTCCTTTAACATAAATAAATGAAACCTTTATACCACAAATGACTTTTTTCTTTTATTTAAACCCTTATGTGTACATTTCGATTGCATACCAATCATCCTCAGAGGTAATTTATAATAAAAATACAATAGAAGAAAGAAGGAAGAAGAAAAAATCATTTGTGGTATAGAGGTTTCATTTATTTATGTTAAACATTACGCCACAGTTGTTTTATACAGTTATCAAATACTTCCTTTTACCTAATTGATTTTAGATGTACATATATCTCCGGCCACTGTGAAGCCTCCAGTGAATCGTGAAAGTGTTACATTAATTTGAATATAAAGCTTCAGGGAAAATTTAATATACAACTTCTAAAACTTCATTTCTACAACCTCTAATATTAAACTCTTGAATTTTGCAATCCATTACGTTCGGTGAAACTTAATTATCACTTTTACATTAGTTTATGACTATCCGAACTTTAAATTTTGTAAATTTGTAAAGAAAGTAAGTAGGTGTTTACAAATTTAAAAAATTTAAAGTTCGGATAGTCATAAACTAATGCAACAGTGATAATCTAGTATTAAGTATAAACACTTGTAAATATTTACAAACTTGCCTATAGTAGCACTTACTTATATTTGTTGAGGACGGCCGTTTCGGGATGTGTCCTATTGTCAACTCAGACAGTAACTGATCTCAAGGTTTACGTAGGTTGGAGTGTTAGGGTGGGGGTGGGATATTGTCGTGGTATGGGTGTATTTTGTGTGTATTAGGAGTTATGATGCCAAAAAGTGTGTGTGTGAGTTGTAATGTAATTGTGTATTGAGTGTGTGTGAAGGGTGTAGTTTGAAGTGTCTGTATATTTCGTATTGTTCGGTTGTGTAGCGTTGGTTATTTGTGTGTCGTTTATGAATAATTTGTAGGTTAGATGTTATGTTTATGTAGACATGTATTTTAGAGTTGAGATGATCGGCGAAGTTTGATTGGTAGTTATTGTTTGTTAGTGCTTTTGTATGTTCTTGGTAACTTGTGTAGAATGACCTCCCTGTCTGGCCTATGTAAAAACTGGAGCATGAACTGCAAGTTAGTTTGTAAACTCCAGTGGCGTTGCAAATGTCGTTGATTTTGTTGTTGAGTTTAAATTGTTTATTGAGAGCTTTGTGTGTGGAGTAAGCTATTTTGTAGTTGTAGTTTCGTAGTGTGTTGGTTAGATTGTGGGTTTTGGATGATCTGTATGGTATTGATAAGTATTTTATGGGATTGTCCTGCTGTGTGTTTGTATTTGGATTATTAGGTTTATTTTTTTAGGCGGTTGTATAATTTATCAATCATTGTTGGGTTGTATCCGTTAGTTTGTGCTATATGTTTTATGGTGTATAACTCCTGGTAGTTTTCTTCTTTGTCTAACGGTGTTTTAAGCAGGCGATATATCATGGTGTTGTAAGCAGCTAGTATATGTTGGTGTGGGTGGTTTGAGGAACTGTGTATGGTCCTATTGGTACTAGTGGGTTTTCGGTATATGTTAAATTTATGTGTTTGTTTGTCTGTTCGTTTAATTGTAAGGTCTAATAAGTTGAGAGAGTTTTGTTGTTCTGTTTCAATGATGTATGTTAGTTTTGGGTGTATGGAATTTAGGTGCTTTAGAAATATGTGTGATCTGCGTGTGTTGCCTTTATATAATGTTATGATGTCGTCGACGTATCTGTGCCAGTAAATTATGTTATCTGAGTGGTTTGCACAATTATGCTGTTGTGTAAAATGTGGTTTTGTTCAATATGGTGTATGAATATTTCTGCTAAGATGCTAGCTATGGGGGAGCCCATAGGTAGGCCATCTTTTTGATTGTAGAATGTGTTATTGTAGGTGAAGTAATTTTGAGATGAGATTAATTTTGTAAGGTGGATGATTTCGTCAATGTGTGTATGGGGTGTATTGTCTCTATAGGCATGATTTTGAGGATGTTGATGGTTTCTGATATAGAGACAAATACACATTATACACACATTGACGAAATCATCCACCTCACAAAATTAAGTACATCTCAAAATTACTTCACCTACAATAACATATTCTACAACCAAAAAGATGGCCTACATCTTAGCAGACATATTCATACACCATATTGAACAAAACCACATTTTACATAACAATAAATACCCAGTTAACATAATTTACTGGTACAGATACGTCGATGACATCATAACATTATATAAAGGTAACACAAGCAGAGCACACATATTTCTAAAACACCTTAATTCCATACACCCAAAACTAATATATACCATCGAAACAGAACAAAAAAACTCTCTCAACTTTCTAGACCTTACAATTAAACGAACAAACAAACACATAAATTCAACATATACCGAAAACCCACTAGCACCAATACGACCATTAAAGCTCCTCCAACCACCCACACGAACATAAACTAGCCGCTTACAACACCATGATATATCGCCTGCTTAAAACACCGTTAGACAAAGAAGAAAACTACCAGGAGTTAAACACCATAAAATATATAGCACAAACTAACTGATACAACCCAACAATGATTGATTAATTATACAACTTCCTAAAAAATAAACCTAATAACCCAAATACAAACACACAACAGGACAATCCCATAAAATACTTATCAATACCATACAGATCATCCAAAACCCACAATCTAACCCACACACTACGAAAATACAACTACAAAAAACATGACTACATAAACATAACATCTAACCTACAAATTCTTCATAAACGACACATAAATAACCAATGCTACACAACCGAACAATACGAAATATACAGACACTTCAAACTACACCCTACACATATACTCAATACACAATTACATTTCAACTCACAAGCACATTTTGACATCATAAGTCCTAAAACACACAAAATACACCCACACCACCATAATATCCCACCTCCACCCTAACCTACGTAAACCTTGAGATCAGTTACGGTCTGAGTTGACAATAGGACACATCTCCCGATACGGCCGTCCTCAACAAATTTAAGTAGGTGCTACTATAGGCAAGTTTATAAATATTTAAAAGTGTTTAGTGATAACTAGTAGCTCACGTGAAGATGGAATCAACAAATACTAGTAATAAGTATTTTAAAAATACTATTGATTATTAGAAAGCTCAAATTTAGAAAAAAAGTTCAACTCGCTTTTGAAATTGTAACCAAGAACTCTTTAATTAATGAAAATAAATAATATCAGGTATATAGAAATTACCATCAAGGTTTTATATTGAAAATTAAAAGAATACATTAACTTTAAAAGAATAATATAAGATTTGTGAAAGGCAACTTGGGTATGTTTGAGTTCTATTAAAAATATCTTTGAAAGAAATGTTTTTAGGATTGTTAATATAACGAGTAAGTTCTAAGTGTCTAAAAATACAATGTGAATGGTCGAAACGCTTATAAGAGGAGTAAAACAACTAGATACAATTTTTTTTGTCTCGCAGTTTATTGGTTCTGATTGAGTGTGTTTTGCGGAACATTTCAATTTTATAATAATTAGAATAAGCTATTTACCTTGAAATTCGGCAAAATGCTTTGAGGATAATGCAAACGTTCGGAAGATCCAAGTGCGAGAAATTATTTCCATACGGTAATAAAGAGACCAATTTACGGCATTATAGAGTCAGTCTTATTCTTTGGAACAAACAGTTTCTTTGTAGTAAACAATTGGAAAAAAATTACTGTAGTCTAAACGTAACAATGCTTTTATTGCTTTATTATAAGTCTATTTTATGACAAAATAACAAAAGCAAATATGTAATTAACTTAATTGCGTGACAAGTGTTCTAAATTATGAATAGTCGATCAAAGGTAAACCTAAATAGCTTGTCCAAATCAGAGAATAGACAAATCCTTTCACAGCCAAGTATAATTCCCTTCATAAAAATACCTACTTAATTTGACCTTTATCATTCCTTGACTTCATAATCAAAATATTAGGTGCAATAAATAAATCAGTTTCAATGAACTCGACAAATAGGAAATTGCTTCAGCGAAGCATCCCTGCTGAACCCATTGATGGCGATATTTACGTCAGCATCCAAAGAGTTTGTCTTCAAGTCGGGCGTATGTTTGGCGTTGTAATCCAAACGAAACAGAAACTGTTAATAAATTGGTAACAGAACCCTTAAGGGCAGACGGCGTGGATAAAGATACATTTGTGGCAGGATGAAACTGATAAGAAAGGGCTGAGCTGTCTTGTAGGGAATGAGTCAAGCGTGTAGTAACAAGATTTAGAGCTGCTCGTAGATTTTGTCCACATCCTATGTTAAACCTAACGTAATTATTCGGACTGCCTTGAGCGTTCTAATCAAACCCTGATCGAAACCCTGGTCTTTTTTTGACCATCACGATTGATCATGTTAGAGTCAGTGACTAGTCCAGACCTTAGAAGAAGGTCCTCGTATCTGAACACGGTACCTGGATAGTAAATAAAACTACCTATATCTAATTGAGTGTAGACGCTAGGAGCCGGGTCGAAGTTTGGTTTCTTTTGTGTTGTGATTTTATACGATGGATTCTAAAGCCTCAGCAGTTATTATCACCATGTATGCTTTGAACGGAGGATTTAAAAGTTCAATTATTAGTTATCGTCTGAAGCACAATATTTCTTCTTCTAGGCTTTTCACACACACTGTAAAAGTGTACTTCTTAATCATATCTAGCAGGTAGGCTCTTTCTACCACTCTTGAAATAACAAGTTTACTATATGATATAACTGCCAACGGGGTCTGTCAGAATACCAAACGAATCTATCTTTAAAGTAACTGTCCAGGCAGTGATAACCCAAATATTTTCATCGCAAATACAGAAATTCATTCTCTAACATAAATGACTAAATATGGAATCGCAAATAGTAACAAAAAGTACATTAAAAGCTCTGCTTATTTTTGCTTAAATGCAGGGTTGGCTTCAGGATTTGTTTTTTTGGGTAGTCACAGTTTTTGAGTAGGCCCTGTCGTGACTACCGGGGAGGGAGGTCTAGAGCCTTCCCCCAAAAATTGTTTGAAATTTAAATGACGTTTTTGAGAGAATTTTCACTAATAGGGCAAATATATATAATAGGTAGGCAAAATGGAGATTATTTGATATTTTATTGTTGCTGTGTACACTATAAATACAGCTATTATATTATTAGCATTTTTTTTATATTAGACATATAACATGTATCTTTTTAAATTATTGTAAATAGGGAATGAAATGATGGAAAATTATTGTAAACAAAGAAATATAAAAAGCTGGTGGAGTCGCCACTGCTTGAATGTCTATTCTTTGAGTATATTATTATCAATTCTCACCGATTTCTAGACTCTTAGGCGAGTTAGGGAACAGATTTAGTGAAAATAATCAAAGACCCCAAAATTATGTTGCAAAAGAAACGTTGCGAAAAATAATAATAAAAAAATGTTTCGAAAATTATAAAAGAAATGGAATATAAAACACTACCAATATTTTTGTGTATATGCTACATACTATTTTGTGGCGTAGTTTATCGTATATATATATATATATATATATATATATATATATATATATATATATATATATATATTATAACATAAAGTACGAGGCTTTAGATTAAATTAAGTTAGTTGCTAAAATAAATCATCTGTAGAATTAAGCAAGGGAAGACACAAATAGTTTTTCTAATGCGGACAAAGCAGGTACTATGTCATTATCCTTTCCAGGAAAGCTATAAGTTGAGTCCGGAAACCATAGACAATAGAAGGTCCAAAGCTTGTTAAGACAGGAAATCCAGCGGCCGATATAGCCTGGGGAATTAACCGTGTACCGTTAGGTTTAGCTAATTGTAGAACTGTGGGAAACTTACAAAGAAAGTATTGGTGGTAGTGGAAAAGAGAGATTTTTAATAAAAACTAAATGATCGGGAGTTTAGGAGGAAGTTTTGAGGAGAGTCTCAGAGGAGGAAGACGGATTGGTGGGGACTAAGAAGGAAGTGTTGTAATGGGAGAATTTGATTAAATTAAGTAAAGAGTTTTTTTATAAGTAAATTTTAAAAGTGCGACGTAAATGTTTTTTTTTTTTTGAAATATAAAGTAAGTTTTTTTGTGTCAAGTGTAAGCACTGAAGTGAACAAAGCCAGGATTCCAGGGACTCTTCAGAACAATAAGTATATTTGAATATAAGTGTAGCCAACAGACATCTATCTTTTAGTTCAAAACAAATTTTAATTTCATCAAAATTTATAAAAAATTATTCTACTTTCGCCATTTCTAATTTAAAAGCAAAGTTCCCGTAATAGCGACCCCGAGAGCAAGAACAAAATTTTAATACTTTTTTTTATTATATTATTCTATTAGAAATCTAAAGCCTCAGAAGTCCACCTTTTATCATTGTAATTTAGTTAAGATATCAAGCCTGTCACTGCACAATATTAATATAAATTTGGAATAATGTGTAGAGTTAATTGAAGAAAATAAATGCAAGTGATGTTTAAAAATTGATAAGATTGTTAATTCTTTTATAAACCTGAAGGTGTGACATTAATAGGTAAGGTAAATAAATAACATTTAAAAATAAATCAAATTATAACAAAAGTTAGGTTATAATATATATATATATATATATATATATATATATATATAGTAGCCTATCTTATCCAGCATGGTTTTTCACGACGTTTCGACATTGTGATTTTTTGTACCCTACGGTTGGTTTGGTTAGAGTTTAAAGCGGGTAAGTATTGCTTATTTATAATGCCCATTGTTTGTTCTCCTAAACTAGCTGAGATACCACGGTCGGTCTGGCCAATATACGCTTCCACAACCCCTTTGGCGTGGGCAGGACGATGTTTGTTGGGGACGGGTACGCCTAGGGAGTCAAGGGGTGGAACCATCGCGGAGGAATTTTGAACATTTTTATCTCTAGAAATCATATTTTATGCTGTTTCGGCCTTGCGCTGTTATACAGGTTAATATTTTTCTGCTAAAATGATTTGGGTTGGTGAAGGTCACGTGCCCCAGTGTACCCCTGCCTTCGCCCCTGCACAGCCTCCACAGCAATACTGGTAGTACCTTCATTCAAATTTTGTATTTATGGTTTACCTACCAATCTCTCCACCGCTGATATATCACCTTTTACATCACGTTTCCTGAAAATTCTTTTAATTCTTTCTTAAGTAAACCTAACAAACAATACATTAATATTTGACTTTTTTATTGTTGAGCTTTGTTTACCAAATATTCTTGCTGTAGGAGTATAGTTTTAATAATTAGCTTATCTTTGTAGGTATTGTTTCTAAGATCCTCTTTCACTGTATCTGTGTTATAACTTGTGTTATCCTGGCCAGAATGAAGTAAGAACATGTATCCATGGTTATTGGAATAGTTCAGCGATAGATTTAAGAATGATCTATTTGTCCGTAACGAAATTTCAAAAAAATCGTAAGCTATCATGACCTTCAAACGTGGACGCAATCTTAGAATTGGGAGAAACAGGACCAAAAGGAAGTACCTGCTTTACTACTTAGAGTCCATATATCGAACCTACAGTTCAGGGTCGGAAAAGCATTCTACTACAGGCATTTCATTAAAATATTGGCCATTGTTGGAGTGGAACTCAGAGTCAGTTTGTGTAATATTGTCCTTTGAATGGAAAATATTGGTTTTTCTGGCAGTGCTACTTAAGGTATACTTATGGAAAGAGGGGAAGTTTTAATAATAATAGGACTGTCAAGGACCTTATCAATAGGCAACAATGACAACATAAAAACTAACTATAATTGTACAGATAATCACAAGAAATATACACAGCTCACAATTATAAAACTTTAATTTCAAACGCGTTTCAATGACTTATGCCATCATCATCAGTGATGCTACGACAAGGATATGACTTTAATTTATGAAGTTTCATTTAATTAACTTATATGTTAACTTTAATGAAAATGTATTTCTTTAATTAAAGTTATATGTTTGTGAAAACATCACTGATGATGATGACATAAGGCATTGAAACGCGTATGAAATTAAATTTTTGTAATTGTGAGTTGTATATATTTCTTGTGTTTATAACCCCAACTCACAAGCCAGCTCGAATCTCTCTCTCTCTCTCTCTCTCTCTCTCTCTATCTATCTATCTATTTGTCTATCTAATTTATCTATATATAATGAACGTAATACTGTTAACGTAATACTTGAATGGATTAGATATAGAACTAAACTAAATGGTTTTGCGTTGAGAAATATATGAATTAGGTTATTATTCACGCTTAACTTCTAGAAATACCGATTTTAAATTTTATTTTATATATATATATTTTCATATTTTATATAATTAAGTTTTCATATATATATATATATATATATATATATATATATATATATATATATATATATATATATAGGGCGGTGGCTATAGTGGTTTTTCAGTAACCGTAATTAGGCCTACATGATTAGATATCATCTCCCAACTTTGATGGGAGAAACACCAAGGCTGTATATAAAGAGGTTTTGAGATAATCCAATTGTTAGAGAAAATTAACAATAATTATTAATTTATTATTATAATAAAAAAGATAAGTACTGAAGAATAAATATTCCTATATTACTTACATTAGTTTGAAACTGATTGTCTCATATTTGGACCTTTTTCAGATGGATCAATATGTATTTCAAATAATTTTCACAGAAAAACGATTAGTAAAATAATTTCTTATTTATAAATTTTTGTCAACAGATTTGTTAAATGCATTTTTAAAATAAACTACTTTTTTCTAACTTCAATGACAATAAATACTACTTATAGACGTAAATACATGCATAATATATTGTCAACTGTCATAACGATGCTTATATAAAGCGTGGCAACAAGTAAAACTACTTGCGCGGGGGAAGCTGCGAAGGGGCGCTAGTCGTTTATAATTTTACACAATTTGATATATTATAAAACTATCTGACCACTGTTCTTAAAGCATACACTGTCTTTTCAAACAACGATCGCCTTAAGCATTATTTTAAACTCTGAAGAACCAAACCAATAGCCCAATTATACTGGCACAAAGTTTGACAACCTGTACGACAAACGTCCTATGCTAAATGTGTAGCAACGATTATCTTTGTTTTTATACTATCGAGTTCATTATATCTCGGTAACTAATACTATTCAAGCGATTATACCATCGTAGAGCAGTAACTTTAAATTAATTTTGGTAAATTTAAACCTTTTCTTAACAAACATGAAGTAGTATTTCACTATAAATAACATATTCAATTCATAGCAGTTTAATAAAACTGTAGGAACCATGATCAGTCTTGTATTGCACCTTTTATTCTACAGAAAGATATTACAATATAAATGATATGTTGGTAACTGCATATTGGGGAACATCTAGTAGTATTTTTTATTTTGATATCAAGTTTATTCTATAGCAATTGTTATTCGTTATGATGCTGTACGAATCTCAAATATTTTTTGGCTCATATGGTATCACGAATACGTTAATATGTAACCTACGTTTAACAGAACAGTTGATAGACATTAAAGGAGGTACTTGATGAGTATTTTTTATGATTATTAGAAAAAATTGAACGAAAAAACCTGCATATTATGGATGTGATAAGTTAAATGAAACGCTTCAAGTATGTGACCGGGAGATACAGGTAAACACGGCAAAATTATTTCAAATCTACACTTTTATTACTTTATAATTTATGAAAAAGATTACACATATGCTACTTAGCACTATTGGAAATTGTGATTGTCTCATGTGTAAAAATTGTCTTCTGATTTTCCTAGATGAAGATTCAGAGCCTGATTCAGAAAAATTTAAAGAATTCGTTCAATTAAAAAAAAACATCGGTGGATGCTATAGTCTTATTCCATCAATGCCTTCAGAGATTAGTTTAAATAATATTTACAGAACTCAAGCCAACTTCAGCAGTTACATCAAACAAATTTGCAAAACTTGTTCAATAACCAACTTTTAGGATTGCTTAAGGAGCATTAGTAGTACTTTTTCCATTTGTAGCGTCAGTAGTTGCTTCAGGCGCAATACTAGAAATATTTCTATTTGTAGCGTCAGTGGTTGCTGCAGGCTCAATACTAGAAACATTTCCATTTGTAGCGTCAGTGGTTGTTTCAGTCACAATATTAGAACTATTTCCAGAAGTAATGTCAGTGGTTGCTTCAGTCACAATATTAGAACTATTTCCAGTATTAGTGTCAGTGGTTGCTTCAGACACAATAATAGAACTATTTCCAGTAGTAGCGTCAGTGGTTGTTTCAGTCACAATATTAGAACTATTTCCAGTAGTAGTGTCAGTGGTTGATTCAGTCACAATATTAGAACTATTTCCAGTATTAGTGTCAGTGGTTGCTTCAGACACAATATTAGAACTATTTCCAGTAATAGTGTCAGTGGTTGCTTCAGTCACAATATTAGAACTATTTCCAGTAGTAGTGTCAGTGGTTGATTCAGTCACAATATTAGAACTATTTCCAGTATTAGTGTCAGTGGTTGCTTCAGACACAATATTAGAACTATTTCCAGTAGTAGTGTCAGTGGTTGATTCAGTCACAATATTAGAACTATTTCCAGTAGTAGTATCAGTGGTTGCTTCAGACACAATATTAGAACTATTTCCAGTAGTAGTGTCAGTGGTTGTTTCAGTCACAATATTAGAACTATTTCCAGTAGTAGTGTCAGTGGTTGATTCAGTCACAATATTAGAACTATTTCCAGTATTAGTGTCAGTGGTTGCTTCAGACACAATATTAGAACTATTTCCAGTAATAGTGTCAGTGGTTGCTTCAGTCACAATATTAGAACTATTTCCAGTAGTAGTGTCAGTGGTTGATTCAGTCACAATATTAGAACTATTTCCAGTAGTAGTGTCAGTGGTTGATTCAGTCACAATATTAGAACTATTTCCAGTAGTAGTGTCAGTGGTTGCTTCAGTCACAATATTAGAACTATTTCCAGTAGTAGCGTCAGAGGTTGTTTTAGTCACAATATTAGAACTATTTCCAGTAATAGCGTTAGTGGTTGATTCAGTCACAATATTAGAACTATTTCCAGTAGTAGTGTCAGTGGTGGATTCAGTCACAATATTAGAACTATTTCCAGTATTAGTGTCAGTGGTTGCTTCAGACACAATATTAGAACTATTTCCAGTAGTAGTGTCAGTGGTTGCTTCAGACACAATATTAGAACTATTTCCAGTAGTAGTGTCAGTGGTTGTTTCAGTCACAATATTAGAACTATTTCCAGTAGTAGCGTCAGTGGTTGCTTCAGACACAATATTAGAACTATTTCCAGTAGTAGTGTCAGTGGTTGTTTCAGTCACAATATTAGAACTATTTCCAGTAGTAGTGTCAGTGGTTGTTTCAGTCACAATATTAGAACTATTTCCATGAGTAGCGATTGTGGTTGCTTCAGGCACAATATTAGAACTATTTCCATGAGTAGCGTCAGTGGTTGTTTCAGTCACAATATTAGAACTATTTCCAGTAGTAGTGTCAGTGGTTGCTTCAGACACAATATTAGAACTATTTCCATGATTAGCGTCAGTGGTTGCTTCAGACACAATATTAGAACTATTTCCAGTAGTAGCGTCAGTGGTTGTTCCAATCGCAATATTTGAACTATTTCCAGTAGTAGTGTCAGTGGTTGGTTCAGACACAATAATGGAACTATTTACATTAGTAGCGTCAGTGGTTGTTTCAGTCACAATATTAGAACTATTTCCATGAGTAGCGATTGTGGTTGCTTCAGGCACAATATTAGAACTATTTCCATGAATAGCGTCAGTGGTTGTTTCAGTCACAATATTAGAACTATTTCCGTGAGTAGCGATTGTGGTTGCTTCAGGCACAATATTAGAACTATTTCCATGAGTAGCGTCAGTGGTTGTTTCAGTCACAATATTAGAACTATTTCCATGACTAGCGTCAGTGGTTGTTTTAGTCACAATATTAGAACTATTTCCATGAGTAGCGATTGTGGTTGCTTCAGGCGCAATATTAGAACTATTTCCATGAGTAGCGTCAGTGGTTGTTTCAGTCACAATATTAGAACTATTTCCATGAGTAGCGATTGTGGTTGCTTCAGGCACAATATTAGAACTATTTCCATGAGTAGCGTCAGTGGTTGTTTCAGTCACAATATTAGAACTATTTCCATGAGTAGCGATTGTGGTTGCTTCAGGCACAATACTAGAATTATTTACATTAGTAGCGTTAATAGTTGCTTTATTCATAATATCAGAACTATTTCCATTAAAAGAGTCCATTGGTTTTGTAGTTTCTTCAGATTTACTAATAAGACCATCTGAGCCATGTGTAGAGTTTTTTATTGCTGGATTAGTGTTCAAATGTTGTGTAGTCGTCACAGTTTCATCTTCGTAACTGGTTTTATCAGTATGTCTCGGGACAGAAGTTACAGTAGTAGTAGTAACTGTTACTAAGCGACACACGGTTCTCTCCTCACAGGGTTTTGAGCCATCGGTGTCTACACATTTGCGCTCACAATGGCTAGTAAATACCACTTTCGGTTTTCTATAATTCCTATACTTTCCTTCTGGCGGAAATGTAAATAGTACCTGAAACGATTCACAATTACTATTATATTTTGTTTCAACGAATGAACATTTTAAAAATTAAAAGAATGAGCGTTATAACGCAATTGAAAGAATGAGCGAAAATTTAATATTTATGCAATAATTTAAAATCTGAACGCCAAGGTAGGTAACATTTAAAGGCCATTATAGGGCATTTATAGGTATTTTTTAACTTAATAATACTTTTAATACTAAAAGAAATAAATTCAGATTTTGATCCGTCATCTTTCAAAATAGCATGCTGTTAATAAGATAGTTGTAATATACGCACATTAGATTCAGTAAGCAATATGTTAAATGATTGCCAAATGATGTTAAAAAGACAGAAATAGCGTAGAAGAATATACGTAGGAAACGGTTCTATAATAAAAGGCGGACAATGAATGGACCACTCGTGGTACTCTAAATCTTAATACGGTATTCCCCTTACAAAGTATACTTCAATGTTATCACAGTAATGACCCATCAGGATTGATTATGAGTAACGGAAAAATAATTGCCTTAATTATTTTGATTACTAGACTTCGTAGCCCTTTAGTATCATAGGTTTGACCCATCGGTAGAGACTTACCCATTGTCGCAGGCTAAAGCCGCGCTTGGGGCTGAAAAACACAATGCATTTTTTAGATCCTATTTGGGTTAGAACTCTTTTCTTTTAGGCTGCTAATATTTAAATGATAATGTTTGTATTACTTTAAGGCTGTTTTTATAGTTATTTTCCAACTTGGTGAAAAATTAAATAAACAAAGACGTCACGGTTTTGAAAATTCTATCTGGCAAAATTGTATTAAGTGTTGATATGAAAGGCTACCTAAAGTCTTAATTAAAACATTTAGTACTTCTTACCGGAAAAGGTTTACATGAGTCTGCAAGCCATACAGTGAAGAGAACAGCACACCACCAACCGTTCATATTTGTGCTGGTTGTTCGGCCGTGTTTAACTGAAAGCCACTTGCTATTCCACTTCTGAAACGATTTAAGCCAACACACAGGTATAGCAAGGCTTTACCCACTTCCGTTTATCCATTGTGTGTGACGAACTCTTTTGTAAGTTAAATAACCGTCATAAATGTATTGTTAGCAATAAACAAAAACAACTATTGTTTAAGTGATTAATAAGATTCACCGAACGTAATGGACTACATAATTCAAGAAAACTATTCCGTTTGTCTTGAAAATTATGACCGAAACTATTGTTTTTTTTTCTTTGTAATGAGAGACAACTCGTTCACCATCATAGTATATACCCAGCTCACGTGTGACCATTAAACAATAATTAAATAATAACGTTTTTTACATAACTATATAGGATTTTAGGTAATGTACCAAAATCTATATATAACAAAATAAATGATTAAACGTTTTGAGTTTCTGAAAATAATTAGAATCAAGTGTGGTACGATCATATCTGCGAGGCTACGTCCCAAGGGCACTTAACGTGCTACTCAAGATAAAGTAAGTGTAAAAAGTTATGAAAACAAATTTGGGTCTGGCACTCGGAAGAGTGCCAACAGAAGTGAAAGCGTTTATGTCTACATCTAGAGAAATTTTGAATTGTGAGAAACATTTAATCTTAAGTATTGAGAAATTACCTAAACATTTATTGTAATATAAGAAACAATAATACTGAATTTTCACATTTAACACCAAAATTTGAACTACAAATAACAAATTAGAGCTAATAGTTTTGCGAAGGTTTCAATGAAAATCACCAAAGAATGAAAAAAGAATATGAATTCATTCAATATTTATATCTTTATTTGAGGAATGTATTTAATAAAGAGAATGGGTTTAATATTTATTGTAGCTATTATTATAATAATATAGGTAGCAAAAAATCTTTATTAGATAATTACTTATTTAAGAAATCAGTTCTTAAAAAGTATCAGACGCGCTGAAGAATGTTTTCGTTTCAAAAATTGGATTAAAAATACATAACGTATAATTATCATTCTATTGAATTATTTGTATTGAGATTTATATAAACTATACTGTCGCCAAATTGTGTGCTTTTGTCCATGTTTATGTTGTAAGTTTTTGTAGGCGTCGCTATAGAAGTTTTCACTTCAAAAATATGTGCAAATGGAAAATAATGAAACATTGCTATAGCACATTAAAAAACGCGGATATTCTGGAACAACAAACACTCCCCCAAAATCTCTTACTATCCTAGTTCAAATACGACATTATTACAATACACACTATTGTACCATGGCAATACACTTAAATAAAAGAAATATATATCATAAACCAAATACACCAAGTCAAAATTCAATACCAATAGATTATTAAATTTCTGTGGCCGTATAATACAACAGATCTATGAAAAAGGATATGAAAAAAATAGTGAAATTTAAAAACAAGTAATATTTTGTGATTAGAAATGCATGGGCCTATTGTAAGACGACGCACCAACGAAATGTTTCTAATTTATTTGAAAAAAAAAATTTAGAGGAATTAATCGAGAAATTTATTTACACATTATAATCGATATTCCGGCTTGATCTTTTGCCTGTTTTAATCCTCTTTTAACTAGCGATAAAACTTTATTGGGCCCTTTTACTTGCAAGAATGTTTGCAACCAATTACATTTACTTGTATGAATGCTTATTTCGAATTCGGAATAGATATTTTTAAAAGTCTGGTTTACAGATTTTAATGACTTGATTAGTAGAGATGGATAAAACTTTATTGGGCACTTTTACTTGCAAGAATGTTTGCAAGAAATTACATTTACTTGTATGAATGCTTATTTCGAATTCGGAATAGATATTTTTAAAAGTCTGGTTTACAGATTTTAATGACTTGATTAGTAGAGATGGATAAAACTTTATTGGGCACTTTTACTTGCAAGAATGTTTGCAAGAAATTACATTTACTTGTATGAATGCTTATTTCGAATTCGGAATAGATATTTTTAAAAGTCTGGTTTACAGATTTTAATGACTTGATTAGTAAAGATGGGGTAGTAAGTGATGTTCAGATTCTGTGTAGCTATTGGACATAAACATGAGATACCGTATTTCTATAATATGTATTATAACTATGTTTATGGTTTAGAAACACGTAAACTGTCTACAAGCATTACTACATCATCCTGCACTATAAGACGTAATAGATTGTTATGTATTATGTTAAGCACAATACATAATATTAGCCACAGATTAAACCTGAGTCGTGACTTAGAAATTCAGTGGTAATGAGTTCCTACCCAGAGAAATATTACAGGGTTGTTTAGGTCTTTACCTCTAAATATTTTCATCATATACGAATGATGCTCTAGTAATCAAGAAACGTTTTACTAGAGAAATTTCGAAAAACATTTAAAAAATGATTTGTTCCTTTTATGAAACAGGGATTCTTATAGATTTTATAACGTTATATAAACTTACAGTTAGGAGAATAATGCGGGAACACCAAATTGAAACATCGGTGGCATTTAATTTTGAGCATGCGTTAAGACAAGAAACGCAAATAGGCTTTTATGGTATGGTTTACGGTGATCAGTCGAGTTGATTTTTATGCCCACTGAGGATAAAAGATTCTGAATGGCGATATCCTTAAGGGAAGTATAATGGAGATTTGGTATTATATATATATATATATATATATATATATATATATATATATATATATATATATATATATATATATATATATACATATATAAATATCGCAATATGTATTCTTGTGTATTAATAAAGAACCAGGTCAAAATACAAATACAAGAATTATAATTGAATTTACAATTCAAAGCTTTTCGTTGGCTAACAGTACCAACATCATCAGGAATATTAAACCTTCCTCCAGGAATATTAAAACATCACCAGGTTTAATATTCCTGATGATGTTGGTACTGTTAGCCAACGAAAAGCTTTGAATTGTAAATTCAATTATAATTCTTGTATTTGTATTTAGACTTTTGTTCTTTATATATATATATATATATATTTATATATATAAAGTAATAAGTTGTACATTGTAGTAATGATTAGGAAAGTATTATTAGTGATTACGAGGACAGTGTTATGAGCTTTCTAAACTGTGCAAAACCAAGCGGGTTGAGTTTTTCTGTAATGCTCATCTTTTTTGTATTTAGACTTTATCTTCTTTTCTCTTTAGTTTTTATCATTGCTACGTTTTTAAGGGGATTAACACATTATAAAAGAGTTATTGATTAAATAAATATTTATTCCAAAACTGGACTAATATATATCGTACAACACTGTTCTAATTAAGTTCTAGTTATAAGTACTGAGTGCTATAATAGTCTATTTGCACTTAATACGCACTGTAACTGTCTGTTACCTAAAGCGTATATTGTTAACACTGAACCAACTTATATATATATATACTTGCCGTTTCCATTTATTTCTATCTGCTTACTACTAGAATATTCTAGCTCTTACGAGACGGGGTACTGTTGTGTCCGCTCTAGCGTCAAAGGTCTTTTACTTGGCAAAGCATGTATCATTAATAATTGCTGAGATTTACCCTGTTACATTATACTATTTTGTGTACACAGCTCTCTTATTTCCATTTTGCAGTATTGTTTGAATTCACCGTTGTTTATTTATGTTTCTATAAGTACATAATAAAGTTCTCCTTGATTAATGTCCATTGAATTCAATCTTCATCAACCGCTCCATAAAAACCTTGTTTTATTATTAAGACGCTCATAGTTAACACCCAGTTTTGAGCTCTATTAGATTTTAAGATCATCCACGCAATTCGTAACTTACGAAATTATGTTATATTGTTATGTCGTTCCGACATTCAATAAGTTTTGAATTTAATGATTTTATTAAATTGACGGTAAGTGTTGCTTTATTAAAATTATTATGAATATTTGTTTGGACTTAGTAGAAAACGTTTCAAAGAATAGTTCTTTACAATGTTTAAAAGATTGGAAGACATTGTTCATAAAACAGGTAGCGTGTAGATGTATTAAGGTGTACATTTCTATGAAAGAATACGAGAATACACTTAATTTCTTGTCGTAATTTATTTTCAATTACCGCAGTAATTTATTGCTTAATTTTGTTGATTTGTACTTAAGAAAGGAACTACATTACGAACGAATCCAGGTGTTGGAAAGGTTTTTCGTAGTTGTGTAATTATTATTTTTGCTATGCACGCAATCTTCTCCTAAGGGTATATCTTCTCTTGACCCCGCTGTTTCCTCTGCTCATTTTATTTCCTTTGCTCCGGTAACTATTGTGCTATAAAATACTGAAGAAAATGGAAACAAATTAGAACCCAGAGGAATAAAGCCCTTCCTTCGTTTGTTATAACGCTCTTTGTTTTTCAAAGAATTCTTTAATTAGTCGTGAGGGGCAGTAACATGTCTGTAAATGTTTTCTTTGAGAAATGTAAATAATCCAGCTACTTTTCATTCTGAAATACCTTAAATTTACAGAAACAATTACGATGAACTTATTTCCTGGTATTCGGAAGTCTGTAACATCTTATTAATTACTTTGAGATATTTCTCTTCTCTACTGGAATTTCTGAAACGAAAACGGTTTTCCAATACATCTAACTATGCTATTGTATTTTTTTGCTATTTCAGAGATAAATGTAATGATACGTAATATTTGAAAATGAACTGTCTTTCTGCATTATTATTATTATTATTGTTATTTTTTAATCCTTAATCACAGATAGTTTAATCAAATATTTGAATCATAAATAATTCCCTGTAATGAAATACTTTTACTGTTTTTGGATTTATGGTTGTTTTGGAATTATTTCATTGCCATTTTTATAAGGTCTTACAATTGGTTGAATGAACCATATTTCTGAGTTATAAAAATAGCAATATAATTTATACGTGAGATTTCATAAGCCAGATACGTTTCTGAAACAATAGTTTATATTTTACGTTATTCTTGTCCATTATTTTTTTTAATGTTTCGCTAGATATAACTTTTAAATAACACTATAAGAAAATTAAAAAATATAACCTCTAAGTTGTACTCGAGATTACCCAGTTTTTTTTAACAAACGTTTCTACTACGAGGCGCCTGTAGACTTGGCTTCGTGTATACGTGTCCGTTAGGGCAAGACGTGGCCCAGTAAATAATAAGTACGGGCCGTATTTTATACAGGAGGGGAGTAAATCACCCGTAAGGCAAAAATAAACGTTTTATTGTAAGGGTAAATAAAGGGTTTACTTTGCTGAAGGCGACTTAAATACTTTATTACGTGCAAATATAACAAAGAGAAAATATCCGTCATTTGTTATTATTGCTCTATCCATAAACTGAAGCAATTAAATTGCTTGTTCTCCTTGTTATATAAGCGACTTTTCAACAAACATGACGCAAACGTCTTCAGTTTTGTTTCCTACTTGTATTGTTCTAACAACTTGCTCTAACACTTCATTCTTGAAAACTTTGAAATCATCTGGTATTTTGATCATTGTATTTTCTTTGACTATAACTTGCATTGATTTTCCTGTTAGGGTCGTAAATGAAAATTTGTAGGGGCTATCTTCTCGCTTTCCAATTACTAACTCTATTTATGATAATTTTTTAAAAATATTATCTTTCTTGGTGTTAAGCTTTAGTTGGTTAATCCAAATAACTTCGTTTGAAGGTAAAGATTTACATAAGTGAGATTCCTATTTTTAATCCAAACATACTCACTTTTATTTCCGTTACTACATATAGGAATCATTTGTGGGTCCCTAATCCAGAGTGAAGGCACTCTAGTGCTATTAATGTAGCATTTCTGGCTGTATTTATTACAACGTGAGCACCAGCCTCCTGTTCTAGAATCACCTCCAGGTAGCGTCTGTTGAGATTTCCTTACTCTCTTTTATTTATGCCTTTTGTTCTTCTTTGAAGGTAGCGTTTCTCTTAAAACACACAGACGTACACGCACACATACGTAGACATTTTAGTGATTCCATTCTGTCGAAGGTGATAACTGTGTCTCAGCTGGCTACGATAGTCTATTTGAAATAAAATTCACGCACTACTAGCCACTCTACCGACATTGGTTCGCTTCTTTAAAAGGTAATACTTAGACCAGATGGTCAACTGGTTAAACTTATTAGTTATAAATAAAATTATATGATTATTTGGAGAAGATGCTTTTACTCCAAAGTAGTTTCCTCTGTAGAATTTTCAAAGCACTTAAACTATTACATGTATTAGAAAGAAAAGCAACGCTAAACTAACGTGTAATTGAAGTAAAACAGGAACATAGTGAAAATATAGGTAAAATCATTAAAATGTTTAAAATTATTTTCCTGAGCAGTCTTTTCTAAGATTTGTAACATAAATTACTATCAAAGAACCAAAACTAAAGGAAAATGACAAATTATTATTATTTTTTGTGTGAAAAACCAGTGTTGTTATTGTCGCTGAACACAAAAAATAACTTTGATGACAGACATATTCAACCCGTGTGGTAGCACTGGAAAGGTCTTTGCAAAGTAAACTGTGGAAATTTGGAATTGGTTAAGAGAGGGGGAATATTTTTACTGAATTAACACAAGTTACGACTAAACCTCATTAAATTATTTATAAAGCGACCTACTGGAATTAGAAACCAGTTTTTGTAAGTGACTAGTAGTGTTGGAGTCTATTATTGCAGTCATCCCGAGTTACTGGTATGAGAAACAAATGTTTGTAAGTGACTAATAGTGTCGTAGTCTGTTGTTGCAGTCATCCCGAGTTACTGGTATGAGAAACAAATGTTTGTAAGTGACTAATAGTGTCGTAGTCTGTTGTTGCAGTCATCCCGAGTTACTGGTATGAGAAACAAATGTTTGTAAGTGACTAATAGTGTCGTAGTCTGTTGTTGCAGTCATCCCGAGTTACTGGTATGAGAAACAAATGTTTGTAAGTGACTAATAGGGTCGTAGTCTGTTGTTGCAGTCATCCCGAGTTACTGGTATGAGAAACAAATGTTTGTAAGTGACTAATAGGGTCGTAGTCTGTTGTTGCAGTCATCCTTAAGACTGACTGGATTTTGTCAGCACATTGTTTCTTCCGTCTCAGCTTATAAACGCAAGGTGCCAGTCATTTTATTACCAAAAAAACGAATCATTAGTCTAATATTTTTAAGTTAAGAAATAAATAAGTTTTCTGTCATAACGTTTTCACACGTCTCCCAAAATTGTAAAATGAGAGAGACCACCGTTATATTTTTGTTTCGTTTTTAATAACCGCGCGTAAAGTAAAAATATTACTGCAGACGGCCGTTTTTATCGTCATCAGTAATGGTTGCCAACTTTTCAACTCAAACCAAACACACTTCATTTATCATTGCGAAACCGGCTCCATTCATCATCCCTGAATGAGAGTTGTGGTGTTGCAAATCATAATTTGTTAGTCTGCTAATGACTTGTGTACGACACTTTGACACGATTGATTCTCTACACAAGTTTGTTTACATGTACCTAAACGTATACAGCTCTAAATATTCTCGCGTTAAAGCTTTATAGAACGACATGTTTGGAGACAAGGTAAACTTAAGGTTTTACAAAGGGTAATGGTATACATTTTTAAAAATACCAATGATGATTAATTAATTTGGAACTTGGTAAAATATCAGAAATAATATAACGTACCACATGCTTTGGTGGTAAGCTAACACAAAAACCCTAAAAGTAACATCACATTGATAAGTAACAACGTGTCGTAACGCAAACAAGAGCATCGTAACATCGTTACACAACGTTCCATGACGTCTTGGTGGTACGTTAACACATCACCTTAGTAGTACTAGATTATTAACAAGTAACAACGTATCGTAACGCAAACTTGATGAGTATTTCAACATCATCACTCAACGTAACAACATGTCTTGGTGGTAGGTTAACACATAAACCCTAAAAGTGACAACATATCGACAAGTAACAACGTATCGTTACGCAAAGAAGACTAGCAGCGCAATATTAACAAGTAGCAATGTATCGTAACGCAAAAAATCGCAACACCGTCACACAACGTACTACAAGTCTTGGTGGTAGGCTAACACATAAACCTTAATAGTAACATCACATTGACCAGTAATACTAACATGACGAGAATCACAGTATCGTCACACAACGTCTCAACACGCCTTGGTGGTAGGTTAACATATAATCTTTAATAGTAACAGCACATTGGTGTGCAACCATAACGAACCATAATGTATACACTACTAACAATACAACATCGTCTCTCAAAGCAGCGAAATATCTTGGTGCTAGATTGGAAAAAGTAACAACACATAAAAAAATAAGTAGTCTACTGAATTGCAATATAACGATTAAGGCAGCGTCGCAACATGAATCGGTTACTTCAGCGAGCCTTTAGCTGGCATTGACTTTCCTTGAACCTATTGCTAAATGCAGAGAGTTGCTCGATTCCTATGAACGACTTGCAGTTGCCAAAGCTTTGTTCCTATCATTGGTCTGTTTCATAACATTTGGCTCAGGTATCGATGACCCTAGCTGTTAAAGACTGTAGCTGCTACCATATTTCCTAAATATTTTTCGAGAGGGGGACCCATTCTCCTCCCTTCACCTTCCAATCCCCCTGTAAAATATTTTTCTGGATCCGCCACAGTACCCAATAGGCAAGGCCAATAAGTCCGCTCTCTGAAGAGGCAGACGAACTGCCGAGATTTTCATTACTACAACTGTCTGCTTGTGTTTTTTGTTCACTTTATTTTCCCTCCATTAAATGGCTTTTTTGAGCTGCGTTTTCATAAATAACGATTTTGGTGATGTTTGAACGTTTACAATTAAAACGTATTCATAATTAAATGAATCTCACGTTTTGTAGCTTATGTAAATATAAATAATATGGAATTGTACAAAACATTGTAGAACGTTTCATTGAATTTGTCCGTCGACGTTTCAGCATTTAGTTTCCCCAAGGTTATTCTCAAGTCCAGAATGTACTACACAAACAAATAATTTTATTATTCGTCAGTGCATTTAACAATGCACTATTATTCAACAATACGATCTTTGCCAGTTTCCAAGCACTGGTTTATGAATCCAGTAAAAATATTACTGGAATAAACAATTTTCCCTAATAAAAAGTGATATTAACAAAATTACATAATATAAGTTCAATTTACGGAATGAAGTTGACTTCTTTTAGTATCTCCCCACTCCCTCTTCCTCACAACTATCTCAGGACAATAGACAACTCTATTTAGGTTTTTTAATTATAATTATAAGTAATTTTTATTTGATATCTAAATCAAGTGTTAGAGCGTGTTAATAAGTTATTGATTTGGAGAAATATAAATTGCTTTGTATATTATTGACTGGTAATTTTTAAGTTATTTAAAGCAAATATGATTTCTTTAACAATTTAATAAGGAAAGTAAAACATGCATTGAAAAGTTATATATTATGGAAATCGTAAGCATAAGCTGTTTACAATTTAATAATTTTTACCGACAACTTTTAACTGTTTTAAAAGAATTTCAATTATTTTTAGCAACGAATCGTTTCTTTAATAAATTAATTAAGAAGGTAAAGCAGTTGACATAAAAAAGGTGAGTAACCAGTTCACGTACACACATAGAACGAAATCTAGTAATTCTACAACACAACACAATTCATGGTGGATCTAGTAAAATGATTACTGTTCCCGTTCTCTTTATAAATGCTATAGGCGCGATGGTAGGTGAATCGTTTGGTTGGTAATCGCTAGGGAGGAGGGAATGATGACGGGTGAGAAAAATGCGTACAGACCAGACTCCAGTTGTCATCTCAGGTCAACTACTTCTAAACTATTTGCTAATAACTTTCAAGGTTCTGAATTTTCCCTGTCAAAAATGGGTCAAAAGAGTTTTCCCTTTGCCTGTGGCTACGAAAAGATTCGACTTTAAATCAAGATATATGCTTCCCTATCCTGTTTGAAGCAAAAGACGTACGTGAAGGGTTCTTTTTGATTAATTCGCAAGCCTCTCAAAATGAGAGATTTAGACTTTTTTTTTTATTATTTCGTGGATTAATGGTTGGAGAACCCTGGTATCCCAGAGTCCTTGTGGTTGTGCCATCAAAGAAGACATCGAACAACAAACGCTGTTGTAGTTTGGCACCTCAAGAACAACTACACACTTCTGAACTCCAAGCCGAGAGTAAAAGACGTCGTTTATTGTTTTAGAAAAGGTGCTGAAACTACGATTGATATACACCTGAGACCGGAGTTACACTTGGAGGGAAAGAGAAGAAAAACAAACTATATTAAGTCAGAAGAAAATAATTTTTAAAATATTCTAGAAACTGGAAATAATTTGTCTCATTTAAGATCTCTTTCATACATCCAAATAATTGGTTAGATTAGACCAAAGAAATTAGATGGTAAGATGAAATAAAATGGTCACGTTATAATATAGATTAAGATTAAAAATATCCGTAAATCTGAAAAAAAATTAAAGTACACAAAAAGACGAGGATACAAGCTGATTTTAAACACGTCAAAATGTTAGCGCAACATATCTATATCATGTTGCCAATCCAAAGCCTGGAAGACGTGTGATGAATAGAAAAACGTGTGGTGAAAATTAAACGTTTAATAGGTGAAGTTTTAAACTATCTCCTGCCCTGAAGAACTAAGCGTGACCTATATTTATCTTAGAGGTAAACTAATTTACATAGCTCAATGGTTTTAAAAATTCCGTGTACTCCTAAAAGTTGTACTCATTTTTCGCCAGTGCTGACGTTCTAGCCCCCCCCCCATATCAAAACTTGATCCTGTACGCATCTTTACTTGTGTATTGCGCGGAATACGTAACCATGCACTTGGCTTTGAGAGATTGCAATAGGCGAGACGGGAGGTAGAGGGTCAGTATTCCTTTCCTACAAACATGATAAAAACTGTCAAAACAATGACTTGCATGAGACGGTCGATATTAGATAAATTCGATTATACATTACCTTCGTTATGAATTGCAAACAATCTTGAAATATGTGTAGACATATCGGTTGCAAAAGCTTATGATGCATAGAACACTCTGAAAATATAACATGTTTTCAGGAGTGTTAGTTAGGTTAGGTTATCCGTAATCTCTATTACTGACTAGCGAAGATGGTTGAGTTCAAGGCGGGATTATGACACACCGGTACTGGAAGGAGCTTCTCTCTCAACGTTCACTGAATAAATTCTTTTAATTTTATGTTCTTTTCAGTAAGTGATTTTAAATAATTAATTAGTCTTAAACACTTACTTATAGTAATACTTTTTTCTTTATTAATAGGCGGGATAGGGTTTTTCTTGCAACTTTTAGTGTCTCATCCATTGCGTTACGCTTCTTCTAAACGGTTCGTAAACACTACTGTGATTCTTTAATTATGTCGTTAGTTTTCATATATATGCATTTAGTGAAAGAACGGGATGGCAGAGGAATATTATACTATAGTCCATGTCTGTGGGAAGAGGCCTATGTCTGTGGATAGTCTTATATTATGAAAGCTCTATTAGAATATCTTGTAAATTAAGATAATTTTATTAGAAACACTCCTCATGCAGGTTTTTGCTTCAATTTTCTACAAAGGGATAACAAATTTAATTTACAGTGGAAATTACCTAATATAAAGAGAATTTCGAGCAGTTTTTATGGGAAAATAATTTAATATTTTACGTGTTGGAGCATAAAAAAAAAGCAGCTTGAGGCGAGAGTTTTGAAATAACTTTGTAGTGTCCCTTTGTGGTTAATTATATAAAATGTAATAAGTTTTTGTTAACGCATTCTGTAAAACTACGTATTAAAAAAAGGAAACAAGATTTATTGGCACTATTTTTATGAAACAACTAGATGACCCAGCGAACTTCGTACCGCCTAACAGTCAATGAACGGCGTGTTAACAATAGCTAAACTTAGTTTAGTATTTTGTGGATATAATAATTGCTAAACTTATAGTAGTCGATCGAGAAGAGTGTGGCAATAACAGTTCCTGATTGAATGTTATTTATTTGGTACACTCGGATATACAATATTTTTGGATTTTTCCCTCTGGTGCGTACACAAATAAATCAGGTTTTCCGACGCATAAAGCTGAGCATGTGACAAACATGGATGTTCCAAATGAAGCCCACACACTTGTAGCGATTGTGCTTGTGCTTTGTTGATCGCCATTGTAAAGGGGAAGTCTCACCGGAAACTGTAAATGTTTCAATTCGATTGTTATATCGGTTGTAATCATTGGGATGCGTGGCGACAGTACAGCTTCACCACTTAAAATTTCAGTTTAAAATTGTTGCTTTGATTAGTTGTTCCTCAAACTTTCCACTGAAACCCTAGTACTATTGCAAAGTCAAGGCGGACTGATGTTTCGTAGAAAGAATTATGAGCTTGCTAATTTTCAATGTTAGAACGTGTGGTGGAATGCCTGACAAATCAAGCGAATTTGAGAATTCAGTTGAATAATTGACACCTTCCTCTTGACTCAAACTGTATCGATGGACTTGTATGTTGTGCCCTTTGCAATTCCAAAGCTGAAATTGATTGTATTAACATCGTTGTTTTTGGTTGTTAAAATAGCTTGTTCACTGAAAATGATGTATGTAATTTTCAGCTATATTTGGGAAAACGTGGTCAATCAAATCGTTTGTGGATGCTGTGATTTTACAGAAATCTGTTGGCAATGTTGGCAATGTAACACATTGTTGATCGATATCCACTTTCTCATTCCCAATGTCCAACAACTTATCTGCGAAACGGTCAGCGGATGCATTATTTTGTAGCTGTACAGTTATATTACTCTTCAACTTCAATTTTTGTACGTGTTGCCATAAAACTGTTGATTTTAGACATGAATTGAGCTCATCAGTGGGCGATGATCGTGATATTACTGGTAGAGTTTATCGACAACACCCCCTAAAAGCATTTGATTTTCTCTTAAACCTTTTAGTGCCCGTTCTATTGCTTACCACGTTATTAGTGCTCCATAGTACACACGTCCTATATGAAAGTATTTAATATAGACAACAAACTCAAACCGAGTAAATTAATAAAAAGAAGTACATGAATATTCTCTTAACGTAAATACAATGATATGCAACGCAAAACTTGGTAATAAGAATCTAGGGGCTTATCCGGAATTCGAACGCGGGACTTTTTGCACCCTAAGCGAAAATCATACCTCTACTCCAACTGGCCAGTTAAGGTGAACATCTTCACTGGCTCTACTCAGGTTTTTGCACCGCGAACATTCTCCCATTTAATTCTCATGGACACGCGATAATTATTTCCTCAAGGCACCTCGGAAAATTAGATTTGAATAGACTTGCTATCCCAAAAACCTTCTCAGGAATGTACTCAATAATTTCCCAAAGATTAATGGCTTTTTGATCATTGGTTTTAGTAATACATAAGGCTCATATACATTCAGTCAAGTTAGATATTGAATAAAAAATTACTCTAATAAACATGTCGACTTCAATAAATTAGACAAACTCTTTACTATCCACGATATGCTTCTTCACCAAACAGTAAATGAGCTTCTTAATCCGAAATGTAATCATAGCTTTGTGGGAGCATTGGCACACTTCTTTGACAGCAGCTAACCGGAGTTACTTACAGCGAAGGATTTCTGGTGACATTAACCAAGCTCTCTTCCCTAACCTATATTAAAAGAGCTCCTTGTTCCTTCCTTGTGTAGTTATTATTCTATTATTCCAAAACCCTTAACGTATATGCATCGAATAGACACTCTCTGTAATAGTCACACGTATTACTTTACCATAGTGAAGCACTCCTGAAACATGTGGTCCTTAGATTAAATAAACCAAATTAATATGACCCGTTCTATCATCGCTGACTCAAAAATCTGACGTTATATAAAACATTTTCCGTCTATTAAGAAACAAACCCCTTGGAAATCTCATTATTTCCTTATTGTTGCAACATACAATACCTGAAAATGAATGTTTTAAAGTTATATTTTTTTGTAATTATACAGTACAAGATTCTCTGCCCTATTCAATGCTACTCACTGCTATGGAATCAATTCCTCATGGTGATGACCTCATAATGACCCTAATTAGTTCTTATAATGGCACTCGAATTTTATTTGCAAGATCTTATTTTATAAGCAATTTGGTCTAAAAAGGAAGAAATTGAAACAGGGAACGTTCTTAAAGTCTGCTTTTGTGTTTACAGCATATAAAGCGGTCGTAAAGTTATACAATACGTAAAGTGAGACAATAGTTATATTGATTCAGTAAGTTATTGCTTTATTATAACGAAAAAGTATTTGCTTGAAATTATCGTTTATTATAACACTCCATGACCTTTTTTCATTTCACGGAATTAAATATTATAAATTGAAAACTGAATTATAATTTATCGGACATTTTGATTAGCAGGTGACTTATCCATAGCTATGTAGTGGATGATATTTAATGTTTTTTTCAAATATTAATTCAATAATTAAATTTAAATAATAAAATTCAGTTATGCATGGGAGAAAAAACTTTCACGAAAGGGGTCAGTATGCAATATAATTATTTCGTCCCATTTGACTTGAAATAACATATGATCTCATAAAATCTCTAATTTTATGTTATAGGTTATTTGGTAGAGCAGGTGTTTTAACACATAAGTTATAATATTATTTTATAGTAATTGTATTTATTTAATCAAAAGTAACTAAAGTAAAAGTTTTCTTTGTTGATCTAAGTAGGAATTAACTTGATAATATTATTTTATGTCACTTGCTTTTGATTTGATCGGGAAGGCAAGTTATAAAAATAAGTTTAAAAGAATTTTAAAATCAGTTATTTATATTAAAAATCTAAATTTTCCAATTTAAAAAACTCCAATGACAATTTTAAAGACGTATAGGACGGACATTTTCAATTTTATTGAAAGGTAAAGAAATGCAATGCATTTTATTATATACAATATGCGTCGTTATTTTAAGCATGTTTCCATCCCATAACTTATCGTATAGCTTCCGAGGATGAGATGCGAATGAATGGAGTTTTTGCTGACTAGCAGCTGTCTTTCCTCTCTAGTATCTAGGTATAGTGGCTTTGGCGAACCAATACGTCAGCAAGGAGGTTTGGCAAACACTGTGACAGCATCTCCCCAACAACTCTAAATGTTAAGTAGGCATCTGCGCATTGACCTGCCACGTATCTTGCTATGTCTTGGAGGTTATACAAACGACGTCTAAACGGGTATTTTTTATCGCCAAGAACAGCATTGCTGTACGAGGTCACGTAACTATTCATAATTTCGTGTTCGAATATAATAGATAGGTTACGCCAGAATTTAAATATATACTTACAGATATTCAGATATAATATAAACAGTGTCAGATATAATAACATAAACAGTGTCAGATATAATAATATAAACAGTGTCAGCCTCTAACCTTTTCTCAAAAAAGGTTTTAACTCAAATATATTACTCTAAAGCCTTCATAATATACTTCACTATATTATACGTGACAGTAATTTACAAAGTTCAGGTGTTAATGTATATGCTCTGGACCTGCTATGGTAATATGCAATAAACAGTCTCAAGTCAGAAATATAACCTAGTTACATGTTTGTAAAACTTATATCACACCGTGCTGTTGGAACAGTGCCAAAGTAATTTGCAACGTCTAAATGTGTGACAATGACTTTTATATTCAAATGCTTACAAGATTCTTTTGTTTTTCGTAGATGGGTAAATAAAAGAAATTGCTCACTTTAAGAAAATCAGATTAAATTTATGTTATGGTATGTTTTTTTAAAATTCAATATAAAACAATGCATTTAAACAGTTTAATTATTTTTAGTATATCACCATTAGACCAACAAGCCTTAATTTAATTTTACCGAATATCTGTTTTTCATAGGTGTACTTTGCTTTCGATTTTCACTATCCTTTAACTCCATCGGGGTGTCTAGAAAATCGGAGGCTCACGTTCTCAGAAATCTTAGCTGAAGGCTCTTATCTTACTCTGTGAAAGTGTTTGATTCATTTGTGTTCATGAAGTACTAGAAATCCAAGTTGCTAAACCTATCACGTGACAACAAACAGTATTACTTTCCCCATAAGATTATTTATCTCATGGTTAACATGGTTTCCAGTCCGTGCCCTCTTCATTGTTATTGTGTAAGATCTAGTTTGCCGATGTTTACTGATTTGATTTTATAAATTAGAAGACATATAAAATCATTTTAGAAAGATGGGTAAAATTCACAAATATATTTAAACTTGTACTGGCGAGAACTGATGCTCTTTCTAGTTATACTTTTTGTATACTATATGTTCAGTGTAATGTAATTGAGACTTTTGAATTTACGATAAAGATATTTTAAGCAATGGTTCGTTAATCCTGAATGTTTTTTTGGTGCTTTCGTTACCCACAAGTATTCTGTCGCTTTATTACCACTTTATTATTCATCGTACGAAGCGATAGTACAGTTCTAGAGGAAGTCCTGACGTTTCATATATAAATAAAACAGCAGTCATAATAAAATAACGTACACATTATATTATTAGAAATTTATTCTTTGGAAAAAGAAATTTAACAATATATTTTATAAATTTCATTTTATTAAATATTTTATTGAATGTTATGTTATTTATACATCTGTATCGTCGTATGTTACTTATATAGATATAAAGAAATGGTGTTTGGTGAAAGGAAGAGGAATAGAGATGAAGGTATAAGCTAATGGAGTTGTGTTGTTGCTTAAGAGCATCATGGAAGACAATCTTAGAGACAGGGAAAGGAAAAATATAGGCGTTTTAAGTAGGAAAAGTTTTAAATAAGGCCTGCGATTGTAAAGTAAAATATGGGACAACCAACAAGCTAATACAACTTTTCTGAAAAAATAGCAAAAAAAAACCTAAATACGATTTTTTCTGCCCTGTCGATCTGATATAAAATACCAGGTGAAACATAAACGGCGAAATAAAGTAATGGTGGTTGGTTGAAGAAGACGTGATGAATGGGCAACTCTAAAATCGGCGAAGAAATTCACGGGAGTGTTCCAGAAAAAAGCTTCAGCTGAATGATGACATTGATAGATCTGTCGGATTAAGGTTAAATTAAATAGACGACATTAATGAATAGGAAGGTTTTTTAAGTTATGAAAATCGCCACATCTAAGAAAAGGTGAATCATATAAACTAATATTAGAAACAGTATGTTTAATGTGTATCTAATGGGCGTTAAATTTTTATTATTAAAACTAATAATTATCTGTCCCATTCTGATTACCTTCACCTGATGCTTCAAACCCATTTATAAAATATGTTTCTTTCTTAGTACTTCCGTCTGATACTTTAAACCTTGTAGAATTTGTTCCTTTTTTATTACTTCCGCCTCATGCTTCAAACCTACTTGCAGAACTTGTTACCTCCTTATTACTTCCGCCTGATGCTTCAAACCCAAGTTCCTTTCTTATTACTTCAGCCTAGTGCTACAAACCCATGTTCCGTTCTTATTACTTCATCCTGGTTTTTCAAACCCATGTTCCTTTCTTATTACTTCCGCCTTATGCTTCAAACTCATGTTCCTTTCTTATAACTTCAGCCTGGTGCTTCAAAGCCACTTGTAGAACTAGTTCCTTTCTTATTACTTCCGGCCGATGCTTCAAACCTACTTGCAGAACTTGTTACCTCCTTATTACTTCCGCCTGATGCTTCAAACCCAAGTTCCTTTCATCTTACTTCAGCCTAGTAGGCCTACTACAAACCCATGTTCCGTTCTTATTACTTCATCCTGGTTTTTCAATCCCATGTTCCTTTCTTATTACTTCCGCCTTATGCTTCAAACTCATGTTCCTTTCTTATAACTTCAGCGGTGCTTCAAAGCCACTTGTAGAACTAGTTCCTTTCTTATTACTTCCGGCCGATGCTTCAAACCTACTTGCAGAACTTGTCCCTTTCCTATTACTTCCGGCCGGTGCTTCGAACCCATGGTGTTTTCTTATTACTTTATCTTAGTGCTTCAAGCCATGTTCCTTTCTTATTACTTCCGCCTGATACTTCAAACCTACTTGCATAACTAGTTTCCTCCTTATTACTTCCGGCCGATGCTTCAAGCCATGTTCCTTTCTTATTACTTGAACCTGGTGCTTCAAAGCCACTTGCAGAACTTGTTCCTTTCTTATTACTTCCGCCTAATACTTTAAACCTACTTGCAGAACTTGTTCCTTTCTTACTACTTCCGCCTGATGATTCAAACCTACTTGCAGAGCTTGTGCCTTTCTTACTACTTCCGCCTGATACTTCAAACCTACTTGGAGTACTTGTTCCTTTCTTATTACTTCCGCCTGATGCTTCAAACCTATTTGCAGAACTTGTTCCTTTCTTACTACTTCCGCCTGATACTTCAAATCTACTTACAGAACTAGTTTCTTCCTTATTACTACCGGCCGATGCTTCAAACCCAAGTTCCTTTCTTATTACTTTATCCTGCTGCTTCAAACCCATGTTCCTTTCTTATTACTTCCGCCTGATGCTTCAAACTCATGTTCCTTTCTTAATACTTCCGCCTGATGATTCAAACCCACTTGGAAAACTTGTTCCGTTGTTGCTACTTTCAGCGCTAGCTACAGAACTATTTGCCGAAATTTTATTATTTTTAGTATTTCCTTCGGCTTGTCCTTCAATTTTGTCGACAGAATTAGCCCTATTGTTATTTCCTTCAGCGTTTGTTTAAAGTATCTACATCGGTTTCTGATTTTATTTCTACTATAGAAAAATTTCTAAAAAACATAGCGCCGATTTCAGAATGGATATCAGGTGAATTTCATACTGTGACCATGATCTGGCCTATTGGAACAGCTTATGAGGTATGACATTCTGCCAACAGAGAATGGGGTTTGTTATGAAGCATAAATCTTTTTCTAGTAATAATATGCCTACATAATAAAGTGAGCAGCACCTCTTCCCCACAACAGATAATACCATTAATAGGATGTAGTAGAGATCTTATTGGTAGAAATATTGTCCTAGTATGTCTTTCAGTAAGTTATCAACGAAGGAGGGGATTTGGTGACCCCTGATTTGTGCAGTCTGCCTTTACACTAGCTGCGTGCAAGATACCTGATCAAGGCTATTTAGGCCAGGTCGGTATTTGGAGGAGGTGTTTGTACGCAGGACATTTTTTGGTTGTGACGCAATAAAGCGTTATTGATGTAGAGGATTATTTTTAAATAAACCCAGGAGGGACTGATTATTGTTTTATAAACATATTTATCAGAAAACAATAGTATTTTCTATGACTTCTTGTAGTAAATGTTTCAATCTAATACTAGTTATAACAAAGCTAAGCTTATATTAAACAAACTATAAAGAGTAATTATGTAATAAATTGCCTAAGGTTAATTACAAAGTACTTTAAACTACAAAACAAAATATCTAAAAATAATGGCTAACGTGAGAGGTATGGAGAATAGGACCAGACTATTATTACTTTTTTAAAAACTACAAATCCACATTAGTAGAGAATAACAATATAACCCTTTCTACATACTTTCTGATTTTGGCATTTTTTTTTTCTTCTTGGTTTTCATTAGAATCACGGTACAAGGTGATCTAGTTTTCCCTTAGACGTTGTTGAAGTTGTTCCGTTTTTCAATGTTTACTAGTTAAATAAGTTTTAAAATGGAAGCGTAAACCATTATGTCAAAAGGTTAATTCACATATTTTTCAGGTAACTTTATGTGAGACAATGCTATAACGTAAGATGGCCATAAAAACATATGGTCTGGAATATGCTAAATATATTCCATTGTTGTCACACAGCGGTTTCCTCTTAAACACTTCCATTGACTAATTAGCTGTCAGAGTTGGCATTTGTACAAAGTCTTATGTAAGATCGATTTCGGTCACCATAGAAACCGAGTTGAACGGCAGCCAAGTTTTAAAATGCTTTTAAAAACGAAAATAGTTATAAGGCGACAAATGGAATCGTTAAGGAATATTTACCGTTCTCTGTTATAAACTGTAAACCCTTATTTAATAGTTAAATGTCTTATGTAATATTATTACATATTATTGTTGTTATTCATCGTATTAATGTTAACATAAGGAATAAAAATCTCAAATTCAATATCACATTTATTGGTTTATTCTTTAACATATTTTTCGTCACTGATTATATAAATTAGACTTTTAGATTGCAGTCTTTTTGGAACACTTTTAAACCGACAATAAAAATTTAAGATTCAAATTGCAAATTGGAACAAGTCTCTCAAACACCACCCTCATGCATCAAACATGTGTGACCTCTTTATGGAAAGGTTTATATATTTAAAAGTATTGTTATTTTCTTATTCGACGTTTTAAAAGTACTTGATTTTTTAATAATACTTTTCCCTAAACACTTTTAAATGTTTATAAACCTGCCTATAGTAGAACTTACTTATATTTGTTGAGGACGGCCGTTTCGGGAGATGGAGGACACATCTCCCGAAACGGCCGTCCTCAACAAATATAAGTAAGTGCTACTATAGGCAAGTTTATAATCATTTAAAAGTGTTTAGTGATAACTAGTAGCTCACGTGAAGATGGAATCAACAAATATTAATATTTTTCCGTTACTTTTATGCTCCGTCACTCCTAGCATCATCATATATGTAGATGTTGCGCGTTTCGGAGGTTGTCTATCAATCATAACATTCTATAATCTACAATCCTATAGTACATAAAAAGTTTTAGTTTATGAAAAAGATCCAAAACGCGCCAAAAAGAAGATCTATTACAATTTAAGGAATGATATTGTTTATGAGAGTGAATATGAACAATACACTACTTATGTACGAACATAAAGAAACTGTCTCATAATTTAATATTGATTAGAAAAATGTATAGCATGTTAGAAAATTTATTTTGGACATTTTACGACTTCATTTCCTTAAAATTAGAGAAACTTAAAGTTATAGAAACTTAACAACAGAGCGCTGTAAGTGCGTGTAATTATCTCTGACATTTTTAAAGCAAACATGTAAGGCCATTATGGCTCGCACTGGTAAAAATGATTCAAGTTTCTTTAACATCTTGTAAGTGATTTTATATCTTTCATAAAGGCATATTAGGACATTAATCAATAATACCACTTTTATGGGGGAACTTTTCCTACGAGAAATTTTAAAACGTAGCTTTTAAGAGATTAAATGCCATTTATGAAAACATAATATCTGTATTCTAATCACAAAGCGTACTGCCGCCGCTCCGGTTGGAGAGTTAATTTCCGAAACTGTCTCCGAAAGAAGAATTTACAGTTCCTCTCTTCAAACAGAATGATGAAACCCCCTTCATATTGGAAATCAGATATACTGTTGAAGAAAATGACAACTATAGTGCGTTCAAATAACAGGATTTTTCCACGCAGGCAGTTTACGACGTGAATTGTCACTGTACATTAAAACAATTATTGAAGTATAAATAATTTACAATGAACCACATTATAAATTGCCTTAACTGAGCTTTTATTAGTGCATTGCTTTTATAGTTATCAGAGGAAAGAGATTTAAGTTTAATTACTTTGAAACGTAATAAAATCTTACGTTTTATGGAAATGAAAATAAAGGGAAGAAATATCTATTACAGCGTAGTATCTCTATTGTTTTCTCTCGAAGAATTGTGTACAAAATGCAATACTGCTGCCGCAAAGACTGCTTTCTTGGAAAAAACCAGTACTGGCATAATAGGCCTACTCTAGATTCTTAAAAAAGCTCAGCAACCGCACTTAGCGTTAGAAATCTATAACAGAAGTTCTTTAGTCACTCAGTTTCCTATCATATCATGTTCTGTACGGACAAAATTCTTCCGTCAATTTGTTCGCACTGTAATGTTTAAACTAGGCAAACATTCGTATTCGAGTTTAATCAAAAGTATTTACTGTTAACATGTGACAATACAGTATGGACACTTATAGTGCTAAGAAACAAGTGCATGAAAGAGGGAAGATGAGGGTTGACATGTGTAGAAAATTTGGGTTCGTTATTTGACAGTGGGTAGAATTTAAAAAAATAAGAGCACAATTTTAAAAACGTTTGAAGAAAGTGGACACTATGTAAAGAAAGTTTAGAAATGTGAACAAAATGATATCGATGACACGCTTTTAAAATGTTTTAGGCAGAACAGAACTTTGAATTTTCCAGTTAGTGGTCCATTGATGAAAGCAAAAGTCGAAGAATTTGGTAAATTGTTTGATACTGAATTATATCAAACGTATGGCTTGACCGTTTTAAAGCTAGATATTAAAATTAAAGGTCATTCGGTAAAATTAGTGAAGATAAAGGTAACTGCACTGTGAAGGTAGCAGTAACTGACAATTGGGCAACAATTAGAAAAATGTACAAAGATGAAAACATATTTAACGTGGGTAGAACTGGTGTTTTTACAGACTAACACCAAATAAAACTCTAAAATTCAAGTTATCTAAACATCGTATATTGGAGGCAAGCTTTTTAAAGATCGTATAACGGATCTAGTTTGTGAGCAACATAACGGATTCGGAAAAAAGGAATTATCTTGTTATCGGTAGATACTAGTATCCAACCTAGGTGTGTTTAAAACGTGAAAAAACTTCCTGTGCACTATTCTGACAACAAACATCCAGAATGTCTTCTTGCATCTGAAGAGAAATTGCAAAAATGAGACAAAGAACTTTGAGCAAAAAAAAAAAAAAAAAACATTCTGCTATTTGTTGACAACTGTCCAGCCCACCTGAAGTTAAATCTAACCGATATTAATCTTGTATTTCTGGCCGTCAATATCACGAGTATTCTTTAACCCATGGATCAGCGAGTCATTAGAAGTCAGCTAATAGCCTACAGCCCACACCTGTTTTATTGGATGCATCTGATTTTTGTCCGAGACGTGAAAAGCGTAACACGGCAAAAGATAGCCAATTATTTTAGGAAAGCAAAGTTTACTAATTCTCTACGATTGATGAGTTTGGAAATGAACTTAAAACATATGAAACTATGGGGATGACTATGGGGAAACGTTTGAAATTCTTAGCGATTCAAAGATCGTGGAAAGCGTTAAAAACGCTGCAGAAGATGATGATAGTGATGAGGAATGAGCAGAACGGGAAGAAGAATCTAGCACTGTGTGTCCTACGCTGCAGAACTCTATGTAAACAGTGACGACTTTATCATATTTTTACCGTTAAAGAGGGACACCTGTCGCTATTCTGATGACAGTAGATAATCTCTACAGGGTGACAACAGAATTTATTTTGCAAAACAGGGAGTGCAGAAGAAAGCTATAGACCTCTTTTAATAATAAATGTAAGTAAAATCTTTCCAAATATTGGCAAAACAATAACATTACTGTAGTCCTAGTGCCAACACAATATGGGTTTTTAATTGATACCTACTTGTGCATTCTGTTCAGTATTTTGAAACGTTTTAATAGGTCACGTTTTGAAACGTAGCCTATTTAATGAATCTATTATTTTTAAAAACCATGCAATAATGTTTTAGCTATCCATGGCTTATAAACCATTTAGGGCATTACCTCAGCACAAGACCTCGGATATAGCGTTACGTGGAAAAATGCCATAAATTATACGGTCCGTTCATCGAAACGAGTTCAACTGTAAATTAAAAAAAAAAAAAACTATTGTAATAATACATTTACAACTAATAGTAACTACTGCCTTCATTATAGACTGTGCATGCTATTAGTAGCCTGCTCATGTGTTACTTCTGCACAAGTTTTCATTAACAATAGAAATTACCCGCTTTATACATTTTATTCATAAAGGTGGGCTCTAGGGTTGCAGGGTTCGATTATTATGAACGTGTAATACGACCATGTAACCATGAATTTGGTCTTGCGAGATTTTTCTTGTACTTCCACTTCTTTAAACATGTTACATATTCAGAATGTTCTATACATCAACATCTTCTGCATCCGATATGTCTACACATATTTCAAGATTGTTTGTTATATCATTCCGAATTTATCTAATATCGACCGTCTAATGTAAGTCAGTGTTTTGACAGTCCTTATCATGTTTTAGGAAAGTATTTATACTGACCCTCTACCTCCCGTCTCGCCTACTGCGATCTCTTAAGGCGAAGTGCACGGTTACGTGGTTCGCACTCTATACTTTACATAGCCTCTAGTTACATTTCACGTCGTACTGCATACATTTTTTATTCCATTGCATTCGTCATAAATCACAAATTCAGTTAGCTATGAGAGTTTCCCCAAGGTTTTGTGAGAAATAATGAAACCTATCAATAATAACAAATGTCTACTGTAAGGTAGTATAAACTATACCACAGAAGAAGGTAAGTGGTACCTCTAAGATAAATCAAGTTGAAATAATGACATAATAGATCACTGTATTAAAGCAGATCGCTTTATAATACAGGGAATTACAATTTTTTAACATAAAATACGCCTTAATATAAAATAATGGATCTAATCCATTCTTATATCGAAGTAGTGTTTGAATGCAACATTTACACAATTTCTCTTCTTTCGTATCTCTTTAATTACAGACACAAGTTCTACTTTCGACGATCCCATTGTGATGGGTTGTCAAAAACCTGTTAGCCGTTTCCCATTGTTCAAATTCAAGGCACTGGTAGATGCGACTGATTTTTTTGCTTTATGTGAACGCTTATTACTCTAGCCTTTAATCAATTTTTGTTGTTGTTGCTTTATTGTGATGCTTATAGGCTATTAGTACATATTTATGTTGCAATACAATAATTAGGCGTTATATACTCGTGTGTTTTGCTGAGAATGAAAAAAAAAATTAAAATAATTTAAGCACTTGTGTGCAACCTCTTTTATGCTACTCTTTATTGTGATACCAGTTCAAACCTAAAGCACCTTCATTCAGCAGTACCACCAATGATTCTATACTTATAGGTGTCTCACAGTATTATAAAATAACCTGAAATTCAATGGCTCCTTTGTTGAATCGAATCAATAAGAAAAGAAAAAAAAACTATCTGGTAAACAAACTAATTGCGTCAGAACACTTCCTCCGAAAATGTAGTTAGTTGCTATTAAAGTTAAAGGAGCCGCGTCTTCATCAATTTAAGAACTTAGCCTGGGGTATAACCACACGAACTCTACATAGCCATATGTGTTCAACTGGATGTCTAACTCTGTAATCAGACTTAAGCTGAAATCTCTATACTCTCCTACCACGCAATATCTCTTAGCTACAAAACACAAACAGAAAATAAACAAGAAAAATTTATCTTATGAAATGGGATAAAATACTAAACAGGAGTGGAAATAGAATCGTTATCATATTAAAAATATATTTTAACATAATTATATTCATTTAGGATACACTTTTTTATTATGTAGTAATACTTTTATTTCGAAGTTTAGTATTTCTGTTTTATTAAAACATATAAACATGATCATAAGAAACTTTCTAAAAGAGTATAAAATGCCTAGGGTAGCAGAACATTGATCGAAGGCACGCAATTAGTAAAAGCTTCCTAGATAGACGTGAAAATGAAAGTTATGAAAATGAAACTTTTCCTTTTATATATAAATCTTCTTTAATAACCCCTCATTAAAGGAGATGATTAATTATTTTGCTTTCAGGGAAGTTTGTAAATAGACATCTAGTTTATATGTCTTAAAATGTTTGCTTGCGCTGACATGAAGGGTGATAGTATTTGCATAGAGATTATTTTTCAGAACTCTCTTCCACTTCAACTGTCAACGAAAAAAGTCGAGGTTAAAATAAAAAGGAAGATTGTTTTTCCTTTATTTACGGTACAGAAACGGCTTACTGTGAGTCCCGAGACATTGACAGCTGATGCGCAATGGCCTACTTGACATCTAGAGTGGTGGGGGAGGTCTAGATGCTTCTCAGTGTTTCTCAAACCTCGCTGTTACAACTACCGTGTCTTGTTAACCACTGTGGCTAGAGCAAGAGAGGAATACGCAGTTGCCTAGTCCTCCACCTCCACTGGCCGACGAAATTCCCTCCCGCACTTCTAAAGTCTCTATCTATGTCTCGGGAATTATACAGACACGTGAATCTATGTCACGGGAATTTCAGTTGTATTTAGGCAAACAAATTCACATATTATAAAAAAATCCTAAAAAAAAATAATAATTTGAATAATAAAAAAAAAATTAAAATACAAAACAATTATACCTTTCCGTCCCTCCCCCTCTCTGTCTGTCAGTCTGACTTTCTGTCTGTCTGTCTGTCTGTCTGACTCTCTCTCTCTCTCACACAAGCGTGCTAATTTTTTTATTGTTGAACTAAAAACTCCAGTTATAGTTAAATAATGTCGTAATTTAATTCCAGCTCTGTTCTATTTGTAATAATTATAAATTTTGAATAATTACAATAATTTTTGGTTCTAATATTAATAATTAACAATCGAATTATGCCCAAAACTAGAAATGGTACACTTGAATACTATATGCGCTACCTAAAATGGAAACCTGTACCTTGAAATTCATTAAAAATAAATATCTTCAGGAAAGGAGCAATCGCCATGATCATAAAGACCTGGGACATTGTATTGGGGCGGTGATGTTAAATTTCTTAGGGAGTTAGAAACCGTTCCAAGAACAGCAGAAACGGTATTTTTGAAAGCAAGGCCAGATATTTGAAAGTAATATATTTTTTATATCAAGTAGAAAGATCTTGAAAGAAATACCGTATGACAGACAATAAAAACTCATGTATCATGCACCTAAGGCCAAGAGAATACTGGGAAAACTAAATCCTGGAAGGTCAGGTCAACAGACCTTTAACATATCTAAACCAAGATCCCATCTCTCTTCCCTTCTGCTCACCCTTTTCGCAATGCATCACCTTTCTTCTCTTCTGCTCACCGTTTTCGCAATGCATCACCTTTCTTCTCTTCTGCTCACCGTTTTCGCAATGCATCACCTTTCTTCTCTTCTGCTCACCGTTTTCGCAATGCATCACCTTTCTTCCCTTCTGCTCACCCTTTTCGCAATGCATCACCTTTCTTCTCTTCTGCTCATCCTTTTCGCAATGCATCACCTTTCTTCCCTTCTGCTCACCCTTTTCGCAATGCATCACCTTTCTTCTCTTCTGCTCACCGTTTTCGCAATGCATCACCTTTCTTCTCTTCTGCTCACCCTTTTCGCAATGCATCACCTTTCTTCCCTTCTGCTCACCGTTTTCGCAATGCATCACCTTTCTTCCCTTCTGCTCACCCTTTTCGCAATGCATCTCCTTTGAGTTATTTAATACAAACGTTTGTATTATGATTTTTAATAAAAGGGTTAAGCTACACGGGTTTTCTAATCTTTATAAAATCTTCAATTCCACCCTTTCCAACGCCCGCATTAGTTTCAACCACAGTTGTTTCATGACATCCGCTTTCTATTCCATACAGCTTTTAGACTCTTTTCCTCTTCTACTCTCATCTTTTGTAATTAATTGACTTTAGTTATTTATTTCCTGCGAGATTTTATAACTCTCATGTCATAGTCAATTATTATAAGTTTCTCTTTAAAAAATTGTTTTATTTCAATGTTAGTGTTTAAATGTTACACTGTGTGTATACCATTTCAATCTAGTACAGTCAGTTCAAAATTTGAAAACTTTACCGCTTATAATCTCGATAATTGTATATTAGTTACCATAAACGTTTATGACATTAAATATTTAGGTAAACTCTTCTTACTAAACATTGAAAACACAAATCAATTAAAACGATGTAAATTTATTTTTTTGTGGAATATGTAATTAACTTTATATTTTTAAATTTGTGGTGTAACATGCATTCCTAATTTTCCAAATAAGTTCGTACAAGGTAATGCTATTATTTATATGGATATTTTATTAACTTTATTCATCAAACAGAAATCAGAAATAAATTACAAATTAGTGTATAATAATATTTTAATATTTATACTTTTATAGTAGAAGTGTTAGTTACAGCTCACAATGAAATATTTATATTTTTTTTATATACCATTTCTTCAGATTTCATTATTTTAATAACCTAATACTATACGAAATTTTAGTCTGCGAAATCCTTATTTGCTATACATTACATATAAGTTTTTTCGTTTTTCTGATGCTTTATTATAAAATGGTGGGGCCTATAAAAAGTAAACACTAATAGTTTATGAATGATAAAACATAACGATAATATACATTGGTTGTGTGCTAGTACAGGGGTTCCCAAACTGGGGGGCGTGCCCCCCTGGGGAGGCGTGGAGAAAGTCCAGGGGGGCGTGACACCCAAATGAAATAAATAAAAAAATTACAAAAATAATTTCCTACAAAAAAAATAAAACTTATTGGTGTATGCACAGATGGTGCTCCTTCAATGCTGGGTTCACATTCTGGCTTTGTGCAGTTGGTCAAACAGAAGAATGCTGATGTGGTTGGGATTCATTGTAAAACGCTGCTATTTCATACAGAAGTACGATGGCTATCAAAAGGCAATATGTTGGGAAGACTATTTGAGCTCCGTGATGAACTGATTACGTTTTTGGCACAGCAGAAACTAAACGAGCTTAGTGCAGAGTTAAAAAAATCCAGTAACCAAGTGATTTTGTCCTATTTATCTGATTTTTTTGACACGTTAAACAACCTAAACTTGAGACTGCAAGGTGCAAACTCAAATATAGTAACACATCAGAATGCCATCAAGATGTATGTTGAGAAACTACAACTTTGGATACGTAAAGTGTCAATGAACCCAAGCAATTATTCAAGTTTCAGCAAAGTAGTATCAGTCTCAGAAGAAGCATGTTTTGAGGACGTTTTTGAAGGACCGCTTTTGAAAAACTTGATAATTGACCATTTGAAGAACCTCGAGGAATAGTTCAGCAGGTACTTTCCTAACTTCAGAGGAGTTTTACAAACTATCAACCGACCCGTTCCACATGGACATACAGTTGCTGCCAGAAGAGTTGCAAGAGGAGGGAATAGAAATAAAAAATGACTCTGTTGCAAGATACGATTTTGAACAAATGGACAATCCCTCATTTTAGTTAAAGTACTTGATCCTCAGTGTTTCAGCGAAAGCTGTTCGGATGTACTTGCCTTTTTCAACAACATACATGTGCGAAAAAGCGTTTTCAACTCTTGTGGCGATCAAAACAAAGTACCGCAACAAACTTGATGTCGAAAGTGACCTACGCTGTGCTTTGTCTGAAACACAACCCAGGATCTGTCAACTTATTCAGCGCATGCAAGCGCACCCATCTCACTAAATTACATTTTATGTTTTGTTTTTGTAAGTAGGTAGGCCAATTGTTTCACCTTCCTTAAATTGAAAATGTAAGTGTGTTACAATGTTAAATTTTGTGTCAGTAATTATATTAATTTTTCATGTAATACTTGTTTTAATTTTCATCATACGTACAATTATCGAATCTTTGTATTCTGCGATACCGCATTCAACAGTGAACAAAAAATCTACCTACTCACCGTATCAAGTATGCACATACTTGTACGAGTTCATGTACTTGTAGGAGTTGCTATGTACGGCACCGTGGAAATAGGGTATTGCAAAATGGAAAACTGATATGTGTAGGGGGGCGTGGGGGTCTCCAAATATCCAGAGGGGGCGTGGTACAAAAAAGTTTAGGAACCCCTGTGCTAGTAGAAGCCTGAGATACATTTTGTTACACGTAGTGCCGAACTCAAAACTATGATGAGTGCGTACACGTAGCCGTACACTTGGCCTTCCAAGTGTACTACCACTTCTGAAAACATGTTACATATTAAGAATGTTCGATACATCAACAGCTTCTGCATCCCATACGTTTACACATATTTCAAGAGTGTTTGTTGTTTCATACCGAAGCTAATTTGTCTAATATTGACCGTATCAAGCAAGTCAGTGTTTTGACAGTCCTTATCATGTTTGCAAAAAAGTATTTATACGGAGTGTCTACGATCTCTCAAGACCAAGTGCATGGTTACATGGTCTGCACTGTACACTCGAGTTTCAAGGCAGAAAAACAAAATTAACCAAAGTAAAAAAAACATCCATCGCTATCTTCCTTCTTTTAATCTGTTCCTGGCAGCGTCTACCTTTGTTATTCCAATATTTTGCAAGCTTTTCAATCGGTCTCAGCCAGATATAAATTTTTGTTTGACTAGGTTGTTATACTCGAGTTTCTCGAGACCTGTATCCTGTATTTACTAAATAGAAACATGTAGTACAGAACATTTAAATTTGTATAAATGACTAAAAACTAGGTTTATATTTGACGAAAGGCCTTTATATTATTTTAAAATATTAAATTTAACTTCTTAGAATATTCACTTCTGTAAAGTATATCACGAAACGTTCGTAGATTCTAAAGTCGAAAAGGATGTTATTTATGGTAGAGTCCTTTAAATCCTGGTCACGTCCTCAGTAAAGCTTTCTGAAGCGATTTATTCTGAAACTTAAGAATTCTTTCACCTTTAAGGGGTGAATTTGTAAAGGATGAATTTTAATAGATTTTATTGTTAAAGTTTAAATAGATGTGAAAAAACTTGTAAATTTCGAACCAATAAATGTGAGACTCATTCGTACATAGTTGTAAGAGTTTAAGGAGTAGCTGTCATGGAGAAAATCCACCCAACAGGCTATACCGTTTTTAGTACAATAACATTTTTCATGATTATTTATGCGTCAATTATCTATACATATGTCCTATGTGTTTTTGGATTTTACAAGAATTTTCATTTATAATAAAATTCAGTTAGAAATTCTCCTAATATCTAAATATTAGGACAATCTGTATGTATCTAGGAAATATTATTTTATAGGTTTTAATTCGTAATACGATTGCTAAAACAGTTAAGTAATTATATTTATGGTTTTTATAATTTTGTTACAAATGCGTTAAATATTTAACCCTACAAATCAGTATTACTTTTTATGTTATAAGGGGAAAATAGTAAAATGTATGTAGTGTAGCAAAATTACATACAAATGAAAAAGAAATTTTGAAATATGTTACTGTTTTCAAAAAAAAGGTTAAGCAGTATTGTAATAATACATTTCTATTCAGAATTAACTATTTGCTTCATTATTGACTTCATAGGCCATTAGAAGTAGTTAAATTAATTATATAGATTGATACTAGTTTGGAAAAGCTTAAACAATAACAGGTTATAAAAGTCAGAGCGAAATGAAAGATCCTTCAGGTAGGTCGTTGGCATGAAATTATCTCTGATGATGATGACGTCGGCAACATAGTTAGAATATAAAATAAACCAAAGTGTTTTTGTAATATTTATGAACTTTTCAGTAGATTATGCATCTATTTAGCAGTAAGAAAAAATTACATTTTTGTTTTATAGTGCACCTATGATTTTTCCTAATCGGTAATTTTCACTGCACATTAAATTAAACACTAGATTCGTGTAGAAAATATTACTTCTTTCCTAATCGAGGATTCAGTCACTTAAATTGAAATGAAGAATTATTAATAATCGATAACTCTTTGTATTCACTCCATGACGTATACTTCAATCTAGTGAAAATATGATTTCGTGACAGACATATTTTATGTAGTTAGTTTAGCTTATATAACAGCTGATTTAACTTGGTAACTTATTAAGTAATAAGACGTTGTATCAGTTGTTATAACTTATTAGGTTATAAGTTATTTCACTTTACCTGCTGTACATAGTTAAGGTAAAATGCTATTGAATTGAATATAAATCTATTACAAGTATATTATTATATAAAAGGAATTTTACTAAATTAGTATAATATAATAAAATAAATATAGAATTAGACCAAATTTTTGCTTTTATATATTATGAATCTATTTTTGCAGTAACAAAAATTACATTTTTTTTATAGTGCACGTATGATCTTTCCTAGTCGTTAATTCGCACTGCACATTAAATTGAACACTAGATTCATTTAGGAAATACTACTTGTTTCCTAATCGAGGATTCATTCACTTAAATTGAAATGAAGAATTATTAATAATCGATAACTCTCTGTATTAACTCCATGAAATATACTTCAATTAAGTGAAAATATGATTTCGTGACAGACATTTTTTATGTAGCTAGTTTAGCTTATATAACAGCTGATTTAACTTGGTAACTTATTAAGTAATAAGACGTAAATGATGTAAGAGGTAAAATGCTATTGAATTAAAAACATTTTAAATCCTATAAGTTAATAAATATATTATTCTATAAAATGAATCCTACTAAATTATTATAATATAATAAAATAAATATAGAATTAGACCAAATTATTTTGCTTTGATAACGATATGAATTAGGTTATAAGTTGCACTCTTAAATCGTAGAAATACTATTAGAAATTTGTAGTAGAGTTAATTCTATATTGAAGAATTATTTCATGAATATTGTACAGATGCTATCTTTTTTTTAACTAACCATAAGTAGATAATTTGATTTTATAATTTAAGTTTTTCTTAAAACTTTAAAGAGTATAGGAATTGTATCGCGAGATGTAACGTTTAATTAAGTAGATAGACGTAACACGATACTTTGTAATATTTTTCTAATGTACATATCTACCTTTTTAAAAAATGATACAATTCGAATTGATTTTTTTATAACGAGTCCCCTTGACATTCCATTATTCTGATATGACAGAGTGCACGAAGAATGAGCTAACTATTTATAAAGCCTCTCTTTCTTACAATACGCTTCTAATATACTTCCCTTGGCCGGAAAAAACTATCCCACCATCCTCTCACATTACATTCGGCGCCAGAGCAAGCATTCACTCCCCTCCTGCCCGATCTTGCCTCCCAAAACGTATTAGCTTTATATCTTCAGTATATCAGAACATCGTTTACCAATAAGAAGTCATTAAATTTGCATGAAATTTTAGTAAAAAAATATATAATATATTATTTTAAAATATACTGCGATTACATTTTATTTCAAATACCGTTATAGCTGACGTAAATGTTTCAGTTAATTACTAACAGATTAACTTAGTTGTGATCTTTTCGAAAACTCGATTTAATTTCCCCTCACACCCTAATCTATTACTTCAAGTGAAAATGTGTTACGCTTTATACTTTAAACGAGTTATACAAACAACAATTTTTCAAAGTCAATACCTACTTAGTTTAATAAAGAGTAATTTTATTTTAATTACATTTTCTATATAACTACAACTATTATAAACAACGTAACATAACCTATGGGTTAAAACAGCTGTACACCCATATAACCTATAACATTAAATCAGTTGTTTTAGCAAATCATATGTTATCTCTTACTTTAAACTAAATACGAAGAAAAGTTGCCAGTTTTGTGAAAAGTTGTTCTCCCATATAAAACTAAAATTAATTCATTAAATTTAATTAGTGAGTTAATATTTGAAAAAATTGCATTGGCAGCAAGTGTCAACCACTACAAGTTTAAAAAATGTATTTTAACTATGAGTAGATGAATAAAAAGTATGTTATTAACGATGGAAAAAACGACGGAAAACGTTGGGAACTTGAAGGAATATAATAACAGCCAGTTTCAACAATTTTGTGGTAACTTTTAATTATTATGACACTTATTAACACAAATTATGTGTATAATGCTTTTTATGATGAGGATTATAATTTATAAAACTGCTTTTTCTTCCATTATGCTTTTAATATACATCAATTGTATATCAATTAAATGTATATGTATATCAAACCGTCCTCTAACATTACATTCGGCGCCAGAACAAGCATCCACTCCCCTCCCGCTCTATCTTGCCACAAAACGTAATAGATTTATATCTTTGGTGGTTTAAAAGACATTTACTGAATCGTCATTTTCTTAACAAGAAGTAATTTAAAAATGAAGATTTCATAAAGCTTTAATAGACTTTACTAAAAAATACACTTTATAAAA